>VXAY01003675.1:0-22420 GCA_013399855.1 Oxyruncus cristatus | reverse complement strand
CCCCTCACGCCCCGCGCACGCAGCGCCTCCTGCCGGGCGCGCGCGGTAACGGCCCGGCCCACGCGCGGCCGCGGAGCGACGGGAATTGGCGCCGGGCGCGACCCGTAGCGCGCGTGCGGCGCAGGCGCGGGGCGGCCCCGGGGGCGCTGAGGGCCGGGAATTGTGTGTGGGATCGGGAGCCAGGATCTGTGCGGGACCGGGATCTCGGCGGGCGGCGGCGGCGCCATGAAGTCCCGCTTCAGCACCGTCGACATCCGCGCGGTGCTCGCCGAGCTGCGGCAGAGGTACCGCCACCCCCCGAGCGGGGCCCGGCCCAGGGGGTCCTGGCACTGATTCTGGTCCTGGTCCCGGTCCTGGCACTGGTTCTGGTTCTGGGTCCGGGTCCTGCTCCTGGTTCCGGTCCCGGTCCCGGGCAAGGTCCTGGTTCTGGTCCTTCCTCTGGTTCTGGTCCTGGCTCTGGTCCCGGCTCTGGTCCCGGATCCTGCTCGTGCTCCTGCTGTTGCTCCCGGTCCTGGTTCCGGTCTCGGTCCTGGTCGTGCTCTTGGTTCTGGTCCTGCTCCTGTTCCTGTCGCTGCTCACGGTGCTGCTCCCTGTCAGCTCAGCCCCGCTATCGTGTGCTGCCTGCACAGCTCTGCCCGACCCCACTGTGCCCCCCAGCCCTGCCCTGCCTGAGCTCTGCATCCCCCTTCACCTGCTCTGCCATCCCATCCCACCCCTTGCCGTGGGCAGGGACACTTCCCACTGGTCTTGGACACTTCAGGGATGGGGCAACCACAGCTTCTCTGGACTACCTGTGCCAGGGCCTCTCCACCCTCACAGCCAACAATTCCTTCCCAATCTCCCATCTCTCCCTGCCGTCTGGCGGTGGGAAGCCATTCCCTGTGTCCTGTCCCTCCATCCCTTGTCCCCAGTCCCTCTCCAGCTCTCCTGGAGCCTCTTTAGGCCCTGGAAGGGGCTCTCAGGTCTCCCTGGAGCCTTCACTTCTCCAGGCTGAACAATTCCCAGCCAGGTGGGAATCTCTGCTGCTCCTCACATCCCTGTGGAGCTCTGACACATTTCTGGTGTCCAGAACAGTCTGCACGTCCAGCCCCACTCTGAACAAAGTGACTTGTTCAGCTTTTTGCACTTTATCCATTAATAGCAATTCCTCCATCTCCTAATTTTCTCCATCTCTTAATTGCTGTCTCTTAACAGCCATTTCTCTGTGGATTTTGCTTCCAACTCATTGCATTAATCTTCTTTTGCTCTCTCCTTGGTTGCTGCCTCATAATTTATCATAACTTGCCCTTCTTTGTATTTTAATTACCCCTGGGAATTGTTCAGCCACTTGTGTATCAGAGTCTACAAAGTGTTTTCCCTTTGGCAGCTTGCTGGGAATGAGGGTGAACAACGTTTATGATGTGGATAACAAGACGTATCTTATTCGCCTGCAAAAGTAAGGACCTGGAATTTCTTCATTTAAAAGTTCTTTAAAAATACTGTTACTGTATGTATAAAATGTAGTAATTCATGTGGCTTTTCTGACTAGTTTCCACTGATATTCTGCTGGTTTTTTGACAAAATGCAGTGATTTTTACTCCAAAAAGTTAGTGGGAAATAGGATATGGAGTGGGAAATGCTGCAGAAAAACACTCTGCAAACTGGTGGGTGGTGAGAGGTGGCTGCTCATGTGCCTTGGAATTGTAGAATATCCTCAGTTGGGTGGGATCCACAAGGATTTTGGCGTCCAGCTGCTTTGTTTTGTCCCCAGGCCAGACTGCAAGGCCACGCTGCTGCTGGAATCTGGGATTCGCATCCACGTGACGGAGTTCGAGTGGCCCAAAAACATGATGCCATCCAGCTTTGCAATGAAGGTAAACTCACCTGCAGTTCCTGTTTTAGTGACGTGACTGGATGCCAGGAAGGGATGCTCATGTTCTGTCCTCGGAGACAAGAAAATAGTGGAAGGATTTGCCTGGCGAATCCTGATCCGGTGGGTGACTGAAGACAAGGGAAGAGCAAACGTGGACTTGGGATCATGTTGTTGTTATTAAGCGCCTAAAACAGCGAATACTTAAATTGAAACAAAATTAATACTAATCTGGATGTTTTCTGGGCCACTCGGACCTTTTGGAATTTTACTCCCAGAAATTCCTTGTCATTCCAGTTGGACTGTTTGTATTTTTAAGCAGCACCCTGTGTTATAGACTCCTGCTGTTCAGTCTGCTGGACTTTGGTGGTCCAGCTCTTGCTCTAGGCTCCTGGGCTGGGTTCTCACAGGTAGATCCACAGGGATACACCTGGGCACTGGCTCACATGGATCTGCTTATCCTCTGGGTGCCACCCCATGGATGTGACTCAGCAAAGACTCTCCAGGGTGGCTTTCCATGGCGTACATGGATGCAGGGATAATCCCAGTTCTCCTTGTAAAGTACACCCTTTGAATTTTCAGTGGCTGCTTCCTTGGGCTAACCAAACAGCCGTTTTTAATGGAAAAGATGTCCTAATGTTAACACTGGGAACAATTAATGTTATTTATAAGCATCAAGGTATTTTGCTGAGAACCGATATTTTTACTGTTAGGATATTTTAATTGAATAAGAAGAGGTTGGTGTCACAGGAGGGCATTTCCAGGTGCTTGCAGCACCTCACAGACCTTTTTCCCATCCCTGGCAGTGCCGGAAGCACTTGAAGACCAGGAGACTGGTCAGTGTGACCCAGCTGGGGATCGACAGGATCGTGGACTTCCAGTTCGGGAGCGACGAAGCCGCTTATCACCTGATCGTGGAGCTGTATGACAGGGTGAGTGCAGAGCTCCAGGGGTGTCCCCTGGGAGCAGGGACACAGTGTGGCTGTGCTGATGGTCCCTGTGCTCCCAGGGGAATGTTGTCCTCACGGACCACGAGTACACCATCCTGAACATCCTGAGGTTCCGCACGGACGAGGCGGACGACGTCAGGTTTGCTGTGCGGGAACGATACCCCGTGGACAGTGCGAAAGCTGCTGTGCCCCTGCCAACCTTGGACAGGTAGTTGCTTTTCCATGGTGTATTTGTTGGGATAAACCCAAATTCCTCGGAGCTGTGAAAGGCTTCAGGTAGTTTTTTTTGTATTTGAGTGTGTTTTTAATTTCTGTTCTTAAGACTGAAAATGTTTTGTAGCTTCTAAGTAACACAGGGAGGGTTTAAAGCACTTGATTCCTTGGAATTGCAACTCTCCATTTTCTTTCACAGGTTAACTGAGATAATATCAAATGCACCCAAAGGGGAACAACTGAAGAGGGTTCTTAACCCACTTCTTCGTAAGTAATTGGACTTTATTAGGAAATGAAATGAGCTCAGTCAATATCCATTGTGTCCAGATCATGCTGAAAATGTGGATAACTTACCATGGAATCACAGAATCCCAGAATGGTTTGGGTTGGAAAGGACCTTAAAGATCATCCAGTCCCACCCCCTGCCATGGGCAGGGGCACCTTCCCCTATCCCAGGTTTCTCCAAGCCCTGTCCAGCCTGGCCTTGGACACATCCAGGGATCCAGGGGCAGCCACAGCTTCTCTGTGTGTTTTTCATGGCAATCTGCTTTTATATATGTTTGAAAACCACCAAACCCCCTAAGCCTTGGGAAACAGAGTAGATTTATTGACTCCAAGCTGTCTGCAGAGAGATGAGCCTGGCCATGACCCTGCAGTGATGAGGACCTGGCAGTAGCTCTGTTAGAGCTAACTTGCAGACCTAAGTGTTACTGATCCTGTCATGTAGGAAACCTTGGCCTCACATGGTGTTACTGATCTGATTATCCAGGCACAGCTGCTCCACTCCCTAAAATCTCCACAGTTTTCCCCTTCAGTTACCACAAGAATTTGGCTGTTTCTCAGCCCCCTCCTCCTTGTCCACCCATGAAATCCAGCCGCCCCTCCTGCCCCTTCTCTGATTTTTGGCACTCCTTGTGTCCAGCAGTTTCTCACATCCCATTCCCTGGGCTTAACTTCAGGCCAGTGCTGCTTTCCAGCCCTGTCAGATTTTCCCGGGAGAGTCTCAATCCCAGCAGTTTGAAATTTTAGAGGCTGAGCAGGAGGCACCTTCATATTTCACAGTTTGGTGCTGCAAGCCTGTGGTGGTCCTTGCTGCTCTTCTCTGTGCCTTTTCTACCTCTGCCTGTTGTGAAAACACGGTGAGTAGAAGTGTTTATAACATTCACATGGGAAGTGCTCCGTGGCTTTATGCTGTGGCATGAATTCCCATGTTCAGTTTACTATTCCTTTCCCAATTCCCATGTCCTGTTTGCTATTCCTTTCCCAATTCCCAGCACACAGCTTGACTCTTGTGCTCGCTGACACTGGATCTTATGTTTCTGCAGGACCAGCTGTTGGTATCTCTTGCTCCCAGATGGAAATGATCATACATATAAGTAGGATGGTCTTTCCACATGGAGATTATTTTATATTGTTTTATTTTCTATTGTTTTGCAGTGAGTTTATGTGTTAGTTTTTTATCCAAGCTCTCGTTATTGCTCCATCTCCTCCAGTTCTTCCCAGCTGGCTGTTGGCTCTTGGATGAGTTGTGTTCCATCACCAGGCTTTGCCCTTTGTCCCCCTTTCCCGGGCCATTTGAGTGCCTGTGGAGCTCAGCTTTCCTCCCTCTCTCCCTCGGGATGCATCCTGGCAGTTCACACCTCCTGTCTTTCACCACATCCCAATCCAGGCGGGGGCTATCCTGTAATCCAGTGGCAGCTTGTTTTCTCCCAGAGCTTTGGGCTGAGCTTTCCTAAGTCCTTTCTGGAAGCCCAAGCAGATCTTATTTATCTGTGCGACCTCCCATGTCTTTGGGCCTTAAAACTGTCTGGTTGGATTATGATGGAAAATCCAAACTGTGCCAGCTCTTCTGTATCCAGTGCAAAGCTCCCTGCTGGTTTTAGCCTTGAGCCTGACAAGAGTTGGTGGTTTTCTGTTCCGTTTTTTAAATTCCCAGTGCATGAACCTTCTTGTGCCTCTGCTGCTGAGGCAGGAGAGGAGTTTGGCATCTCTGCCCTTGAGTTCTTTTAAACTCCTGTCTGAGTGGCTGCTTGTTTTGCCTGTTGGATCCATCAGCTCTTCCAATGACTGGATTTGAGGCCAGTTTTCCTGCCTGCAGAGAAACATTCCAGCCAGAGCTTCCCAGTGCTCTGCACTGTGGATGAAACTCCAGGCATTAATTTAATTTTCCTGCTCTTGTCATATCCAGGCTTTCCTTTTGCCCCTTGGTTGCTTTCTGAACCTCCTGGCTCTACCAGGCTTCCTGCTTATGATACCTCTGGAAAAGGTTTTATTATTCATCCTGTTGTTTTTTTCCTTTTTTTTCCAGATTTTCCAAACATTTATTTTGTTTCTGTGTTTTAGAATTTGGTCTCCCGTTTTCCACGAGGGACACAACTTCAGATAACTTCTTGCTTTTAACAGTTTCTCTTATCCTGATGTTTAGTCCTGGCAGCCATCCTTGGATTTCTCTAGAACAGTGTTTAATAAGTTCTGAACCTCCAAAACAGCATCTTTAAATAGCCTGCAGCTTGTTTGCAGGCAGTTTCGCAGCCTTAGATTGTTGAAACACTTCTTAAAATTAAATTTAAATACAAATTTCATGGGGAATGTTTTCTACAGATGATCCTTCAATATTTTATTTAACAGCTTATGGGGCCACTCTCATCGAGCATTGCCTTCTAGAAGCTGGATTTTCTGGCTCTGTCAAAGTAGATCAACACCTGGAAAGTAAAGGTATTTAGGAAATAATATTTTAAAAGCTGGTGGTTTTTATGCCTGTGTAGTATTTTTTTTCCCAAAGAGGGGAGTAGTCCTTAAACCTGCAGTTCTGACTATGTGTTTTTTATGTTTTTTAATGTAAACCTTGTTTGCATCAAAACTCTTGCCCTGTGAGTGTACTGGAGATAAAACATCAGGTTTTGTACATTATAAATGGTTTTATAATGAGATACCACCTCACTCATGAGGTGGAGTCTGTGGAAAAGGGTGTTAGACAAGAATCCTGTGTAAGAGAATCAGCATCAAAGTCCTTATTTATAGTCTTTATTTAATCCCCCAAACATTGGGGATTTGATTAAGTAGCAGCTTTACGTTTATTGGGAAGTTGTGGATTTGGGTGGTAAAGTCAGGATAGATTTTCCTACAGCCTTGTTTTTCTTGTGTGCTTGATTTTTTGCCATAAATCCAAAGGATTTTTTTACTTCCTGCTGCATTATGGGGCTGTAGTAAATCAACTTTGTAACAAATAAGCTCTCACAGCTTCTGGTTTATGCTTTGCCTCTGCAGATTTGCTTTTATGAAGTGCTGGCATTTGTGTGGTCTTTTTTTTCCCCCCCTCCCTGAAACTTTAATAATTGTGCCTCAAAAGCACCCAAATAGATTTTTTTTCTATTGAAGATTTCCCAGGTGTAAAATGTGTGCTGAAACTCCTTTTTAAAATGAACAAACAGTAATTGCTGGGGTGAAGCACCAGGGCTAAAATATTTCTGCTGTTTTATTTTTCTCTTTAGAAAATCTTGAGAAAGTGCTCTCAGCTCTAGAGAAAGCAGAAGAATACATGGCACTAACTGACAACTTCAGTGGAAAGGTGGGTCTGGATGGGAGTTGTTTTGGAATTGCAGAATTAAACTGGCAGGCAGGAATTGTCCAGGATGTGCTTGTTCCTGGTGTCACCAGGATGGATTTTATTCTGTGAGCTCGGGCTCCAGGGAACGGTGTGGAATAAAAATTGTGCAGCAGCGAAACAATTTACAAGCAGGTGATACAAATCCTGTGAGAGTTACACTTGTGCTTTAATAAATTCAGCACTTAAACTGTGCATTTGCATGGTGGGCTGTAGGATTGTCCAGAGGGTTGTAAGGAGTTCACCTCTTTTTACAGGAGAAGTTGGAGTCTGGGACAAGCCACTGGTCAGGGATTTACTGAGTCACAAGGTCTCCCTGCTGGAATGATTTGGTGTCTTGTGCTGATCAGATGTTACACCTAAAACTAAAAAGATCCTTTTCAACTATAAATTATATCTATGTATTTTTTTTTTTAGGGATATATTATCCAGAAAAGGGAGAAAAAGCCAAGTCTGGAACCAGATAAACCAGCAGAAGATATTTACACGTAAATATTTGAAGTATTTTCTCCTTTTTCTACTAGTCTACGCAAGAGAAATTAGTTTTCAGGTGATAATATCAAATGTGTATTTTACAGATATGAGGAATTTCATCCTTTCTTGTTTTCTCAACATTCAAAATGTCCCTACTTGGAATTTGACTCATTCAATAAGGTACAGTGCTTTTGCTGATACTGTACTTAAGTGCTTTAATGGACTGATGCTAAAAAGAGTAATTAAAATATAGTGCAGAGGTTGTTAATGGAAATATAGACCTTGGAAGAGATGATTAATTTTGTGGAGGAATATTTTAAGAGGGGAAAGGCCAACTCAAACAGGGCTCCTGCTGAGCAGTGTTGTCCTCATGAACTCAGGTCCTGGAGCTCTGTGTGGAACCCCCAAGGAAGGTGGATGTTAACAGTCACAGAATCCCACATGTTTTGCTAGTGGAGAGTTGAATGCTGAGTTGTCTATGGAGAGCTGTCACAGTCATCACATTTATACTTTTTGTGTTGCTACTTTGGAAGCTTCAGGCGCCTGATTTGTTATTTCCTTGAGCGTTGTCCTTCCTGGTCCTTGACTCATGAAATCATTAAATGCCTGTTGTTCCTGACCTTGATCTTTAGAATTCCCATTTCCCGTTCCTACCCTGCTTCTTGGCTGAATTTCTGTCCTCTCCTCCACAGCACTGATCATGGAACCATGAATGGTTTGGGTTGGAAGGGACCTTAAAGCCCATCCAGTTCCACCCCCTGCCATGGGCAGGGACACCTTCCACTGGCCCAGGTTACTCCAAGCCCCATCCAATCTGGCCTTGGACACTTCCAGGGATCCAGGGGCAGCCACAGCTTCTCTGGGCAACCTGTGCCAGGGCCTCCCCCCCCTCACAGCCGAGAATTTCTTCCCAATATCCCATCAAACCCTGCCCTGTGACAGTGTGAAGCCATTCCCCCTTGTCCCGTCACTCCAGACCACTGTGAAAAGTCCCTCTGATGATCTAAAGAGCCTAAACCCTCCCTCATCTTGTTTCTTAAGCACAGCTGGCACACCAGGAGCAGTTCTTAGGCATTTTTCTGGGTGTTTGTGGTTTTTTAACTGACCCAGTGAAGCAGCAGGAATTCAGGGCAGACAAGTCTGTCATTGCAACCATTTAATCTGTACCAAACCAGCTTCTTTTTCATCACTTCGTAGCAAAGAAATGAGCCATAACTTGGCCATTTGTTGACTTGTGCATAACCCCTGGTTTGCAGTGAGACACATCCATGTCTTGCTGAACTCATCTCGTGGGAAGGTAAATGGAGGAAGTTCCTGAACGTTGTTTTGGCCTCTGTTACCTCTTTTAGTGCTTTGCAGCCACTTCTCTTGAGGGAACCTCTACCTGCTTGTTGCTGGTCTAAGTCAGGACAACCTGGAGATTCTTAAACCTGATTTTCTCTTGCAGGCGACAGATGAGTTCTACTCCAAGCTGGAGGGACAGAAGATTGATCTGAAGGCCTTGCAGCAGGTGTGTCCTCATCCAGGATTGGGACAGCTGGGGTGGCTCCAGGAGCTTCAGAGGCTTCACTTGGTTTTTGCAGGGATTGGATGATGCCATTTGTCTTTACTATATATTTTTTTTCCCCATCTTAATTTTGAAAGGAAAAACAAGCATTGAAGAAACTTGAAAACGTCCGTAGGGATCACGAGCACAGACTGGAAGCTCTTCAGCAAGCTCAGGTAAGACAGATTTTAGTTTTCAGCTGAGAAAATGCATTATCAGGGAATCCCACACTGGTTTGGGTTGGAAGGGACCTTAAAGTTCATGTCATTCCAATCTCCTGCCGTGGGCAGGGACACCTTCCACTAGACCAGCTCCAAGCTCCATCCACCCTGGCCTTGGACACTTGCAGGCATCAAGTCGGCCGTTATCCCATGCAACCACTTAATCCTTGGATTTCCTCAGGTGTTTAAGGAGAGACTGGGTGTGGCACTCGGTGCTGTGGGGTCAGAGGTCGGACTCGATGATCTCGGAGCTCTTTTCCAAGCCCCGTGGCTTCTGTGATTTTTGTGCAGCCGTTGCTGAGCGTGTGTTTGGCTCCAATGGATATAACCTTTTCCTTTCCCTAAGGAAGCTGATAAGCTGAAAGGGGAGCTCATAGAGATGAACTTGGCCGTGGTGGACAGAGCCATCCAGGTGGTCCGGAGTGCCTTGGCCAACCAGATCGACTGGACCGAGATCGGGGCCATCGTTAAGGAAGCTCAAGCCCAGGGAGACCCCGTGGCCAGTGCAATCAAAGAGTTAAAGCTTCAGACGAATCACATCACCATGCTGCTGAGGTGACCGCACTGATCAGCGTCTGTAAAAACCTCACCTGACCCTGGATCGGGGTGCTAGAGAGAAAAAAACCCCAAAAAACCACCAAAATTTCTTTTTTATGGCAAGAACTTTTGGCGTGGAAGCTGGAAGGTGCAAAGTCAATTGGTGAATTTGTAGTTACCTCGCAGAAATGTCAGTGCGTGGAATAAGCTTGTTTTAAGTCGGTCCCTTGCACTGGAAAAATTTGGCTCTTTATTTCTGCTTTTGGGGTTTTTTTTTCCTCCCCTGCCAAAATTTGGCTGACACCAGGACATAAACAGGCTGGTGTATGAGGCATCCCAGGGCCTCCCTGTGCCTGCACAGTTCAAAGGCTTTAAGGGCTCTTTAGACCATTTACAGACTTCATGAGAGAATAAAATTAAGAGCAGTTTGCCCTAAGGATTAAAAAATACCCCATTTTTTTAATCATAGGATTAATCATAGTTACGTGTTTTAGGAACCCCTACGTGTTATCTGAAGAGGAAGAGGAGGAGGAGGAGGATGCTGGTGTAGAGAAAGAAGAAACAGAAGAACCAAAGGGAAAAAAGAAAAAGAATAAAAACAAACAGCTGAAGAAACCTCAGAAGAACAAACCCTCGTTGGTTGATGTTGATCTCAGTTTGTCTGCCTATGCCAATGCCAAAAAGTAAGATTTTCAGTCAATGTGTTCTTTGGTGGTAGAAATTTCCCTGTGTTTCCAGTTGTTGGTGATAATATTGTAGGAGGGAGGGCTTTGGGATGTCCTGTTAAAAATGGAAACGGGCAGCTTGTCCCAAGCTCTGGGGGCTGCGTTTTCTTGGACCAGACCCACTAGTGCTAAGTCTCTGCCTGTCACATTAATTTAATTTTGAGTCCAATTCTGCACAGTGACTGACACGTGGAACAAAATACAGATATGCAGGGGATAAGCACATCCTAAAAATGAGGGAACATTCTGGGATTTCAGGGACAAACACACTTGTGTTTCACAGGTACTACGATCACAAAAGACACGCAGCCAAGAAAACTCAGAAGACAGTGGAAGCTGCAGAAAAGGTAGTTTTGCTCTTGGTTTTCAGAAGATTATTTAAAAGCAAAATCCCTGTCATTGATAAGTGGAAAGTCCTGTCCTGGTCTAAGTAGCCATAATGAGACATGAAAGGGAAAAAAAACCAACCAGAGTTGTTTTATTCTTGACATTTTCAGCTCAGCAGAGGATTGCAGATCCCTGATGTATCCTCTTTTTCCACCAGTAGCATTGGGAATACTCAAAGCAGGTGGAGATATTGAGAGACCAGGACTTAGGGAGGCAGGAGTGGAAAATCAGTGGAACCCTTACAGTCAAAGAGCTGATAATTTCAGGGAGCAGCTTTCCAGGGTGGAAATTCAAGGGCAGCTGTCCCACATGTGCATGCAGGGGATGCACAGCAGAGTGTGGAGCCTGCACTGATAAAGTTCCCAGCCATTTCCCACTGTTCAGCCAGCAATTTTGTCATTCCTTGTGGATTGTGATCCTGCTTTCTGTCCAAACAGGCATTTAAATCAGCTGAGAAGAAGACAAAGCAGACGCTGAGGGAAGTTCAGACAGTCACCACCATCCAGAAAGCCAGGAAAGTCTATTGGCAAGTACACTCCGTTGTCCTTCTCTCATGCCCCATATCAGGCTGAGTTTCCACTGGCTTAGAAGTGGAGCTAATTAGGATTTCTAAGCACTACACTTTGTGCTGGGTCTCCTTGCAGCTGCTTCCTGAAGTCATAGTCCCCAGAACGATTTTCGGGGACAGCAGCCAAAAGAAGCTGTGGCTGCCCCATCCCTGGAAATGTTCAAGGCTGAGTGGATGAGGCTTGGAGCAACCTGGTCTAGTGGAATGTGTCCCTGCCCATGGCAGGGTGTTGGAACAAGGTGGTTTTTAAGGTCCCTTCCAACCCAAACCATTCCATGATTCTATAATTTATAAAAAAAACCCCAAACGAAACCAAACCTCAAAGCTTTTAATCATCTAATAACTGAATCATTAAAATAAAAATAAGTAGGAGGACTTTGTGGTGATTGTACTTCTTGTTTCATCTCAAAATATCATTGGCAGTGGTGCTGTATTTGTCCCGTGCCTTGTTTTTATACCCCAGGCATATGGATGGACGTGAAACTATTTGCAGTGTCATAAATTGTAGATGCTGAGATGGTTATCCTCAGTTTGTTACAAAACCCCCCCTGTGCAGTGTCCTGCTAGTTCCAGGTGTTTCTCACACAGTGGATTTGCTGTGCTTTGGCAGGTTTGAGAAGTTCCTGTGGTTCATTAGCTCGGAGAATTACCTGGTTATTGCTGGGAGGGATCAGCAGCAGAACGAGCTGATTGTGAAGCGGTACCTTAAACCAGGTGAGTCCAGAGAAGTGGAGTGGGGGGTTTTACCTCTTGTTTTCCAGTTTTGTAGATGTCCAGGAATGACATGGGAAGGTCTGTCTGCTTTGCCCTTAAGCCGGGTCTTGGATCAAAGGGGACTTTGGTGATGGGAGCCCCCTGGCACCGTGGGCAAGAGTGGGTTGGATGGGCCCCCTCAGGAGCAAAGGAGCTGCTTCTCCCTGGGACAGCTGATGGACTAAAAGGCTTCTGTGTCCTCTTCCCATCCTGCTCCTTGCAGCCAAAGCAGCTGTTTCCAGTTGGTGTTGGAAACCTCCTCTTGGCTCAGGGGTCTGTGATTACCACGTGTGTGGCTGACTGGAGTCCCCTCTTTTCCAGGGGACATCTACGTGCACGCGGATCTCCACGGAGCCACGAGCTGCGTCATCAAGAACCCCTCAGGTACCTGGCTGGGCCTGGTGTGGGATCCTGGAGAGCTCACACGCTGGACTGGGGCACGTGTGCAAGGTGTGGGGTTTACTCTGCTGTGCCTGGCTGGTGTCATGGTGTGCTGGGTGTTCCCTTGCAGGGGAGCCCATCCCGCCCCGGACCCTGACGGAGGCTGGAACGATGGCCCTGTGCTACAGCGCGGCCTGGGACGCCAGGGTGGTCACCAGTGCCTGGTGGGTCTCCCACAACCAGGTAAGGGCCTTTCCAGGCAGAACATCTGAGGGAAAGGGTTTTGACTGCAGGCTAAGCGTCTCTGTATGGGAGCTGAGGGATGTGGGTCAAATTTGGTGTAACTCAAGCGTAGAGATTCCACTGAAGTTTCGGTGGTTTTATTTCCTGGATAACCCCGTTGCTCACCCAGGACTTCTAAAACACGGTGCTGGTAGTGTGTGATTGGATTGAAACATCCCTTAGGAAAATTCCTTGCGAAGGAGGGGAAGAACCCCTCGGATACGGAGCCCAGAGAGCTGTTCCCGGGAGTTACTTTGGGGGTGTTGTCATTACATGATGCTGCCCTTCTGCCACACGTATTTTTTATGGGATATCGTGATTTTTTTTTTAGGTTTCTAAAACTGCACCCACAGGAGAATATCTCACTACTGGGAGCTTCATGATCCGAGGTGAGACACAAGGGAACAGTGGGAATTCGGCGTTTTCTCTGTCCTGCAGTGGCAGCCACCCCCTCCCTGTGAACAGCCAACAGATCCTGCTCTTCTCCCCAAAATCTACTGGGGACTTGTTTAGACTGACTATCAGGCAGTTGCAGCAGCATTTCTTGCCAAACCCTGGGCAGAAGTTCATTAGCTCAGCTGCTTTTGAGTTCTGTTCTCATTTGGGCGATAAAATAAGCCCCAATGTAATTTTTTGGTAGCCTGAAGCCTCTAATAAAAATGAATTTTGGAAGTACTTCATGTAACATGGCTGTTAAACCTCCTCATGAGACTCTGCCTTTGTTTTTCAGGGAAGAAGAATTTCCTTCCACCTTCCTATCTGATGATGGGCTTCAGCTTCTTGTTTAAGGTACAGCTTTTCCTGTGCAGCTCCTGCTGGCTTTTGTAATTTGCTTTGAGCTGTAGGAGGCTTATTTTCTGGGTCTTGCTTATCAGCATATTCCCAATTACTTCTTTTCCCACTGGGACAAATCCCATAAAACACTTCTAGCTGATAATGACTCTGCTTTCATTTCCATCTTTCCCCCGTGTGCACTGTCTGCATGTAAAACAGACTGAACATTCCTGCCTCTGACAGGCTGTTATCCCAGCTGGAGCATGGGATGTTCAGGGAATGTGGGTGTGCAGCTGTGTGTGTTACCCTGACTTTTGAGGGTGCCACACTTGAGTTTCAATGTGCTGGATTAGTTTCCTTGCCTTTTGATGGCAAAAAGTGTTAAAAAGGAAAGGAAAAGCCAAGTGAGGTGTTCGGTGGACGGAGCAGTGAACTGGGGCTGGTCCTGGCACAAAGGTGCCTCTGTTTTCAGGTGGATGAAAGCTGTGTCTGGAGACACCGGGAAGAGAGGAAGATCAAAGGCCAGGATGAGGATCTGGAAACGGTGTCCAGCAGTGCCAGTGAGCTGGTGGCTGAAGAAGTGGAGCTCTTAGGTACAGTGGGACTGGGTGCTGCGTGTGCTGCTGGCAGACAGGGCCGCTCGGGGCCTGCGGGATTCCTGTGGGATTCCGGATCACTGATAGGACGAGGGGGAATGGTTTCAAACTGCCAGGGGGCAGGGTTAGATGGGATATTGGGATGGAATCGTTGGCTAGGAGGGTGGGGAGGGCCCGGTACGGGTTGCCCAGAGAAGCTGTGGCTGCCCCTGGATCTCTGGAAGTGTCCAAGGCCAGGTTGGACGGGGCTTGGAGCAACCTGGGCTAGTGGAAGGTGTCCCTGCCCCAGGGGGTGTAACTGGATGAGCTTTAAGGTCTCTTCCAACCCAAACCATCCTGGGATTCTATGATTCCATAATTGTGTGATGGATAAATTTGGTGTTTCTGGCCGTGTTTTCCTGCCCTCTGTGCCCCAGAAGGAGGAGACAGCAGCAGTGAAGAGGAAAAAGCCGAGTGCGAGGAAGCTCCAGAGAATGTGGAAGCAGCTCCAGAGGCCATGGAAGCTCCAGAGGACGTGGAAGCAGCTCCAGAGGATGTGGAAGCCCCACCTGAGAGTAACTGTGATGAGGGCGTTGCTGACCTGGAACAGGGAAGAGGAAACACACCTCCTGCTCCAGAGGGGGACTCTGAGGAGGAGGAGGAGGATGGAGAATCCGAAGATGAAGTGGAACCTCCGGAGCCAAAGGGTGGAGGGAAGGAGGAGGAGGTGAATTACCCAGACACGACAATCGACCTGTCACACCTCCAGTCTCAGAGGTGGGTGCAGCAGCAGCAATGGGGGCACCCTGAGGGTCTCCTGAAACGCTGCCAGGACAGGGACTGGGATGAGTTGCCGTCCCTTCTTTCCGTGCTCAGCAAGGCAGAGCTGTGGGAATGCTGCCCCATTTTCATTGCAGGGCTGCTCAGACCTGAGAAACTGAGCCCTGAGCTGTTCCTGCTCCTGCTCTGCATGAGGCTGTGAGATGAGCTGCCCTGCCTGTTGTCCCTGGAAGTGGCATTCCTTAGAGGGAGCGAGGAGATGGGATGGAGTGGGTGGAAATGAACAGCTCTGCAGGGAACACCACTGCTGAGGGGGCTGTGTGCTTGGGAAGCTGCACATCAGGGGTTCCCTTGGTGCCCAGACATTGTTGCCTGTGTGTGTGAGATGAGCTGCCAGAGAGCCAAGACTTGTTTTGGAAAGTAAGTCCCAGTATTCCTGCCTTTCCCATTCACCAAAGCTGGGATTTTCAAGAACTGGAGAGCTGGAAGTGTTACAACCCAGTTGCCCGTGTCTGGGCCGTGGTTGGTGTGTCCATGGCTGAGCTGCTCCACGTGTGTTGATGCTCCATTTCCATCTGCCCACAGATCCCTGCAGAAAAGCCTCCCCAGAGAGGAAGAGCCCAGCTTGGTAAGGTCCCAGCTCCGGTGTTTGGCACAGAGCAGTGGGAGCTGCTGCTGGGCAGGGTGTGCTCTAACTGCCTTTCACTTCCCAGAGTGACAGCAAGGCCCAGGGGCGAAGGCACCTCTCTGCCAAGGAGAGGAGGTGAGAGCCACTTTGTGTTTCATGGGATCCCAGAATCCCAGAAGGGTTTGAGTTGGAAGGGATTTTAAAGCCTATCCAGTGCCACCCCCTACCACGGGCAGGGACACCTTCAGCTATCCCAGGTTGCTCCAAGCCCTGTCCAACCTGGCCTTGGACACTTCCAGGGATCCAGGGGCAGCCACAGCTTCTCTGGGCAAATGCCTCCTCCCCATTCCCTCCCCAGGACCTGGGCACAGGGCATGTCTTGCACCTCCCAGTCTGGGCTGATCCATAGATCCATACCCATTGTCCGTCCTGCAGTTCCGATGTGGGGTCCTGCTCCTGTCCTTTGGGAATGCTGGTTGTCACCACTCCTTGTGTACTCATGGGCTGGAGAGGTTTTACTGAGGAGGGGTTGTTTCCACAGTTTGTGCCTCGGGTTCCTCTGGAGCTCTGGGACGTGGGAGCAGGGTGGGAATGCTGCCAGGAGAGCAGCAGCCTCTCTTGTCATAACCAGGGGCAGTGTGTCCTGGTTGTTTTCCTTAGAGAAATGAAGAAAAAGAAGCAGCACAACAACTCTGAGAACTCGGAGCTGCCTGAGGAGAAGCAGAAGGAGATGGAGACCCAGCCTCCCGCTGCTGCCAACAGCAACAAGGGTGTCCCAGCCCCTCAGGCCATCAAGCGGGGCCAGAAGGTGGGCAGGGACCAGGGGCACCCCTGGGTTGAGCTGTTGGCATGTGAAGTGTGGACAGAAATCCCAGATTTCCCAGACATCCAGGGCTGCCTCGTGGTCTTAGACTCTTGGTGGTGCTTTAAGTGGGTTTGGGATGATTGTGCTGGTCTGTGAGCACAGAGCTCACTGGAACCATTCTCTTGGTTACTGGTGAGCAGCACTGAAAGGTTTGGGAGACTGGGAAGGGCAGTGCACATGGGATCAGCATCCAGGTGTTTGTGGATGCAAAACTCTGCCCAAGTCACGGTTTGTGAAGCTGTCGGTGTTTCCTTCTGCAGAGCAAAATGAAGAAGATGAAGGAGAAGTACAGGGACCAGGACGAGGAGGACCGGGAGCTCATCATGAAGCTGCTGGGGGTGAGGGAGGGGGGTCCTGCCTTCCCTGGGGCTGTGGGGGCTCCTTCACCAGCCCTGACCACCTGTGTGCCCACAGTCTGCAGGTTCCAACAAGGACGACAAAGGGAAAAAAGGGAAGAAGGGGAAGACAAAAGAAGAGGCAGCAAAGAAGCAACAGCAGAAACCCAAGGCCCTGCGTCGTGGAGCAGGAGGGGGCAAGGAGACCCTCCCAGCAGGAATCCTGCTGCATGAGGCACAGGACCCGGCCCTGGAGGAGCAGGATGAGAAGGTGAGGAGCAGGGTGGAGAGGTGAGGAGCAGGGTGGAGAGGTGAGGAGCCAAGTGGGAAGGTGAAGAGCACTCACCTCTCCTCACCTGTCCATGTGTCTGTCCCTTGCTCCTTGTCTCCTGGCACTGTGAAGGAGCTGAGCTGCTCCTCGTGGTTTTTGGGAACTCTGGAGAGCTCTGTGCCAACTGGCACAGCCCGTTGGATTCCCAAAGCCCTGCAGCAATCCCTGTGCTCATCCTGTTCCCAGCACAGCCACAGCTGGGGCTCAGAGGAGTCCCAGGATCCACTTCAGTCAACACCTCCCACTCAGCTGAGCTGTGCCTGAGCTCCCAGCTCTGTTGTGGGCACTTGGTATCTCTGGGCCTCATCTCTCCCTCCCAGCCTGGCGTGTGCCAGGCAAATTGGGGGGTGGGAAGAAACCCCCCCCCCACATCCAAATGATCTTACCTTTGCTTTGGAACGAGTCCAGCTCTCCTGGCAGGGAGAATGTGGCTTTCTGGGCACTGCTGATAAAGCATTTGTTGTCCCTGGGGCCAGGGGGAGGAAGGAGCAGCTCTGTGCTCCCTGCAGCTCTGACTGTCCTTTGTTTGTGTGCAGGAGGAGCAGGACCAGGATCAGCCGGGAGTGGAGGTAAATGTTTGTCTGCAGCTCCCTAAGAGCAGAGGGCAGGGCTGTGCTCCCGTGGCACTGGGGCAGTGGGAGCCCTCCAGGAGCCCCCAGGGCTGTTTGCACCCAGCTTACTTGTATTTTCTAAAAAGAACCTCCTTTTCTTCCTGCCCTGCTCATCTCCACAGCCTCCACTAAACCAGAGCTGGCTCCAGGGCTGTTTGTCCCTTGGGTTTGCCTCTGGAGGTGCTGGCACCCCCAGGAGAGGTGGCTCTGGGCTGGAGGATGACCCAGAGTGCAGGGCAGGTGGTTCTTTAGCTTAGAGGTTTATTTACCTATAAAATTGCTTCCAACTTTTCTGTCGTTACAGGCTGTGGGTGTTTCCCAAGGCTGGGAATAAGTGAATTCCTTCAAATTCTTTCATGGAGGAGGATAAGGGTGTCTGTCAGGGGGGACTCTGATGGTGACCCTGTGAAGATGTACCAACATTTGGGGGTCCCAAAACTAAGATCCATCCAATGATATGATTTCAGTAATCAAAGAGGGTCAGTCATGAATCATGGCTTGGTGATTTGATACCAGTGAAGGGAGTGATCCTATGATCACTCAGTCATGGAATCACGGAATGGTTTGGCTTGGAAGGGACCTCAAAGACCACCTGGTTCCAGTGCCTGCCGTGGCAGGGACCCTTCAGTCCCCAGTAAGCCCCTCAGGGAGGGGCTGGAGGGCACAGCCAGGTCCCAGTGAAGTTCTTTGCCCCTCAGGACGGCGAGGCCCTGCTGGACTCCCTGACTGGGCAGCCCCATCCCGAGGACATCCTGCTCTTTGCTGTCCCCATCTGCGCTCCCTACACAGCCATGACCAACTACAAGTGAGTGGCAGCACTTTTTTGGGGGAGGCTTTGGTGACAGCCTGTGTTTTACTGGGAAAAACCTTTTCTTTGGGCAGGTATAAAGTCAAGCTCACTCCGGGCACCCAAAAAAAGGGCAAAGGTAAGGTCTGAAAGCCCTGATTCCTTTTCCCTGCTCTGCCTGGTGAAGCCAGTGTGGTTTTCCAAGCTGTTTCACTCTTCCCTGTGTTTTTACAGCTGCCAAGATCGCCTTGCACAATTTTATGCAGTCCAAAGAAGCCAGTGCCAGAGAGAAAGACCTGTTCCGCAGCGTGAAGGTGACTCCTCCTTCTGCAGAGTTTCTCCTGCACAAACGTAACAGCAGCAGCAAAATGTCCACCAAGGGGGGAAATGCTGCAAAACTGAGTGTGCTGTTGGTTGTTTTGGTTTTTTTTAGCACTGCTGGGGAAGATCAGAGAGTCCCAGGGTGGTTTGGGTTGGAAGGGACCTTAAAGCCCATCCAGTTCCACCCCCTGCTGTGGGCAGGGACACCTCCCACTGGCCCAGGTTGCTCCAAGTGCTGCCCAGCCTGGCCTTGGACACCTCCAGGGATGGAAATCCACAGCTTCTGTGGGCACCCTGTGCTGCTTAGGCTGGGAAGAGCCATGAGAAACAGAGCCTCAGTGGTATCACTGAGCCTTGGGTTTCTGTTGCGTGTCACTCCTGATCTGAAGTAACTTACCTGGGAAAAGCAGCATCTTCCAGGAAATCCTCTAGTTTTGGAGGGGGGAATTCCTGTGGCAGGGGCAGGTGCTTGCCCTGGGAGTTCAGGTTGGAGGTGTGTCCTGTGCTCCTCACTGTGGGAAATGTGTCATCCCTGTGCTCAGGGCTCAGGAAGGTGCCTGTAAATGCTTTTCTGCCTTGTCCCACTTCTCCTCTTCACTGTTTCTAGGACACCGATTTGTCGAGGAATATTCCTGGTAAGGTGAAGGTGTCTGCACCTCATCTCCTGAACAGGAAGAAGAAGTGATTCCATGCTGGGGGTTCTCACCCCCAAACTGGTGCAGTCAGGACCAGCGCCTGGAGCTGGGACAGACGGACGCAGACCCGCAACTGGTGTTACTGGGACTGAATTGTTTCCACGGGGCAGGGCAGCAAGGGCCGGGTCCTGCAGCGTGGTTTAGATGGACTCTGATGCCAACAGCCCGCAAACATGGAAGTAAATTGCTGGCATTTGGTCAGGAATGTCCTCCCAAGCCGTTGGTTCTCTCGTTCCTCACCCCTGGGCAAAGGTGCCGGGATCTGGGGCAGCAGAACTCCGTGGTGCTCAGCTCCTTCCTGCCCCGGGCCTCTGGCAGGGACTGGAGTTTCCAGGGGGGCAGTTTCAGTGCAAAATGCTTCCTTTGGGGAGGCAGAATTTGATTTCCCTCCAAACATTCCCTTGGCTGCGGAGAGAGGGAAGATGCAGGCCCAGATCCCACCCTGTGCTCCCACCCCCAGCCTGGCTGTGCAGAACTGTTCCCTGGGGAGGGGAGGAGGAGTCAGGATAAACCCGTGGGTTCTATCAGGAATTGCAACATAGGGATTGTTGTAGAAGTCCCAGTTTTTAATTGTTTTTTTGAAGACAGCTTAAAACATGATTCCCCACAGCAGCACAGCCCATTCCTGTCCCCCCTGTCTTCACAAGGCATCTTAAAAAACTGCTACAAAGGCGTAATTTCTATATAATAGAGGTTTCAGGCTACATTTCTCCCCTTCAGAGACTGAAAAGGATTCCATCTCTGCTGCTTCTACTTAATGTTGGACCCTAAGGACGAACAGTAACTACAGCACTGAATCATACAGCAGGTTAAGCTGCAAACACAGCTGATGAGTACAGTTATTAGGAACAGCTGTTTTGTCCTGGTCCAGTTTGGTAGCCACAAAGTAGGTTTGTGGCAGAGATTTTCAAAACCCTGAAGAGGACTGTATGACTTATGGTATAAAGTGACTGGCAGCTAGTTACAAATTTATAGGCCAAGTGGGAGCTTATCAAAAGCAGGGTGTGTCTGGAGTTTGGTGCAACACCAAACAGCACCCTGGCCCTATCAGGAGTTCATCACAGACAACTTGCATTCTCTGAACAGTTTTCAGGCCCTACTGGGGCAGGCCACCCTCCCACAGCCTGCCCCGGACTGCAGTCACTCATCTTTACCTCGTGAAGTGCAGGTGCCTCTTGCCTCCGTGGTGTAAAGTGTCCTCTCTCTGTGTGTGTGTTGTCATAACGAAATAGTGATGTTCATGTCAAGCACACCTCCCTGTCTGTGCCTGTAGTGGACACCAGCAGAACAGCTGCATCCCAGTGACGGGGTGTCCCAGCAGAGCCAGCCCGGGTGTTCTTTGCGGCCGGGAACGATCCCAGCAGATCATCTCCTCAGCAATGTTACCAGTTGGTTCCAAGGGCTGCAGGTCAGCCGTGAACCAGGACCTCGGGGAGAGTTCCTAAAGCAATCTTTGGTTGCAGGGGCTGGAGAGTTCCATGGATTAGTGGGGCCACTTCTGTGTCCTGCTCAGTGAGAGCCAGCGGCCCCGTTTGGTTCCAGTCCCGCAGGGGGTGCGTACTCAGTGATGTGACAGCGGCTGCCACAGCCCCCAGACACCCAGGCCACTCTTGACTAACACTGCCCCATCGCTTTGAGGAGTCAGTTTGCTGTGATTCTGACAATTCCCACCTCATCTCCCAGCTTCAACATTGTATCCCACCCTCAACAATCGAAAGTCGAGTGCAAGCCTCGACCTAATCCTCATTAGCCACTGGTTCCCCGCCAGGAGTCTCAAGGATGGGGTGTGGAAAAGTTCTTTCATTCTGTTCACTCCTCAGTATCTCAGAAGCTCCAAAACATTCATACAAAATCCAGACACTGAGCCCCAGCAGCAAAACTTCCCCGTATCAACACTGAAAGCATGGAATATCCCTGACATCCCTTGCAACTTTCCTTGTTTGTGTTTCCAAAGGCTGCACGTTCTTCGGCATCTTAAACTCAGGTGAACAGTCCCAAAAATATATTTACTCATCAGAGGAAACAGCACATGAATAAACAAACATATCCTGTTCTGGGATCCCTGCAAACCCTCTGTGATCCCATCTGCTTTCCCTGATACTTTTCCTCACACAGACCTTGTCTGCCAATATTTATTACTGAGGAAACTGAGGGTGATGTGGGGTGGGTTTTGAGCCTCCCATGACCAGAAGAACCAGTGTTCTATTGGAATCACGGATTGCAAAGCCAGCTGGGTACCATCCCCATTATCCATGGGCATTCCTGAACTCAGGAGAAACACCACGAACCCGGATTTTACTGCCAGGAATGTAAAATGTACACTTTATGTCTTGTCCAAATATCAGCATAGAAGTACAGAACAGTTTGGGTTGGAAGGGACCTCAGAGACCATCTAATTCCAATGGGCAGGGACACCTTCCTCCACACCAGGTTGCTCCAAGCCCTGTCCAACCTGGCCTGGAACACTTGCAGGGATCCAGGGGCAGCCACAGCTTCTCTGGGCAGCCTGTGCCAGTGTCTCACCATAAATATGTTACGCTGCTGCTTCCCTGTTGTTTTATCCCATGGTATCAGCATCTCCCAGCCTGCAGAGCCTCAGCTGGCAAGTTTATCTCCCCCCCAGGTAAATGCTCCTGAATGGAGTCACTTCAAGCTCCCCTGTGATGATCGACCCAGACCAGGCCTCTCCTGGCAGCAGCACGTTCCCCCCACACCCAGCTGGCACAGGGTTTTTGGCAGGATTCCACCTGCCTTCCATGCCCTTCTGGCAGCTCTTAACCAGTGTGCTGCCCTCCCAGATCTCCTGGCAGGGAGCACACAAAACAGACCCCAAATCCACGTGGAGCTGACTCAATCCCTTCCCTACAGCAGGCTGGACAGGCTGAAGCCTCTGTCCAGCACGGCTGCCTGTCCCAGCTCCAAAATCCCCCCTGCAGCTGCTGCTGCACAAGGCAAGGGAGAGCAGAACACCAGCAGGGCACACAGGGTTCCTTCAGGTGATCCAGAAAAATCCTGGAATCATTAAGGCTGGAAAAGCCCTCCGTGATTATGGAGTCCAACTGTTCCCCCAGCACTGCCAAAGCCACCACTGACCCACGTCCCCAAGTGCCGCGTCCACACGGCTTTGAAATCCCTCCAGGGATGGGGATTCCACCACTGCCATGGAATGAAGAATTTTCCCTAATTTTCCAACTTAAACCTCCTCTGTCCTGCCCCTTGTTCCCTGGG
>VXAY01003674.1:0-17200 GCA_013399855.1 Oxyruncus cristatus | reverse complement strand
GTTTAGTTTTAAAGTCTTTTCCCCTGCTGGAGGGAAAGAGGCGAGGGAAGGACTCCCCCATACCTCTGCACTTTCTCCACCGACCTTGGCAGCTGCATTGTTATCTCTTGCTTTCTGCCGCTCCTCTCAGGGCTGGAACTCCTTCTGTCTCAGCTGAGCAGTTTTTCTCTGGAGTTTCTTCTCCACTCTGCTATCTGCTTCAGCCGGAGGCTTCGGTGCCATGCCTGCCCCTGGCCCAAGGCCAGAGGCGGAGGGCTCTGGCCCCCCACTCGGGGAGGCCTCGCCGCCTCACTTACATCATGGCTCCGAGTTCCTTCTGCCCCACACACAACTACAACAACGACAACAACCCTTCTTTTCCGGTTTGTGTTAATTATGTAATTCGTAGAGACGTCACAGAAGTCTCTAATTGGCTACCTAGCCGGAATTTCACCTGGAACTAACCATCTTCTACCCTAAAACTGAGGGGAATGGGCTAAACCATGACATGGTGGGATCACTGGGAGATGACGGTGGGACCACTGGGAGATGCTGGGAGCACTGGGAGATGGCGGGACCAGTAGGAGCTGGACCAACCCCTGGGTGATGGTCTCACCATGGGATTGATGATCCCACCTGGACCTCCCGCCCTGGGTCCCCAGGGGCCCTCCTCTGTGTGTCCCCCCCCCCTCCTCACCTGGGGTTCTCCAGGATGATGTCCTGGGTGGTGTTGGAGATCTGGATCTCCACATTGCGCACCAGGAATTTCCACATATCGGCACAGCACTGGGTATTCATGGCGATGGAATGTCCTCCACAGATCGGGGGTCTCCACAGCTCTAGGGTCTTCTCCTCCAAGCCGAAATCTTCTCAGCTCTGGGGTCTCCTTGAATTCAGAATCTTCTCACTCCAAGGTCTCCTTCTCAGAGCTGGAATCTCCTTGTATCCAGAATCTTCTCCTTGGCTTCAAGGTCTCCTCAGCTCCACAGTCTTCTTTGCTCTGGAATCTTTTTCTTGGATCCAAGGTCTCTTCCTCAGCTCCAGGGTCTCCTTGGATCCAGGGTCTGCCCGGATATGGAATCTCCTCCCTGGCTCCCAATCACCCCCGGCAGCCACAGCCCTGCCTTTCCTATGGTCCGCTCCAAGTCCCTCCTGGGTCCTCACTGTGATCAGGAATGTCCCAGAGTGGAGAAATTCTCATCCAACTTCTGGGAAATAAAACGTAACCAACTTCCAGGAAGGGGCGTCCTGGGCAAAGTCCCTGGGTCCTGACAACTTTAACTGATGTCAAATGGTAACTGGCTTAACTGGTTTAGTTATCTAATGTAACTTGAAGTGATTTATTTAATTTAATCTAATTTATCTATTCTGACCTCATTTAATGTGGTTAAATGGTTTAAATTATTTAAATAGTTTAAAAATGAGTTTAAATGGTTTCATTGGTTCATCTAATTTAATAAGTTTCGTTGGTTCATCTACTTAAACTGGTTTAATTCTCTCACTGCTTTAATTAGTCCAAGTGGTGGAGGGGACCAGAGTTACAGTTTACTGTCTCAAAACATCCCTGTGGGAAGTGATGGGGGAACAGGGAGAGCTCTGTGAAGTTGGGATGGGCACTGCTCCCACCCCTGAAGCCTCAGTCAGCCTCAGTCAACAGACCTATGGCCTGTGAGAGCCCTGAAATGGCACCAACCCATGGCCTGTGACAATCCTGGAATGGCACCAACCCACAGCCTGTGACAGCCCCAGAATGGCACCAACCCACAGCCTGTGACAGCCCCAGAATGGCACTGATCCATGGTCTGTGAGAGCCCTGAAATGGCACTGATCCATGGCCTGTGGGAACTCTGGAATGGCCCCATCCCATGGCTGGCTGTAAGACCCAAAATGGCACCACGTAGGCCCCGCAGGAAACATGGAAGTGCAGCCACACGTGGGGGAGGCCCCCGTGGGGAGGAACAGGGAAAAGGATGGCCACACTTGTCGAGTGGCTGCTCTGATGTCTGGGATTTCAAAGCAGCTGAGACCACCCTGGATCCCAGGGGTGTGACTATCCACCTTTCTCTCTCCCTCTTCTTTCTCCTTCTCTCTCCCTTTTCTTTCTCCTTCTCTCTCTCTTTCTTCTCTGGATTTCTTCTTCTCAAAATATGTTTTAAACAGGACCAAAAAATTCCAGTAAGTGACTTGTTGTGTCAGGACACCCCAAGAATCCCACCATGTGCCTGAGAGCATTGTCCAAATGCCCCTTTAATTCTGTAAGGTTTGGTGCTGTGACCACTGCCCTGGGGAGCCTGTTCCAGCACCCGACCATCCTCTGGGTGAAAAATCTTTTCCTGATATCCAACTTAACCCTCCCCCAGCTGAGTTTCATGCTACATTCTGGAGTAGAGTTGCTAGTCATGAGAGTGAAGAGATCGGTTCCTGCCCCTACATCATCCCCCACCACCACTCTTGCTTGTGTGTTTGTTTGTTTTACTCTGGCAAACTGCTCTTGGCTCACTTCTATTTTAGAGCAAAATTAATCTTAGTTGAAGCACTCCACTTGTTACAGACCTCCCCTTTCTTCTCTATATAGCAAATATAAGAGGCCAGACCAAGTCTCTGCTTGAACAAAGCTGATGGGAAACACCCCTGTGTGGTTTTCTCCAAGTGTGACACTTCATGGGCACAGTGTTACCAGGAACAGGGTGCCAGGACATCCAGAGCTCTGCTGAGCAACACACCGGATTACATTATGCAATTCTAGATGGGAAAAGGAGGCCTTGCTCAAAGGGGAGAAGAGTTGGACTAATACCACCCTCAGCATCTTCGTCAGTGGCAGTGCAGGACTAATCACTACCCATCCAAGACTGGCTTGGCAGCAGAAAGCTGTACATGCTGTCCACCTCCTCCTAAATGAAGTCAATGGCTGATGTTTTCCAAACAGAACCTCCACTAACCGAATTTAATTAAAGCAATAGCTGAAGCCTAAAATTGCTGCACGAATTCCCAAACCATCTCTAGTGTCTTCTCCACAGCTCCAGGCAGCTCTTTGATGGGAAGGTGGCTTTGTGGCAGAAAAATGCAGTTGAGAAAAACAGCCTTCGGATAACAACTGGGCAAAGTCCTCTGAGTTTATGGTCTTTATGGGTCATTTCTTGAGATATTTGAAGTCCTTGGCCTGGCAAGGTGCACTTGTGTCTATATTGCACGATGGTGCTGGATTCAAGAGAAAGTCAGTTTTGGTATCTGGTGCTTCTTGTGATCACAGGAGTTAAAATGCAAGGGAGGATGACATGCATGTGGACAGTGACAGGAAGGGAATAGTAATGAAAATACTCATTTTCTGTTGGGCATGATCCTTACCTGGTGCTGCAATAAATGGGCAATAAATGGTACAGGCAATAAATGGCACAGGCAATAAACGCCTGAAGGTCCTGAAGGTGCTATGAGATAAATCCTTGTCCCATGAGAGGAGGGAGTTCCTTGAATCCTTTATATTTGATCACTCTATCAGCACCCCAACAGCCCATTTTAGGACCCCACTGAACAGTCCCGTGTCAGAGGGTGGACTGAGTAACCTTTCCAGGGTCACACACTCTCAGTTGGATATTATCAGTTTCGTTGCATGTGTTTTCCCCTGCTGGCCATGCCAGCACCCTCGAAGGACTCACGGTGACAGTTTATGGAACAGTACATCTGATTAACACACACACTGATAACAGAAGCTCTAAGACAGTTTAAGGTTCAGAAGTTGCCGTTGGTAGTAACTGACACAAGAAAAAATCAAAGTGCTACCCAGACAATATCTAATCACCAATAAAAACTTGAAATAATCATTTAGTGCACCTGGAATATGATTCTTACCCGGTCGATGTCCCTATAGGAGGGAAGACAGGTTCAGCTTGTCGACTGATCCCCGAAGTTACAACAGAAACTTCTCAGACCTCCCTCCCCACTTAAGATATATTTATAATTATTTTCCTTGGGGGAGAGGAAAAGTAAAGTTACAGCTGATGTCATTTCTTGTCTAGGTGGAGTTTGTGTGAGTTTGGTCATTAGCATATGTAGGGCTGTGAAAAGAAATATGTCTTTTCTCGTCAGTGAAGCAGAGTTCAGCTTCTGATTGTCGCCTGGATTATTCCCGTGGCTTAGTTCCCATTGGATTCCACAGAGCATGACCACAACACCTCTGTGCTCCTCCATCCTTTGTTCCATGTCTCCCTTTGAGCTCAGTCAGTGTTCCTGGTCCGTGGTGAACTGTGGCCAGTACATGCCCTCCTTCTTGCTGAACTTTGGTTTTGGTCTTCTGCCCACAGTCATCTTGCAGGTGATGGGATGGTGAGGAGTGTCAGGGAGAGGACAAGGCACCTCACAGCAGTTCTTATTAAAGAATCATAGAATGGTTTTGGTTGGAAAGGTCCTTAAAGAAAATCTCGTTCCACCCCTCTGCCATGGGCAGGGGCATCTTCCACTAGACTGGGTTGCTCCAAGCCCCATCCAACTGGCCATGAACACTTGCTGGGATGGGGTGTCAACAGCTTCTCTGGCAACTTCTTCCTGATGTTTGGCCTCAGCAGGACCCACCACACCTCCCGAAGGAGATATTACAGACCTATTAGCATTACTTGAGTCCCTGGGAAAGTTATGGAATGAATCCTCCTGGGGGCTGTCATGAGTCTGATGAAACACCCCATTGGGAACAGCCAACACAGACCCCCAGAGGGCAAATGTTGGCTGAAAAACCTGATTCCCTTCCACAACAGTCACCTGCTCAGCTGGTGTGGGGTGAGGAGTGAACATCATCTACCTGGGTATCTCCAAGGCTTGTGACACAGCTTCCCACAGCCCCCTCTGGGAGAAACTGATGCCTGAGGGTCAGGACAAAGGGTCTGTGCAGTGGGTGGGGAGTGCCTGGCAGGTGTCACCCAGAGGGTGCTGGAGAGAGATCCTTCTCAAACTGGGAACCTGTCAGAAGTGGGGGTCCCTCAGGGATCCATATTGGCCCCAAAGCTGTTTAAAATCTTCATGAGTGACTGGGATGACGGGATCAAGCATTCCCTGATGATACCAGCCTGGGACCAGCTCTGGGGAAAGGCCCTGGGGGTCGTGGTGGCCAAGAAGGCCAGTGTGAGCTGCTGTGGCCGAGAGCCAGCAGGAAGCTGGGCTGCACCAACGAGAGCATCACCGGATAAAGAAACCCATCCCCAGTCCCACACACCTCACGGGGCTCCCAGCAGGGGTGGAGTGGGGTGAGGTGCTGACCCTGCCTCTGTCCCCGACCACGTCCTTGTCCCCATCCCTGTTCTGCTGGCTGGCCTGAGGCAGCCTGGGGGCTGCACGGGGCTGTCCCCTGCCCTGGGTGCTGAACAGAGGGTGGCCTCCCAACCCCTGGGTGTTCTTGGCTGTTCCACGGTCGCTCTCCTGCCTGTCCCAGCGTCAGTGCTGGCAGCCAGGCCCAGGCAGACAGAGGGGCACAGATCACACACACTTACAGCTCAAAAGAGTGAAGGGAATTTTGAGACCTCTATCAGAAGAGTGGGGAAAGCTTAGTGATGTGGATTTGGGGGGCTTGGGATAGTGGCACTGCCTCTGTCCACTTATTAATGGGTGAAAAATGTCTATCAAGCCCTGTAGACAGTGAGGATCAGGTGCACCAGGGATGTGCTCAGTGACAAAATATCAGGGGTCCAATGAGCAGGATGTTGCTGCACCTACACGGTGTCAATGGTTGTGTGCAGCAGTTTTAACAGGGGGTGGCTCATGTGCCAATTACAGGATCTGGTCCAGATGGGGCAGCAGGAATCAAAACGATCAAAATTCACCTTTGAGAGGGGCCCCACTTTCACTGAAACCCCTCATTGTACCAGTTATGGGTGCTACTGGTAACTACTGGTAACAGAGGTGGCCTGGCAAATCCCTTAAGGGAAACTGGGTCTGTGGAACCAGCTGTCTGAGTGGTGAATGAAAATCAACCAGCAAGAGCAAGAGTTCCCTCATGGGTGACGAGGAACACAATGTGGAATGATCTTGTGCAAGGTGGTGACCTACAGTCAGAAATAAATGGGATCACAACTTCAGAAATGTTTTGTCTTTGGCAAAATTTAGTACCTATGAACAAAAATTCTTTCCCCTCCACCCCACCTGCCACCTCACAGCAAGGCACTGCCTGGCCAATGCCAAAACAGCAGAAATGCACTAGAAAGAAACTTGCTTGGCACTGGACCTGTTAAACTGTCTTTATCTCAACCCATGAGTTTGCTCGATTTTGCTCTTCCAGTTCTCTCCCCTGCCCTGCTGGAGGGGGCTGAGTGAGTCACTGTGTGGGGCTTGGCTGCTGGTTGTGATTAAACCATGACTGGCCTTTTTTGGCACCCAAGGTAGGACTCAAAGGGTTTGAGATAATGACGGATTTGATTAGGATATCCTAGATTGAATTTATAGCTGGCAAGCAGAATTGTAAATTACTCAAGTGGCCTTCAGCTGGGAATTACTCCTGATAACATTACTTCCCGTGTGAACAGCAGCCCGTGATCCTCCAGCAGGGACCGAGTTTCGTGGTGCCTGAGGCTCTGTTTGTGCACCTCTGCCCAGCTGCTGTTTCACGGATCCCCTGTTCCTGAGGTAACAGAAATAGATTTATGCTTTCCATTCCAGCCATGAGTTTGTGTTTCTTCCAGCTGCCTGCCTGTGTTCATTCCCACAGGGAATCAACACTGTTTGATACCTTCATGCAGAGCTGCTTTGGGGAGGGCAGGAGGACAATTGCTTCCCCGCTCCCAGGGACCTCTGAGCAAAGGGGGTGATTTCCAACCCCTCTGAGGGAGTTCAGATCAAAGTGTGAGACTTGGCAGACGCTGAAGTGTTTTAGGGAGCCAGAGGCATCCACCTGGACCCACAAACCCACCCAAAATACACTCGGATGCGAGAAAGCTTCTTCTATGGCCATGACCCAAAAGGCCCCATTTCCCTGGGATGGCTTTGGGGCTGCACATGCTCAACAACCTCTTCCTCTGGCTCTCTTCACACCCCTCAGTGTTGCTGGCAGTGCTGAGGACTCCGCTGTCAGTGTTCCTGTAAGTGCCAGTGTCCCCTGCTCCCTTCCCCTCTTGGCACCAGAAACAATGTCCTCCTGATTAGGAGTCTAAGGCAGAGCTGGTGCATCATCTGCATTCTTAATAAATACATTTTATATTCTTAATATAAAGGATGTCCCCAGTTGCCATGGGGCCAGGAAACAGGATCAGCCTCTCCCAAACCCTTTTGGGTCCCAGGCCAGTTGGTGTAGGAGGCTTGAGACTCAGTGGAGGAAGGTGGAGCCTGGAGTGCATGTTGGGGGCTGCTGATCCTGGGACCCCATACCCCAAACTGTCCCACAGCCAGACACCTCTACTGCTCTCTGCTGAGTGGGGTTTTCAGCTCTGTCTAATGGATGGGTGAGTGTGGGGTGCAGAGGGACAAGCACGGTCACCGCTTGGACCTAAATAGGGGGAGATGGGCTCAGCCATCCTCAGCTCAGCCTTTTCCAGGACTCCTCTACAAGGATAGTGCCTGCAGGGAGGGCACCTCTGGTCCCTGGGTGCAGGGGGTGGCAAGTCCCTCCCAGGACACGTGGACCCACGAGCCAGGAGTGAAGCAGCTCTTCCAGCTCTGGTCAGAGGGTTCACTCAGAGATGGAGGAGAAACATCCACCTCCCACTGCTGAACAAATCCTTGAGAACTTGCCCCCCACAGACCCTCTGCTGACCAAGGTGCTGCACAGGGGACACCAAACCAGCCCATGGAACCACCCCAGCGATGGGCAATGCTGGAGGGGTGCAGGACCTGGAGAGCGTGGCTGTGTGAGGCTGCAGCCAGCAAAGCGTCTTGGTGTGTCCTTCTGGGCTGCAGGGATGGACCTGGCAAGGGAGATGCTGCTCTCTGGGAGCAGCAGAGGGTTCAGCACAGCTGGGCGGCTGCAAGTCCAACAGGGCTGTGTCTGAGGAGAGAGCAGGGGCTGAGCAAAGCAGAGCAGGGGCTGAGCAAAGCAGAGCAGGGGCTGAGCAAAGCAGAGCAGGGCAGTGGCAGCACAGCCCTTGGGCACTGCCCCGACTGGGCTGAGCCCAAAGGGGAGCTGTGGGGGGGGTTGGTGCCACTCTGTTCATGGGGCAGAGACACGGGGACAGCAGGGAGTGCAGGGCAGGGAGGGCATCAGAGGGCACTGGGCATGGGGCTGTCTCCAGGCTGGGCAGCCCCAGAGCCCCACTGGCTCCATCTCTCCAGGATGAGGGTGATGACGGGGGCAGATGACATGAGGAGCAAGGTGAGGACACAGCACAGGACCCAGATCCAGAGGGGGATGGCTGGCCCTGGAAGAAGGGTGGGTCACGATGTGGACAAAACATGTCCAGGAGGAAGGAATGGTGGAAAGGGTTCACAAGTCATCACTTGCCTCTGGGAGGGAGCCTTGTCTTAGTCAAGGGGGTGCTGCCTGTCACAGAAATGCAGAGCTTGTGAGTGTCATTGTCCTGTGCAGGGACCACCCCAGACACTGAGCAGAGCCCCCAGCTCACATCTTGCTTCTTTGGGTGGATGTGGAACCACCCAGCTCATGCAAATCTGCCTAATTGACTTGACATGGGCTCTTACAGGTATAGGAGAGACCTAAGAAGGCATGATGGGGAGAGGAAGCAGAGAGCAGAGCCCTGAGAGCAGAGTGGGATCCTCTCTGATGAACCTCCCAATGTCCCAGTGTCAGCAGCTGGGCAGGACCTCAGCCCAGTGCTCAGGGGCATTAATTTTGCTGGAGGGAATCACTCACCTTCAGTGGATGTCCCTGCCTGGGAGGAGAAAGGCACAGGCTGAGAGTCTGCAGCTCCCCCAGGTACTGCACAGACTCAGCCACTGCAGAGACCCCCTGATACCCCATGTCTGTGCCCCTGGTGGCAAAGGCTGTGCTGAAATGCCCACTTACCCCCAGCATCCCAAATGGCCACGGACGTGCCATGGAGCAGGGCAGAGTCCCCTCCCTCACCTTGGACCTGGGGGGCCCCGGAATGCTTGCTGCCCATGTCCCATTGCCACAACTCACTGGTGACACTCAGGTCCTGGGGAGCTCTGAGGGCCAGGTTCCTCACTCGGTTGCTGTTGTCCCTGTGCTGGAATCCACATGTTTATGTCTCCACGCTCTCCACCTTCATGGTCAAGGGCACTCAGAAGGTCTCTTTCCCCTGTTGGGCTTTCAGGCTGTACAGCTCCACCTTGTTCTTGCAGAGGACTATTCGAGTAGCAGGAGACTAACAGTCAATGGGGCACTGAAACAAAACCTCTTTCCCCTCTGGTGCAGCACAAGTGCTCCTGAAGAGGTCAGGAGCTGAGAGGTCACCTGGAGAGATGGACAGGGATGGCCCAGGACACGGTTACTGTTGTCAGGGATGGAAAATGCCTCAAATCTGGGAGGGGAAGAGTTTCCTCTCCTGGGCTTCACACATGGGAAACAAAGACCTTCTCCATTTCCATTTCCAGCTCCAAACAACTTCCTGTACAGGACCTATCCCTGTACTCACCATCCCCTGGGCCATCACAGCGGCACCTGCACCGTGGGGCACAGAGGGGTTTGGTCAGAGGGGCAGCAACCCAGCCCTGCCCCATGCCCTGTCCACGTTCCCACTGCTGAACCTGTGCTATCTGAGCACCTTCCCACCCATGGGGCTCCATCCTGCCTCTCCTTTGTCTCCTGCCTTGACATCTCCAGAAACCCATTTTGGTAGGGATTTTGGTTCCAAGTCAATGCCCTTCATGCCCTAAAGCACTTCAGCATCTGCCTAGTTTTAGACTATGACCTGAATCTTCTTTAAGGGATGTGAGTCCACCCTTTGCTGGGAGGTCCCCGGGAGCTGGAGGAAGCATCGTCCTCCTGCCCTCTCCAGAGCAGCTCTGCCCCTCACTGCTGCACGGCTGCTCCACACACCCTGTCCCTGGGCCCTGCCCTGTGCCCAGCACGGGCCCTGTCCTGCCCCGCTCAGCAGCTCTCCAGTGCTGAGCCCCAAGGCACAGCCAGCCCCCAACTCACCCAGCAGCAGCAGCAGCAGGAGGAGGAGGAGGAGGAGGAGGAGGAGGAGGAAGGCCGGGCGAGCAGGAGACAGCCTGGCACATCCCAGCTGCCCCAGCATTGTTTGGGCACTGCAGGAACAGCCTCTCCTGGAGGCGTCTGCTGAGCTCTGCACAGCAGCTCAAGAGCTGCCTGGCCCTTGCCTTGCAGAGCACCTGGGACTGGTTGTGCTGCAGGCCTGTGGCTGGCAGGGCCTTTCCTACAGGGAGGGGCTGTGGCGAGCGGGGACCCTGCCTCAGCCCCCAGTGCTGCTGCTGCAGCTGCAGAGCCCCTGCTCTCATTCGCGGACACTGCGAGCCCAGAGCACGAGCCGTGTTTGCCTGTCCCTCTGGGGTGGCATCCTCCCTTCAAAGCCCTCCTGCCCCTTGGCCCCCACCCTGCTCTGCCCTGCTCTCACTTCTCCTCCCAGCTCTTCTGCCAAAGGAGCCAAGGGATTCTCCAAGGGGAAACTGGCCATGGGCTCCTGGGAAGGGCCTGTCCACCAGTGCAGCCCCTGCGGAGAATAAAGAGGAGGAGGCAGGGACCTGGGCGTGCTTTCAGGGCTGTGATCTTGCTGGGATCAGGGAGATGTGGTGGATTGGCTTCCATGGCTGGAGTGTTGCAATCGAGCCACATGGGGTTTTTAGGAGGGACAGCCTTGAAAAACAAGGAGGGCGAGGAGCCAAGGGAGTGCTCGTGGTTTCAGATTCAAGAGGAGAGCTCGAGTGACGTTCGAGTGGGAGTCTGTTCCAGGCCATCTGACCAGGAAGATGTAGGGGATGAGGACTCTACAGATGGACAGGAGCAGCTTCACATTCCCAGGTCCTTGTTATTGCTGGGGATTTCATCCTCTCCAGTATCATCTGGAGGGAAAACACAGCAGGACACAACAATCCAGGAGGCTCCTGGAACTTCCTCCTCCAAGTGACAGAGGAGCTGATGACCAGTGGGGCTCTGCTGGACCTTCTACTCACCACCCACAAGGCACTGCTGTTCTGCCCACAACGGTGCCTCTCCAAGGGCATTGTGATCAGCCAGTCTGTGCCCAGGACCTGCCCTTGGCTGAGCACATCAAGTCTGGCTTTTCTTACAAAAAATATTTTGCTCCCCTGACTTGACCCACTGCCCATTTGGCCCTGCCAGATGAAGGCAGGAGACTGAGGAGGGAGGAGGAGGGAGGGCTCTGTTGTGTCCCCCTGTGGAGTGGTTTAGGTCATGGAAGTGCAGACAGGGCTTTGCTGCAGATCTTGCCCAGCTGGAGCGGCAGGTCCTGCACACGTGTGTCACACGGGGTTTGAGGGTCCAGGGCTTCAGGACCACCCCATGGTGGTTGCACTGGCAGAAGAGGATGAGATTTGGTGCAGCCTGTGCACATCCCCGGGGCCCAAAATGGACACAATTCAGTTACAGGTGAGTTATTGCACAACACAGATGAACAGAGAGCAAAGGTGGGGTGTGAAAGAGAGTTCAAAACAACTGCCACCAAAACTGAAAGCACTTGGAGGAGCTTTCATCATAAATGGCCCTGACCTTTTATACCTTCAGCCAGTGCAGAGATGTCCCATACGATTACTGATCTAATACCTTGGGTTTGGAGCACTTCCTCCCCCATTGCTCTATTGCACCTCCTTTATCTCAAAGTAAAATCTGAGTTCAGAGGTCAGGAATATTCAAGGTTAGTAATTGTTACTGAGATTTTTAATAAGTAAGTTAACATGGGAGTGACAGCTGTTTCCCTCCTCTTTCTGGCTGCAGCCACCTGCTTCTTTGTGAAGAAAAGTGAGTGATTTGGGGAGACTGAGGGTAAAAACGCTTGCTGGATTAGGATTGCCAGCTCCATGCCCCCATTTTAGGGGGAAGTTAAGCCTTCCAGTCCTTTCCTTTGTCACGTGAGAGGACCAAAGTGTCTGGGGTGATGAAGACTTTACCTTCAAGACAATTATACTCTAATCCAATGAGGGGAGGGAAGATCAAATGCATCCCTGCCCCAGGCAGACAGNGGCCAGGTTGGGGAATGGAATTCCCTGTTTTCTAGGCTGGGCTTGAAAAATCCACCTCTAGGTGTGGAGGTTCAGCCCATCATCTGCACTGCACAGCCCAGAGCAGGCAAAGCCAGGGCTGGGCAGGAACTCTGCCTCCCACCTCTGCCTTTCTTGTCCTTGCAGGGGCCTGCAGAGACAGATGCCGAAGGTGAGCAGCAATCCCTGTGGGCTGTGGGCTGGGGGTGATGGAGACGGGGACATCCCAACCCCTGGGGTGGTCCTGGGGCAGGGGCAGCCTGGTCCGTGCCCGTGGGGGGATTCCCCCATGGGGCAGGCAGGGAGGGCAGGGCTTGCCCTGGCCTGGACTCCAGCCATGGACCCCATGCAAGACAACATCAGCCATGGCAATGACTCCAAAGGGCTGCTCAGGGTGTGGGCACAGACCCCAAAATCCTCTCTCCCAACTCTCTCCAGACAGCAGCAAGTTCCCAGCCACGAGGCTGAAGGGACCAAGGACAGTGAAATACACTTTCAGTACCAACCCCTCCCAGCAGGTTTTTCTCCCTGTCCCCAGGAACCTGCCCTGTGCCACCCCCTGGGCTTGTCTGCACCAGTTCTGGTGGGGAATTGCCAGCGCTTGGCTGGGCAGGGCAACACCTCCCCACAAGCCCTGGCCATGCCAACACATCCACACCCAGCCCTTCCACCAGGCCCAGCCCTTCCCACACCCTTCAGAAATGTCTTCTGGATGCCTTGAACCAAAAGTGTATCTGTGGCTTGTACATGTATAGGCAATATCTGATGGATAAATCCATCTGAAATATTTTCCCTGTATTGTCCATGGACACGTGAGCACCTCGAGTGAAGACATCTCCATCCCCCTGTGTCAAAAGGAACGACTTTATCCCCCTGTGTGTCCATAAACCACGTGATCCCAGTCCGGGTGTGCTCTTCTCTGTGCCCACACCCATGCTGCCCTGGCTGCACAGGTACACGGGGGCAGAGGCCCTACTGGGTTCAAATGGCTCTGACTATGGGTGTGTGCAATGATCAGGTGCAGTGGAGAACAAACATGAATACTTTCCCCGACTGCACCTCTGCCTTCCACAGTCCCTCCTGGAATGGGGTTGAGCTGCCCAAAGATGGCCCTGGAGATACAAAGGGGTGGCTGGAGAGCCATGAAGGGACTCCTGGAGGTACACAGGGAGAGAAAGGGGAGATTTCTCTGGCCTAAGCTCAGCTGAGACATCCACCAGACCCTCAAAGCTTCATATTTGTACTTTACTTCTGCCTCTCCTCTCTTACCTCTGCTTTTCTTCCCAAACTTAATTGCCTGCCACGTGTCATCTGCAGCCCTGGCTGGCCCCAGGACGACCTGTGCCACTGGAGTGTTAAAATACCGTGTGATGTCACAGCCCAGAAACCCGCCCTGTCCTGGGCTCATCCCCACAGCGTGGGCAGCAGGTGAGGGGGGATTCTGCCCCTCTGCTCCTCTCAGGGGAGACCTCACTGTGCAGCCTCCAGCTCTGCTGCCTCCCGTGCTGTGTTGTGCTTCTCTCCAGGAGCCAGAACAAGGATGTTTGTACCAGAAAAGTGCTGCCCTACCTCTGCGTGGCCCCATCTCACAGTGTGTCATTACCAACAATCCCTGGTTGGCTCCATGGCCATCCAGCTGTTGGTGTTTTAGGCACAAACACCAGCCCCTGATCTTCTCGGCTTCTACAGCCTCACCAAGGGTTCACCTCACTGCCCACTGATGGGACCCCTACTTTGTCAGCTCGTCTGTGGGAACGTTACTGCAAACATTGTCACAAACCTCCGAAAGTCGAGGTAACATCCACTGCTCTCCCCCATCCATGAAGTTTGTCACCTCACTGAAGTTTGTCACCTATCTGAGAGCATCTCATTGTAAAAGCTCTCAGGTGGGTTGGGTGTGTTTTGCCCCTTGTAAATCCATGTTGACTGTTCACAATCACCTTCTTGTCCTTTGTGTGGAAATGATTTCCAAGAGGAAACCTTCCAAAGCACTGTGGTGAGGTTGCCTGGTCTGCAGTTTATCTGCACCTTCCTCTTGCTCTTCGTGAAGTCAGAGGTGGCATTTGCCCTCCCACTCTTCAGGATCCCTCCCTGTCATCATGACCTTCCTAAGATAACCAAGAGTGGCCTTGCAATGTCGTCAGGCAGCTCCCTTAGCATTTGGGGAGACAACCTGTAAACTCACCCATGTCACATTTCTTTAAGGTTCCCTAACCTGGTCCTCCTCCACCACGGGTAACGCCTTCCCTTCTCCTTCCTCCTTTCAGTCCTTCATGGAGAGAATTTTGTTCTAATGTCTCCACTTCCCATCTTCCCCAAACCTTCCCAATATCATATAATTCTTAGGGTAGCAAGAATTAATTCTGGCAGAGTGTTTCAGGGAAGAGGCAGCTGTGCAAAGTGACAGTAAGAGCCAAGGACAGTGGGAATCCAAGACCACTTCAATTCATAGATGGGACCTTCTTGAAAAGCAGAATTAGTCCCATTTCAGGCTGATTTCTCTCAAGGGTGACTGTCAAATCCCAGGGAAACCCCACCTTATTCCCTATATAACCTGGCAAAAAAGCATCAGTCTTGCAGAAAAATACAGGTGATCTCCAGGCAGAGCTATACCCGAGTTAATCTTTACTGTTTCTTTCTTCATTTCAGTTTCATTGTTCAAAGTTTATCCCTGAAGGAACCGGTCACAGTTCATCTTTGATCCACAGAATGAAGACATGGGGATCATTCTCACCTGACAACAGGTAAAATCCAGCTCTGATTCTGAACTAAGACCACTTTGTGGGCATTGAGCAGGATCTCTGCTTGTCTTAAACTTCTCCATGACCTCGAAGCTCTGTTTGCACCTCAATCCCTACAACACCAACACGGAGCCCTCATGTGGCAGACGAGATGTGCCCTTCTGGCAGCAAAGTGACTTTGAGCCGAGAAACACTGCATTTAAAATTCAGAACGTGATTCTTCCCTTCATTTCCCTTCCCTTCTGCAGCTGGAAGTTTCTCTGGCAAGAGGAAAAATACCTGTCCTATATCAGTGCTCCCCTTTGCTGATTCAGGCAGGTAAGCTGGTGTCTTTTATTTCTCTCCCCCCTGAACAAATGGTTCAAATGGTGAATACGGTGCTGCTGTTGGGTGGAAAGGAACCACTCCCTTCTCTTCATCCCAGCTGTGCACACAGGGCCCAGCAAGCTCTTCTCATCCCCCAGGTCTCCTCAGGTGCAGGGGACAGGGAACTGGGGGCATCAGCAGCACAGCTGGTCCCAGGAGGGCTCAGAGGGGAGAGAAAGGTGACAGGGAATGGTCGTCTGGGGAAAAGCTGAGATATGGAGTGGCCATCTGGGCGTGGTGTTTGTCTCCCCAAGGAAGTTCTGCTGCCTTTGTCCAGAGCTGGCTGTGCTGTCCCAGGACGACTTGGAAGGGGAGGCTGCAGAGCAGGAGAGAAGGGCGGTGTTACCCCTCTGGAAAGGGCTGCTGGGCCCAGGGACCCCTGGGGCAGGGTCTTGAGGCAAAGCAGGGCTGCAGAATAATTAACTCTATGCTGTCCAAACTCAGAACAGAGACCTCTGAGGGCCTGTTTATCTCCACGTGCCAGAAACAGAGCTGAGATCAACCAGCCCCGAGGAAAAAGCCTTTGCTCTGGAGATCAGAGTGGAGACAAATTCCCATCGTAGTGATCTGTGGTGAATTGGATGAAATCCCTCCAGGAGTCCATGTCCCTCCTTAGCAAGTGAAGTGGGACAATTTGTGATTAAAACCAAGTGAACTGAACACTTCCCCTGTCACTCCACGTGTGCTTGCCCAGCTGGCCAAACATGGTAGGACATCCCAGGACAAGAATTAATCCAGAAAAAGGTGTTACTGCCGTCTGCCTTGATCCACCACCAGGCCTGTTCCATCTGATTCAGTCCCATCAGACGTAGCTGGGAGACCTTATGGCCACCTTGTCTGGGAAGTGGGGATGTATCCAGAACTGCAGTGCAGGGGGATGAACTCTTGCTTGGAAACCATCAGGATGTCTCACCTTCTTCACTGCTCACTAACCCTGGAATGTTGAACACCAATGAAGTAATAAAGATATCAAACCAGAAGTGTTGCTGTGGGGACTGAGATAAGGACTGTCAGTCCCACGCAGGAAATGTCAAAGTGCACAGAGAAGGACAGGATCTTTAGTGCAGTGCAGCAAAGCCGACCCTGGGGCAGCTTCCTAAATGATTCCAGGCTTGTGCTGGAGCTGATGCACTGTCACTCTGCAGCCTGAGGGTTCCCAGGGAGCTGGAACTTCAGGATAGCAAACACCAGGGATTCCCCATCTCCAAACGTAGGCATGAGAGGGGGGAAACTGTGTCTTCCTCCTTTCCCCCCCAACTCACGGCGTGGACAGAGAGACTTGTACAACTCAGACCAGAGATTTAAACTGGTGTGTTAATTAAGGTGTCCATCAAATTTCACAGCAGGCAGTGAGGGCTGGGTTGAATTTTCCTCTCTTGCATCCCCTGTCACAACTTCCTGGGAGCTCACTGGACTGAGAGAAATTTCCAGAAGATGAAAGGGTAATGGAGATCTCTGGAAAGGCACAAGTTCTCTCGGTGTCTGAACTGACCTGTTTGATGCTTTGCACCTTCAGCAGTCACAGCTGATGGCAAGTGCCAGGTGAGAGAGACCAGAGGGCTTTGGGACAGGATTGCCCTTCTTTGTGCACTTCCCTTCTGTGCCTGTTCCAGGCCAGCTGCAGGACTGTCCCACCTCTGTGACTGCAGGGAAGGGCCAGGGGGATGGCTCCCGTTGGCTCTGGCACTGTTTCCAGCCTGGTTTCTCCCTCTCCACTATGACTTCGGGCTTTCCAATTTCCCCAGTTCCAATTCTGTCTCAGGGGAAAGAAGAAAAGGAGAAAGTGAGTAAATGCTCCAAACCAAAATGAATTTATCTTTCATAAAAAGAGCATATGTGAGCCATTTTCAAAGGCCATTAATTTTGCTTTCCTAAGATTTTTTCAGAACTGACAATTTCCCCAAAAGGTCTCTGTTTCTTTATCTCTCATTCTCTTGCATCTTTCCCTGATGAAGGTGCATGAACAGAAGGGACCAATGTCATTAGTGAATATTTGCAACACTCATTTGCTTCTCATTGTGTTCCCCCAGCCCTCTGTGTCCTTCACA
>VXAY01003672.1:0-141541 GCA_013399855.1 Oxyruncus cristatus | reverse complement strand
AAAAAATAAACCTTTCTAAGGCTGCCAAATCTGCCATGGACTGCAGGATGCCTACAAAACAGTTCAAATGAATGTAATGGTCAAAAAGGTGATTTTACTAAGTCACCACTCACCCTGTTTTTCCTTGTGGGTAAAGCACATTCTGATATAACGCTGTACTAAAAACCTATTCTCAGAAGTTGATTTATCAGCCACACACTCCTCATTCAGCTGTTACAAACACTTTTGCAACACATTCCTTTAAGAAGACCCAGCCACCGGTATTTACTGTGCACAGCCGCAGCAGAGTTGGGTTGTTTTCTTTTTAAAGAATCATCAGAGAGGCAGAAGTGCTCCACAAGCTGCTTCAAAAGTTGAAGCTCCATGACACAGTTCTATTACGACCGGGAAATACGGACAGGTTTACCTTCCTCCTCACTGTCGCTCTCCAGGAACCGAGCGTCCATGCGGAATCTTTCATCGGTGCCAAATCGGGACTGCAGCCTCAGGAGCTAAACAAAAGACACAGACGCTCTTAAGCACTGGAGGAGGGAATCAGTAACATTCCATAACTTCTTTGTTTTTACCATAATTAGTGGTAACATACTAATGACCTTTAGCTCGAGGCCTTTTCCAGAATGTACACAAAGACGATACCACACGTTATTTCCTCCATGGCTGCTCTTTCCTCTATTTAAGGGATCTCTATTGTAAGTTCATAAAAATCATAATCAGCAGTAATACAAGCCTACAAGTTATGTTCTTCTGAAGTGGCCCTATAGAGAGTTAGAGGAAGGAGAACTCAGTCCCAGCAATGGGTTCACTCACTTTTTCCCCAGCTTTGCCTTCAAAATGGGGCTTAATTTTGAATCGCTCATCGTCCGCATCATCCTGCTCATCCTCACTGCTGTCAAACAGTTTGCCTGAAGGTCTGGGAGCAGATTTATCCTTTGTTAAACAAAAAGAGGAAAAAAAAAAAACCAACAGAAAATGAGCTGTTTACGCAGGTCTGAGAGTATAAATCAGTACCAACTCTGTTCTTGTGCTTTCCAGTTGACCTGAAAAAGTGGATTTCCTGCACAACCAACTCACTGATCTACGTGCTTCAAATCTTATCTTGCATACACACACCTTGTGCCATTCTGGTTTATAACCATGACTGTGAAGTTTTACCACAGGCAGAATTCCCATCTAAAGGGTAACTCAGGTTTTACAATATGAGATAGTTAAGTATAAAAATCTCCCTGATTATGTCAAGGGAGATCAATTTTAAATTATCAATGGCTAATTAAATAATGAGAATGGCCTCAATCTTACTACCTTTATGAGGAAAAAAACCAACAAAAGCAAACCCAGTGGTTTAAAGCTTTAAAAGAGATGTGACTAAAAAGTGTTATATACAAGTTCTATTCCAGAAAAAAAAAATAAATATTTAATTGTACTGAAACCATGGCAGTAAAATCCTGAGGAATCTGCTAAGTAAGAGTAAAGAAGAAGCCCCACAAAGCTTCTTTGGAGCTCAACATCACTTTAAAAACAAGATACTGCATTAGCAAAGATTGTTTGTCCAGTGCTGGAAAAAGCAGAGTAGTTCTATTCTGCTCAAGCCAAAACTCTTCACCTTCCTTTGACTAAAAGCAGAGGAATTTCAAAATTAATTACACAAACATTCTTTTTCTTCTAAAGTTGAATATCTTTTATACAAATCTCCATCTCCTTACAAATTCTCCGAGCTCTCAAGCTTTATCGGATGGACAGTTCTTTCAAACCTGTCTGATGTTACAAAAAGAGGAATCATTCATGTTAATTCAAAACTTACCTACTTTTTTCTAACACTTCACAATAATAAAATACAGTCTTCAGAATAAAAGGCATAGTCATACAGATCTCTTTACTAGTAACACTTACTTGTCCATGCATATTTCCCGAACTTGCATCTTTTTTCAACGTCTCACCCGCTTCAGCCTCATTTTCCACATCTGAGTCGAATATGATGTGTTTGTGCTTCCCTGCTGCCTGGCTATCCTAGGAAAGGGTGAAATGGCAAGTCAAACACAGCAAATACTCGCTGCAGTCGTATAGAATTACCTAAAAGTCATTTCCATGACCGCTGCTATTGCTCTTGCGACTCTACAGGCATTCCAGGGACGAGGCACTGCACCTCTTTGTACACACTCAAAACTGGCAGCGTGTCAGGTTATCCAGAACGCGACTTTTTAAAAATCTTAATCCACACGTATTATTTACCCTTTCCCTTGTACTGTGGGCTATTCAGATAGAAGTTCTGAGTGTAATTACCAGGTTTGAAAGAGCTCCTTGAATGAGTTTCTTCTGCAGTTCTCTCTCCCTGTGCCTCTCCTCCAGAGCCGCCAGCCTCCTCTGGTTGTCCTGCACCTGTTTATCTGTCGTAGGCTCCTTTGAGGCAGCAGCATGAAGCTCCTTATCTTCCAGAAGGCTTGCCTTCCCATTCTCACATTCATTAGCTTCACATTCTGCATTTTTATTGCTTGCATTCCTCTTCAATTTTTTGGAAAGCAGTTTTGAGCTCTTCTGTTGCTGTTTCATGTGTTTCTGGGCCCCTGCAGCGCTACTGTCCCCATCACTGCTCCCACTGTCACTCTGAGCAGGGCTGGCACAGGCAGGTCCATGCTCTGAACTCTGGGCTTGTAGAGAATTCCCATCTTTGTTCTTCTCTTGTAAACATGGCCTGGGAACAGGCTGATGTCTCTGCCCTGCCAAGCAGGCAGCACCTGACGGTGCCTTGTGCTGCTCACAAGGCACATTTTGTCTCTCTTTACTGCTGACTTCAAGTGAACACAATGGATGGTTCTTGGGCTGTCTTTCCCCAGAATAAGATGCACAAGCTTCTAGTCCTAAACTTCCTACAGACCCCTTCTTTAACCCACTGCTGTCCTTAGTTGCCTCTCTTACACAAAGGGACCCCATTCCCCTGAAGGGCCGATACTTCAAACATGAATTATTTTGTCCCTTGGAGCTTTCCTCGTTCTCCTCCCCTGCTAAAATATCAGCCAGCACATCTTCAGGACAGATGCTTTTTTTTTTAACTGCAGGGTGAAAATTAGGAAGTTTAGGTTTATTTATATTACCCTTAGGATTTTCTTCAGCCCTGGACAGACCAGAACTCTGTGCACCATCTGATTCCTCTGCAGGTGTCCCAGTGCTTTTGGCCACCAGTGCTTTCAAGTCATCCAAGGAAAGGTCTAAGCGGTAACAGTTTTGCATCATGGACTCATAATCAGAACTGATTTCAGACTCCCCTTCCTCAGACTCCAAGTAAGAGCTCTCACTATCACTTGTCTCTGCTGAACTCCGTGAGGCAGCAATTTTGGATTTTTTAGCTTTCCCCTCTCTTGCAATGTGTTCTTCTTTTACATTTCGAGTTTTCAGTGAGGAGTCATCTACCGAACCGCTTTTTTTGTTAGTTAATATTTCTTTATTTTTCACCTCCACCTGATTAGAATCTTCTAAAATTATAGTTTTGCTGCTATTTGGATCTGGAGTTTTACTTTCAGCAATAATTTCATCTGTATCTGCTGAATCATAACCATTATCGTGTTCCATAGTCTCTTTGTAACTTCCCTTGATAGCTTTCTTCGTGGCATCTGGATTGCATAAGGACCAATGACTATTGTATTTTAATCCAAAATCATCCCCAGCAACTTCCAAGGGGTCATTTTCAGCCTTGACATTCCTAGCTTGCTGTTTTTCCCTCTCTTGCTTCACCATTGCTCTGATCTCCTCTTCAGAATCAACCTCACTGTCAGAACCACTGGTGTTACTCTGAGCTGCACCTCCATTAACAAGGCTTCGATCTGACAATAAACCTTTCCCTGGTGTTTTACTATCCAGACTCCTTGAGGGAGGCAATTTAGACCCGTCACTGGCTTTGGGTTTTGCTCTTTGACCGAGCTGTGCTGAGCTGGTGTGGGCTGGATGGCACCCGGAGGACAGAACGGCTGCTCCATTAGGGGCCTCACTGCCCAGTTGCCTCCGTTTTTTACGGGGTTTCTTCATCCCAGGGGACTCTGCTGGTCGCTTCCCGTGGGCACTGTCATCCCTCGCTTCCAAGTGCCAGGTGAGCTCGGACACAGGAGCTGCCTGGGCCAGCTCTGGCTCCAGCTTCCTCAGGTTATGGCAATACTTGGAGGGGTCGTATTTCACAATGTTGGTCTGAGTTAAGGCAGTAAAACAACGGGATCCCTCCAGCAAGCAGAGTCAAGTCTTTATGAACAGGCTGAATTCTGCACGAAAGGACAACAAGGACCCTTTTTTTATCTGATGCCTTTTAAGCAACTGACTTGCAGTGAAAGAAACTCACCCAAATCACACAAATTACTGCAAGATTTGCTTGGGGGATTCAGTAAATGAAGTCTGACACAGCAGTCAAAATTAAGACTGTTCAGCAACTGTTTCTCCATATGGTAAAAGAAGGAAGGGAATTGTGCCTATGCTCAAACAATAGGAAAAGGATATTTTATTTTTTTGCTGATTCCTGAGGTGCAGGACAGGCAAGACTCTGCCGAATTTACCAACAACCCACTTCTAAAAGAAAAGGAAAATAATCAGTGTTAAACAAAAAAAGAGTGGAAGTAACCCTGTAATAGAATAAGATGTTTATTCTTGGGATAACAAAACCACTAATATAGAACCATCTGTGACCAATTCTCTTTTGTTTACTCTGTTAAGTGAGATATAATGGTACTGAGCACCTTAGCCAGCTTTCTTCTCAAAAAGAAAACAAACCAAAAAACCAAACTTCTACAACCTGCAAATAAAGAGTGATAATAAAGAAGTAACTTTCTTTACAACTACTATTTCTAATATATGGCTTTTGGTTTATGAATTAACAGTGGCAACTATACAGACAGAATCAGTATTATTTTGCTCTCTTCCCCTTTCCCACCAAACCCCAAAATCCCTCCAAATCCGTTCTTTGCTTAGCAAATAATTTTGAGAACTTTGTAGTAAATATAATTTTTCTTGCCTTAATTTGCACGTTCAGTGATTTTATTCTTACTCTTGCAAGCATGTGCAGACCTAACCCTGAACGTGCTGAAGCACAGCGAGCAGTTCCTGACAGCCCAGCCATCAAAATAATTAAATGCTGTATAAAAATAAATCACATATTCTCTTTACATGCTTTTAAGGGTGACATGAATGTATATTATACTATATGCTTATGTAAACTCCCGACATACATGAGGAACAAAGCACTTCCTAATTTAACACGACGAGAGAGAACAGTGGGATCAGGATTATTTCCAGCCATTACAAAGAAGGACAGGAGCCTTCTCCTTGTCTCCACAGGAGGTATTTCTTCAGCCCATTTTTCACAGCTTGGACTGTCACCCTTAATTATTAAGTTTCTTTACACAAGGCATAGAGATTTGGCATAAATTCAGATGCACTGGGCTTGCTTTCTGCTGGTTTAACTCCCTTACCCATCTACCCCACCATACCTTGTGCTCTGGCACCTCTGTACCTGGTACTGCTTTCATATGGAAGTCCACAACTCCAGTCTTTTTCAGTGATTCCAACAGACAGGTTTGGTTATTCCTCTGTGGCTTTTCTTTCTGCAGCTTTGCTTCCTCCCTCTCCGTGGCAAGCCTGCACCAAAAAGTTCATCCTACCTGAAAAGAAGTGCTGTGCCAAAGCCCATGTGCTAAATTAGACCTGGCAGGGACCCCCTCCCATGGAACAGCAACCACTCACTGCTCAAGGAATTAACATCTTCCCTTTAAGGGAACAGGGATGTAAATCATGTTGCAGCATCAAATGGGCATCAACACTCCACTGAAAGGACAGGAGTGCAGAAGATAAAATAACATATAATGTTATTATCATAGTATTAACAGGTAAACAGAAAGAGGTTGAGCAACAATATATATTTCTAAAGGCTGATTTTCACCTGTGCAAAAAGCTTTCCTTGGCCAACTCAATTTGCAGTGTCCCCCCTTTCCATTTTGTTTTATTTAGAATTGACAGGCCTGCAAAACAAAGAGATGGGAAATGAGTATTTTTTACATTAAAAAAAGCACAGCCCAGACTTCCCTACACCTCCTTCTATGCCAGGCTGAGGTTTCTTTAGCATGATCTTACACCTCACTGCTCACCTGGTTAAAGTTTGTATCTGAAAGGTACCCATAAAACTGCAGCTTAAAGTGGAATTAATAAAACAACCGACTGAAACAAGCTCTGCCTTGTCCACACCCTGATGTGACAATATTAGATGCATTATCAGTAAGGCAACTTGGCTCAAAAACATAAATAAGTAAAAAATACAAAGAGGTACTTACACTTCCGAAGATCTGCATCAGAAATGCTGACACTGACGTAAGCAAAAGTCTTCATAGGGTTCCCTGATCAATGAGAAACATCCAGTTAATTTCCATGTCATTTCAGTGTTTCCTTTAAAACTGAAAATGAAGCTACTTCCTGAAAATTAAAGTGTCTCTGGGGCAAATATTCTATTTCACACTTCAAAGTGAAAAGCAATAAACTTATAAAGGATGAAGTAAAACCATTACCCTGATCATCTTTTCTGGTAATAATCTCTGCATCCAAAACACGCCCAAACTTGCCAAATCTTTCTTCCAGTTCAGCCTTGGAAACCGTGTGGCCAAGCCCCCCAACATACAAACGTTTGGAAACCTGTTCCTTCTCCATGCTGAGAAATCAAAGTATCCCGCCGGGAACACACACTCTGCTTTCCTGCACGGAGACAACAACAGCTCAGTGACACCGGCACTGCGGGGTTAACGCGACTGGGATGAAAAGTTATGGACAAATCATCCCCCCCGAAAGCCATGAGGAATCTCACGGCAACGGCGCTGCCTGCTTTGCTTTGCAAACCCTGTGCTGCTGCGCCTCACCGGGGTTTAGGCGCCGGGGACTGCCTTAAAAAATCTTGAACCACAACACCGGGTGCGCGATAATAAAGTGTAAACGGGTCTTCACGATATAACCCAAGGGTTCTCTAGGAGTGGGACGCGGGGCCCCACAGAACCGATCCGATCCGATCCTCACAGGAGATGCCGAGGGACCCCCCGTTGAGGGATCCCCCGCCCGAGGGGTCGCCGCCCCCACAAGCTCCCCCTGCCCTCTCTCACCGCCGCCACGTGCGTTCCCCGCGGCGCCACTCAATTTACCTTCCCCCCAGCGCCTCTTCCCAGCCCTCATATGGGAAAAAATGGTTCCGCCTCCTTGGGCAGCCGCATTCTGACCGGCTTCATGTTTCCGGCCGGTCACGTTATGGTGGGGACACATGGGCTGGGCCCTGTGACAGCGGCCGCTTTGGGCGTAACCAACCGGGAGGAAAAGCCAGGGGTGTCTTCCGCAAATACGCGACAGGAAATTAATATAAACAAGCGAACGGCCCTCGCGGTAACGGTTTTCCCTTTCATCTGTAATACGGAACTTTGAAACTGTGCCTCCAGCGGCTCTGTCCTTTCAGAAGGAGCAGGGAGGAAGGCGCGGCCAGTGGCCCCCCCCCCGCTCGAGCAGCAACTGTGGTAGCTCCCAGGCGCGCGGTTCGAAAGGCGCGGGAAGCGCAGCGCTCGGACCTGGCGCGCGCTCCGCCCTTAGAGCCGGGTCGGGCTCCGAGTCCGAGCCCTCCTTCCTCCGCTCCCTGAGCGCCGGGTCCCACCGGCCCCGCTCGGAGCCGGGCAGGTACGTAGAAATCTGGAATACGTACTGTCAACGCACGAACATGCGTGAATATACGCGTATATGCGGTATGTCCGCACGTGAGATGCACGTGCGTGTGCTCAGGGGCGAGGTGTTTGCCTGTTTGTAGAAGTTTTTTATCCAGTTAAAAATAATTGATTAATGGGTATTTGTTTTCTGGAGTTAATAATTTGTTTTCTTTGAGGTCATAACTAGTCTTTGAGTCTTCTGCAGTCCAGCGAAAGCCTTGCGTTCAAGTAGCTGTAAAGCGGTTTATGTGTCCTGATATCGCTGTTAAAAGAGGGCTCAGCAAACCTGAGGAAAAGTTCTGGCTGCTGGAATGTTCTTCTTTTTTTCCCCGCGGTGCTCTTTATTATGACCATAACTTTGCTCACTGCATCCAGTTAAAAAAAAAAAAAAAATCCCCAAAAACTAACAGGGTGCATTAAAAGTTGAGAAAGTTCTGTTTCTTGTATGTTATCATTTAATGCATAAAATTGCTTCAAAATTTCAGAGTCAGTTATGATGAGGTACAGTCTTGTCGATTCTTTAATTGCGTATTCTTTCTTTACTCACTGAGTTTTTAGTGCAAAACATTTTTGTAATGGTATTTTCTTATAAGTCTTATTCAGATGCTGTTTCCTAGAGAATAAACCAACAAAATCCTATTGCCCCTTTATCCCTTTTTATTGAACGACGTTACTGTGGATCTTGCAGGTACAATAAGGATGGTTTGAAAACACGTGAAGTCAATTTGTGGGGTTTTTCCAGGTTGAAAACATTAATACATCAGTGTTGAGCTGCATAATATCCTCTACAGTCCTGTGAATGTGTCAGGTCTGGGCTGCATGTCAGGTTATTACTATTTTCCCTGAAAATTGAGGTTTATTTGTTTTGAATTATTTGTGAAATGTGGTTGCAGTTTGTGCCTCTTTCCTGGAGTTTAATCAAAAGGCAGATCATGCTGCTGTGTCAGGGGACAGCTGTGCCTCATCTCACCTGGTGAGTGTTGGGTGAATTGGTCGCAGCTGCATCCCGTTTTTATATCTGATTAGGACTGGGTTTTACCTGTAGAGCAGTTTGTTGTTCTATTACAGCAAATTTGAACCAGCTGCATCTGCTCCTGGATCAAGTCATGTTTAGTTAAAAAGATTCTGAGAGCCTTTGACCCCGTTAGATTCCTGATTTAACTTTGTCTTCGGAGGCTGCGCAGTGATCTGTGTCTTAGAATTATTTTGGCTTTGGTTGGATTAAATTAATTCTTTGAGGAATCATTGCAACGAAAACACATTTTTTTCAAAACTAATATCTGTTTTGAAGAAAACTCTCCTTTTTTTTTTTTTTTTTTCCTTTCTCTGTGTAAGGTCAGAGATTTGTTGTTTGTCCCATCCCTGCTGGTATCTGGGAGCTGCCTGTGTTCACGTGTTTGCCGAAGGTGCAGCTTTTCCTGTTTGTGATGCTTTTAGCTGAGTGAGTTGTGTTTCGTAGGAAGGTTTGTTACATTCGGAATTATGGAACAAGTGGCTTTTCTGCTCCTGTAACATCAGCTTGAAGACCACTGTCCTGAATGGACTCTCTAGGGTTTAAGTAGGTGTTACTATAGTGCCCTGGCATCAACCTATTAAGGACAGTTTTACTGCAAGCCTAATTCTGTTTTCAAGCTGGCAATAGAATTCCTGTCAAATTTGGTTCCTAAGGATCAAGGTTCAAATATTAGTTTAATCTTCCATAGCAAACGGAATTCCCTATGGAGATATAAATTACTGTAGGTGTCAGAGCTACTCGGCATGTTTAAAACCTGTATGTACCAGGTTTTCAGTTTTCAAAAACAATAGTATCTAATCAATTTGTCTCATTTTAAGTAGAGGGGTAGGAGAAATGATTGCCTAATGTTACATTTGCGTTTTTTAAAAATTAATTCTGTGTTTGTTTGTTCCTGAGAAATAGAGGTTTTGTTTTGTGGAGTAACACTGATTCTGAGTAATGGACGACAACACTTACCGAGTTTATGAAGATGAAATCCAGGCACTGGAAGAAGAAATAAAACTATTGACAGAAAAGTATGAAGATATCCAGCAAGAATCCACCTTTTTTTCTGAGGAGGAGATATTGAAGTCAATGTATGCCTTTTTTTTTTTTCACATGTTGCATTAGTAGTGTTTCTTTGCTGAAATTGTTTGGGATAAGCTTTTGCCTCTGTTTTAGGAATTCCCTTATTTTTACAGCGTTGATTTTGTTTAGAAAATGGGCCGTATAGGAAAAAAATGCGAATAATAAATATTTGATCTATTTTTGCTGCCTTCTGTTGGTGGTTTGTGGATTTTTTGGATTTTGCTCTCTTTGTCCTTTAAAAGGCAGTCAGAGCATGATGTCAGGGGTGTTATTGCGTGGCCCCTGCAGAGCTGTTGGCTGCAAAGGCCACGTTTCCATTGTGCCCTATGAAACAACTCAGGATGTGTTTATTTGGGAAAAAGGGAACAAAAAGATGGAGTTTCAGGACATGCAGAGGTGTGACTCGTTATGTGCTTAAGAAATACCACATTGTGGCTTTTAAATTCCATTATTTAACTGATATTTAATAGTAAGTGTATAATCCATGGATAAAATAAGTTATTTAGATGAGTAAAGGCATCTCAGCTTGTTTTTGTTGGATATTCCTTGAAATACACCTCCAGATTTGTAATAAAGGCTGTGTCTACCTGGCAGGGAACGGAAGGTGTTTGTGTAAATCTGAATAGTTTGCTGTTCCCAGCAATATGATCCAACTGGAATTTGGCTCCTTGAAAACTCATCTTAGTCTGGAAACCATCAGATACATTTCAGATGCCTCTTATTTAGTGATATTTCTGTCCTGATGTGACAAAACACGTTCTTACATCCAACTCTTTTGCCCTTTTGATTTGATTTTATTTCTTTTCTTTTGCCATTCTAGAAAATCATTCCAAAGAGAAATGCTGGGAGAATCCAAGGGACATGAATCTCCATCAGACCTGAAAGCTCAGCTTGAAAGTCTGGAAACAGATCTCTCATTTTTGATGAAGCTTACTGGTTTTCAGTTCACAAGTCATTCCAAGAAAACAGTGGAAAAAAGTAAGGAGTTTTGTGCCCTTTTCTCTGCTGAGAATATCGGTGCAGTTCATTATATCTGCAAACTTGTGTTGTAATTCTACTTCCAGAGTTAGCAGAGAGACAATTATTTTGAAATACAACGAGATTTTCTTTATTGACAAAAATATTGTAAATATTGTGCTTTGCGTAGTGGGAAAGTGACAGACAACTGGGAAACCTGTTGTTTCTTTAAACAGGTTTAATTCTTTATGTGATGGCTGGTATCAATTGGTGCTTTAAACGTGACAGAGAGAAGAAATGTAGTAATTGTTGTGTAGAATTGTAATTGATTGTTTTGTTAACTGTTATTTTATAACAGCTAGAGACAGAACAGTGCAGAAGCACAGGTTGTCCGGGAATTGTCATTCACTGTCTTTTCAACTGGAATTCCAGCTTCTTGAAATGCAGGTAAGGATCAATGTATATTTAAAAAAAAAAAAAAGGCAAGTAGTATGCAAGCAAACAGAACTTCAAATGGACAAATGTCAGTGCTGGGTTTTTTTAAATTTACTGTGATTGGACTGATAGTATGGATTGGACTGACAGTGAACTGCCTTGTTATGTAAAGATGCCATTCCTAATCTTAAGAAAAGCCATATTATGAATTTGGAAATTGAGTATTTGATAGTCACATGTGGATTCCATCATTTGAAACTGCAGGACTTCAGCTGGCTGGGGTTGTTTTTCAACCTCTGAAGTCCATGTGTGACTTGAAACTTGCGGTCCTTGAGATGCCACTTGACCGTTGGCTCGTATAAAACTTAGCTTTGAGCACAGGAACAGCCTGCACCGGTCATGGGGCTCGGTGAGATGTTTTTCCTCTCTCAGCTGCATCTCCTGCAAAGTGATGACATCTCTTGGTGTCAGCGGAGCTCAGAGGAAGAACGCGATGTTAAATTTACTGATAACTTAAATGTTTAAAGCCATTACACCACTACGTGGCAGCACTTGGCTGCCTAATGCCTACAGTTTGGGCTACTTGTGCGCTGAGATCACCAGAGGGAGATAGGGAATACCGGGTATATATATATTTTTTAAAACTCACTTGAAAAAGTATATTTTCGAGTTAATTTTTGGATGAATCTTTTTTCTTTTATACAAGTACGTGGCCAACTCTAACTTACACCACCTGCATTGCATATGAAATTGTATCAGTTTACCTGGAGTTTGGACTGCCACTGTTTTGTGCATTTGTGTGGTGTGGGTGATGGAAATGTTGTGGAAAATGGCAAATTGCTTGAGCAGGCACCAGTGAAGAGTACAGTTTTTAACTGGGCCATAATACACAAGTTTTGGCCTTTATTTTTGGTGTTATGTAGCAAAGTCAAGAAGTGCACTTGCTGCTTCAAACAGTCATTTCTGTCCCTTCACTTGAGTTTTTGGAGCAACCTGGGATAGTGGAAGGTGTCCCTGCCCACGGCAGGGGTTGGAACGAGATGATCTTTAAGGTCCCTTCCAACCCAAACCATTCTGGGATTCTATGATAATGTGTTTTGGCTGTTGTACAACTTATAACAGAATGGCTTGGTTAGAGTTGCAAAAGACTACCATTGTGCCCAATTCTGTATTTTCACTTGGTTAGGACTCTTTAAACCAAATAGATTCTGATAGAATTTAAAAATTTCAACTTAAGGATACTATTTTTTAAGGTGTACCTTTTTGTCATTTACATGATAAAAAAATTACTTTTCCTTTTCTTTGTAGTGAAAAGGCTTGTCCCATGACTAGGTTGTTGACAAGTGCAATCAGATTTTGTCTAGTTCCAGCTGGCTGTTCCTATGGTGTAAAAGGAATAACATCAACAGCCTTCATGCACTGTGCAGGTCACCCTGCAGTGAAGTCAGTACCTCCTGAGGATGCAGGACTCCACCTCCATAACTTTCAGGAAAACTGTGACTTCAGACCAGGTTAAGACCTGGAAGTTCAGCTTTAATTTTTTTTTTTTGTATCTCTGGCTTCTTGCATAGAAAAGAAGCCTGTTTTGTAAGAGATGGCACTAACATGGTATTCAGAATAACCTGCCCTGACATCAGCGTGGAAAAGGTAGTGCACAGTTGTTACCTGTGTTGAGAAATAGAAGGTGACAGTTGGGTTTGGGAAATGCCCAGCAGGGAACAGATACCTTGGTTTGCAGCAGAAGGTCAAGAACAGGTGTTTTCACACTGTGAACTGTAGCTCTTTGTTCTGGTAAGGAAGTTACCAGTTAACTCATAATACAGTTAACTCAGCTCCATATGATTAGGAGAAGATGTGTACAATGAGCTTGAAAACGTGCCAGAACAAGTCTAAGTGTGTTGAGAAAGCAGTCATTGAAGAAGAGTCGCTTTCTTGGCAAGAGCTTTCCTTTTAAATCTTTTTGTTTGGCCCCAAGGTGGCGTTTTGGTGCATGTTAGTGACCTACTCCCTGGGAAACTGGTTCCTCCTGAAGGCAGCACTTCAGCTGGTGGCTGCTGGCAGCTTCTCTGCCACTCCATGCACGCAGTGAACCTTCTGCTCTAACCCTGAAATGATTTTTCCTGGTGTTACTTAGTCAATCCACGGATCTTTGTAGTGCCTTGGTTTACTTTTCCCATTAGTGCTTTAGTGCATTTCACTTTAGTGCTGGCAGCACTGCTGTCCAGTGCAGATTGCTGAGATCTGTGTGCATTTAACTCCAGCTTGGCTGGTTTCCTCTGTTGCCATTCCCATGTGCTCGTAGTGACTGGGTATAAGAAAAATAAAGTACCAAGTCTCCAGGTTCTAGTGAAGCATTTGCTGTGTTCTTCGAGCCCCGATTTTAAGCTTTTTCATTCACTGTGATCTAATCCATTACTCTGGTGTGTTCAAGAATACACAGAAAAAACAGCATTGACTTCATTTGTGGCTTTATTTCTACTCTCTGACCTTCTTTTCTCCTTTTTAACAGGTTGTTAGATGTTTTAATTTAGAATAATTTTGTTTTTATGATCATGCACACATTGCTGAGCAACAGTTATTATTGTAAAAAGGGACAGAAATTTGAGACAAACCATAGGCTTTAAAATAAAATAATAATTAAAAAAAACCTAACAGATCAAACCTTATATTTGATTTTTCTCTTATGTGTGGCAGCTAGGGGCTGTGTTGGAAAATGGGAAGACTGGTAAAGAAGTGGAGTTGACATGAAAGGAAGTAGATGAACATTCTTTTGTTCATATATGTTCTGTGCTGACAAGTTCAGGTGTTATTCCAAAAACCTTGTTGTGTGGATAATACTGCTACTGTTGAAATGAAGGAAACTGTCCATACATACAAGCTGTAGTTAAAAAAATACTATTTGAAGAATTAGAGCACTTCAAAAAAAGAATAGCCAAATGCTTCTATTTTATATGCAAACAGACATCAATATTTTTTCCTTGCTAGAGGAATTTCTAAAATACTGCGTTGTTACTTCTCCAATCCAGAGCAAAGAGAAGGTGTCTTCTGTTATTACTGATCTCAACATTATAATGGAATCTGGAGAAGATTCTGGTGTGAGCAAGTTTGTGTCAAGGTAAGCTGGCATTGTTTGCTCGTCCTTGTGTGGGATGTGGGATATTAAATGCAGTACTGAGTTTTCCTGTAAATTTGTGTCTTTGCTATGCCAGGTGCCCTTAGCCCAGCCTGAACCCTTCCAGTCCCTTGTCTGTATCCTGGGGAGAAGATGAAATGCATACAGTTTTTAAGGCCTGAAATGATTTTAAATTCGTATTAACAGAAAGAGTTTTTGGATTATAATGTGTTTTATAGCTGTCTGAAATTGTTTTGGCTCAGGGAAAGGTATAAGAAGGTAATCTCAGCTGTTGCATTTTAATGCATGTGAGCTGTTACTCAGGTCTGTCTGTGAGCTGCAGATGTGCAGTGTGGGTGAGTAGTGAAGTGCACATCCAGAACCCCTCTCTAGTATTTGCCTGTTTCTGGTTCCCTCAGCTCACCATTCCATTTCTCTTTGTATCAGGATTTATTTCACTGATACTTGAAAACAACAGAATGTAGTTTAAAAACCTGGAATAGAGTATTTGTGCAATGGCTCAAGAAAATTTACATACTAAAACTTAAGCATATGAATGAATGTTATTTTTTTATTTTCTGGAGTATATCAATTCCTTGCGGTAACATGAATAATGATCAAATTATTTGTGTGCAGTATTCCACTAAATTCTGCTAGCCAGCTGTTCTGGAAACTAATCTATTATTACTGGATAATTGACTTAATCCTGTTCTTTAAGTGATTTCCTTTTTGGTTTATGTTATTTTTTGAGGAGCTAGAGGGAAGGCCAAAAGATGAGTGAAAAGAGATGTCTGTTGAGTTACCTTAGGCTTCAGTAGTCTGTACTGAAAACTGAATTTTTTTTTTTTTTTCTCAGGGACTTCAAATTTTCCATATAAACCTACTAAAGGTAGTGGTATAACTGGGAAAAGTAGCTGACTGCTCTCAGGGATTTAGAAGAGGAAATTGCCCTGTTTTATTTATGAGGTTTTTGTGACAGCAGGAGTGTATTGGAACTTAACAGTCACACTGGGAAGGAATATGTTGAAGTGGTGGCAGACTTTACTTCATCCTGGCTGGAGCCCTTCTGTCTTGTCCCTGTCTCTTCACTACCCTGGTCCTTTTCCACATTGCACCAGCATTCACGAGGGCACACAAGTTTCCAGGAATGATAAAAGAGTTCAGCTTTAATAGCACTGCTTTCTCCTGAGCCTCTCCTTGCATGTCCCATTTCTTGACCTCGTGTCTGTTGACTCTTGGAGCCACGTGGCCAACGGGATCAACGGGGTCATTTGGTTGAAAAAGGAGCTGGAAGGTGGGCGGTAACCCAACCTTGTCCCTCCACAACACCTTCAGCTTTCAGTTTTCCTGTGTGAATTGTCCTGCAACGTCGCAGTGTCTGTTGCCAATCTAAGGCAGTAAATAGGTGGGGCTGATGCTGACAGGACCTGTTTTGACAGCAGCCCAGTGTTCCATGGACTGGTTCTGCCTGACATCTCCCTTAGTGGCTGTTCTCTCAGTTGTAATCCCCTCATGTCCAGTTTCAGGCTTTTCCCAGCTCTCCCTTTGTTCTCCAGTCCACCAGCTGCTCCCAGACTCTTGATTCCTACCTCTTCCCTCCCTTTCCCTCCATTCTTAACCAGCTAAATCTGGTCTCCCTCTGTATTGTTCCTTCTCTTCAGCCTCCCTCCCATTTTGTTTTCTTCTTTGGCTTCCTCAGCCCTGTCTTGCCAAATCCATTGTCTAGCTCTGTTCTGTTTTGTCTCCTAGCCTGGATTTTTTTTCCTCCTCGGTTTTCTAATTTTTTTTTGCTTCCTTTATTTTCATAATACATGAGAGAAAAGTGTCTTTAAGAGCACCAGAGTTAAAACCTTGGCATTCAGTTGTAATTCCCAGGCCCTTCCTGCTTTAGAAGAAAACAGGGGAATGCTAAGAATACTTCTTAAAGAAAGCGAAATTCAGCAGTCTGATTTCAACCAGGTACTTCTGCAATATACATATGGTACATCTATATATAAAAATGGCACATCTTCTATTTTTGTATAGTTTCTTAAAAATTTTTGTGGCAATAAGATGTATGCAAATCGAATCACAATATTTAGTTTTGGATTTTACTTGTGTCCCCTTTGCACCAGTTATCACTTATGTTATACTTTATTTTTGAGAACCACAATATGTAAGAAAACTATTCCTTTTTGCGAGGGGGGGACTTGACACCCCATCAATTGTTGGGTGAGTTAACCTTTGCATGGATTAGTTAGTCCAATAGGGCTTTTTAGGCAGTATGAAAACTGCTCCTACTTTTTTGTTAGAACCTAAGTCAGAATGAGGGATTTGGGAAATGCCTGCATTATATGAAATGCTGCATGGATAAGGTATCTGGAAAATAAAGGGAAGCAGGAATTCTTCCCACAGCTTTGAGTCGTGCCTTGGTTTTATATATTAATGCAGGAAGTCTTGCAAATAGATTTCCTCCCTTAAAATAGTTGGAGGAACATATTAAAGGAAGCTTAAATATTTTTAGAACAGTTAAATTTCTTGTGTGCTTTGTGTTTTGTTGGTGATACTTTGTGAAAGTGTTTGGAGGAAGGGCCTGTGGTTTTGAACTGATACAGGTACTCTCTGCCTGAATATGCTTTTAGGTGGTTTTGGATGACTTCTCTGTAATAGGGATGTTGGTGTTGGAAATGGGTGTTTTCTGCTCCTACTGGATTTTTTTTAAATCTGATGATGCTTTGTAATGCTAAATTCTTTGGGGAAAAAAAAGTCTTTAACATCCATTCTATTAGCACTTTATTATTTTATATCACATCTTCTTGGTGTTTAGCATTTGTTGTAGGTGAGAAATTAAGCTAACGTAGGCTAATTGGGAATTATTGTTTATGGGTAGTTTAAGTGCTGGGAGACAGTTAACTGAACTGGTGCTCCTGGCAGTCTCTTCTCCCTTCCCAGTGTAAAAACCCCATGGATTTACATGTCTGTTCATGCCAACACAGATTTCTCCCTTTCTAGATACTGAATTCAGTTACAATCTTGAATTTAGCCAATGCTCTATGAGACTCAGATATAATTGGTTGACTAAGTTTTACCTTGGAAACAGGTTCTTTGAACTTGTTAGCCAAAACTAGTGCTTTCTGCTTGAAAATTTTCACCTGCTTCATCACCTAAAAAATGAATTTTAATGAGAGGGGAAAAAAAGAAGCAAAGCCATAATCCTAAAACACAAGGTTTATGATGGCCTGTTGAACTGCATAGAAATGGATATTCATAAAAATTGCCAGACTTTTTTTACAAAGCATTTTAAGGACGTAGTTTTGTAACCCAGTTTTGTGTGGTAGGTGTGTAGATCTGAAGAGCTCGGTGCAGGCTGTGTGGAGTTGTGTCCCCAGGCAGGGAGAGGTGGGCAGTCATTGCCGAGTCTCCATCGTTCCTGTAGCATGTGTAGAGTTTGATATGTGCAATTATGAGTCGCGGTAAAAAAACAGCTTCCCAGAACAGAGCTAATGAGCTCCTGTAAGCCAGTGTGTCTGTTCTTCCAGGGACTCAGTTTTCCTGGTGTTGCCAGTGTTTTATTTCATCTTGGCCTTGGTTTTGTTGGCAGCTGTGACTACTGTGGTAACTTCCTTTACTGATGCTGTTCTTTCCAAGCTGGGATAAAACTTGTTTGGCTTTTCTTTTGCATTCTCAATATCTGAATGACCCCAATGTCTCGTTTTTCAGTGTGTTTGTGTAACATGTTAAAGGTTGCTGTTCCTGTATATTAGAGCTGGATCTGAGGCACAGCTCTCCCTGGAATGGCTGAAGTGATTTGGCAATACACTGTTGCAACCATCCTATGAATGCCTCAACCTTCTGCTCTCAGCTATTCTGAAATAAAGAATAGCTAATCTCAAGAAGAAAAGATGTTAAAAGACAAGTTTACGTTTAGAATTTAAATACTGTGTAACTTCTTGAAATAGTCCCGGATGTCAGTCAGGTATTTTCCTCAGTCAGGTTTTGTAAACTTGTCAAATCCTGCGTTAGAAATCAAAATAGATGTTTATATTTTCCAGGCAGTGCTTGCCAGGTGTGTTTGGACAGTGGTTAATAGTCTGCTGCATTTGACTCTGGCTTGATATCAGCACTGATGCAGCTGTTCACCCTTATGGTTAAACAATCATGTTGCTGCAGGTATTCTGACATGCAGTTTTTGTGGAATTTTGTATGCTTTACATCCTTGCCACACTTCTTCAGTAAGAACTGTGCATACTTGGAGTGTTATTCCTCCTTCCCCTGACAACACTTGATGGATGGTTAGTTGTCTGACAGTTCCTGTCACCTTATATTTATTGTCTCTTTTCCTTTCTCCATCCTGATCCTTACATTAACAGAAATCTGAAAAAAATAAGTATTGAAAAATAGTATTTTGTATTTCACTCTCCCTTTTCCCCCCCCTTCCTACAATGTAAGAAGGACATAGACCTGTTGGAGTGTATCCAGAGGAGTACCATGAAAATACTCTGAGGGCTGGAGCCCCTCTGCTGTGCAACCAGGCTGTGAGAGCTGGGGGTGTTCCCCTGGAGAAGAGAAGGCTCCAAGGAGATCTTGGGGACCCTTCCAGTGTCTAAAGGGGATCCAGGAGAGCTGGAGAGGGACTTTGGACAAGGGCCTGGAGTGACAGGACAAGGGGGGGAATGGCTTCCCACTTGCCAGAGGACAGGGATAGAGGGGATATTGGGAAAGACAAAGTGCAAATTTTAGGCTATAGAATTGATACATGTGATTAAGACTGGGTTAAACAATATATTTTTGTTTTGTAGCGTTGAAGAACATGGAAATCTTGTAACGTTTTTCAGAAGCCTTTCAACTTACGCTGAGTGGTACGAGCATCGCAGACGCACCTTCCTGCACTTCAAGGTAGGGTCTATCAAGCCTTTATTTATTATTTATTAGTACTGTATTTGCTTCTTCAAGTAGTTCATTAAGACAAAGCATTGGAGGTGAAACTTGCACTCTTTAGCAGGATATGGGCATCTTAAATTTGTCGTCTGTGGAGAAGAGAATATTAGCTAAAAAAATTGTGTTGTGTTCAACTTTGCTTGATTTTTATCTTGACTGTTACCATGCTATTGCTGTGTTCCTTGTGGGTGGGGAAAAATAAGAATGCCTGTGCCTTTCTGTGAGGGAGTTAGACAGTTTTTCATTGGTATTAAATTTTATTTTGATTTAAAAAAAAAGGCAAAAGAAGAAATGAAAATAACATTTGTAGTCTTTGGCATGTAAACGTTGGTTTTGAAGGACTGGATCTGTTTCTGTTGAAGATGTGGCAGCCTGTGTTTAGACAACAATGCTTTGAGTTCTGAAGTGTTTTACTTGCATGGGAAATAAACTGTTGCTCCTTACTAACTGGAACACAGTAATCGGACTTAGTTTTAAACTGCCAGCATTTGGCTTGTTTGTTTTGGCTTTGTACTGCTTTTAAGATAAACAATTAATCCTTGGAGTAAAAATACTTCAGTCTTACAGACAAAAACCATCTTATATGGTGCTTAATGTTAGAGGAGGATGTTTATGTGCTTAATTATTTGTGGTTTTTTAGTTCAGTTTTTCTTTACCTCAAGCATTTACTCTCATTGAACCCAGTTCCATCTTTCCTTTCCAGCTGGAGTATGAAGTGGGAACTGCATTGTTTCCTATTTTTTGAATCTTTTAGGCCTTTGACTTCTGTGCCAAATTAATCAATTTCTATTATCAAATCAACCAGAATAAGAAAAAAGGTACTACTTTCTGATAATGTTTAAAAATAATCCTGTCCTCAGCTGAGCAATAAACTGATACTGTCTAATCCTGCTGGCTGTTGGATAAAGGCTTTTCTTTAATCCCTCCATAGAAAAGGTAGAGCACCAAGGGCTTTATGGCTTTGTCATTTTTTTTTTTCCCCCCCAAGCTTTACTTGATGCTTTTTGATCCTCAGATGAGCCTCATGACAGCGGTCACTGTGGTTTCAGGGACAGTGATGCAGTAAGACTCCTGGAAATATTTCTCATTTTAAAATATAATTGAAAAAAAAGGAAAAATAGAAAGGAGGTAGGTTTGGAGATAATTTTTACTCACAGGAAATTATTGTGTATATAAGCAGGTTTTAAAATATTCAGATGTTGTGTGTAAATAAGGAAGGGATCTATTAATTGCTAAAAGATGTGTGAACATAAATTCACTGAAGACATATTACAAGTTTGTCAATAGTTCAGATGTTATTTCTAAAGGTATTTTTACTTCCATGGATGCTGTTGAGAAAGGCAATTTGGGAGAATATTTACCAAGTATGACTGACTATGTGTTTATGAAGAGTTTTTTTAGGCCTTCTTATTTCTACTAGCATTAATAATCATTTCATTTGGAAACAGAAGAAATACTCAGGTACAAGAACAAATAAAGGCGTCAAAGATCAACTCTGACAATTCAAATAACCAGATTACAAAGGAGAATGTTTATTTGTAACTTAATATTCTGTAATAATGTGTGAAAGCAACTAGAGGTATGTTTTTACCCTATGCATAAAAACAACTGCAAAGTCTTATCCTGTTAATGTTCACACTCACACAACATTAAAAATGAGTCTGTAATCTTTATTTCCCCCCCTCAAGCTGCTCTCTCTACTGCAAGTATACAGGTAGGTAACTGTACACTGCATTGGAGAGACTATTTGGGGGGGGAGTCTTGGGTTTACAGCTTTTCTAAGATTTAAAAGAAGATTGCCCAGGCTTCCAAGTAGAAGTACACAGTTTCTGTTACTTTACCTTTGGTGTAGAAACACATTTTTTTCTTTCCTGTTAGTTTTTGTACTTGAAAAGACATGAATAGTGTAGAAGTGATTGAATACTTTAGATAATACTAAATGCTTGAGATGAATGACAATTCAAGGTAGTGCTTCAAATAGATTTTTGAAGGAGTAAATGAAGTGTCTCCCAAATATTTTGTATGGCAGGTCTCACTGTATTGCCACAACAAATATTATGTCTGCAAATGGAGTTACAGCTGCAAATAATTTTCTGATCTTCGTCTGCTGTGAGGCTGAACAACTGAGACAGGTTGGCAATGCTGGGAGAGCAGATTGTTCAAGCTGATACTGATAAACAAGAAAAAAAAATTCAAGTTTTATTGGAAATACAGAACAGAAATGAGCGATAGGAAAAAGTAGAATGGTTTACATTCAGCTTGATATCTGTACTGGTCACACAAATAGAAGATGAAAATCTTCCCTGCTGAAGCCCTTCTCACTTCTTGTTTTGATATTTTACCTTGCTATGGATGGGGAAAGGAAATTAAAACACGTCAGATAACTTATTGCCTGCATGAGGCATTCAGAAGGTACCAAGTTGTGTGCTTTGGTTTGCTCACAAACTATTAAGAGCATTAATTAGCATTACTGGTGATAATTAGCACATTTCAAAAATATATACAACATTTTGATGTCAAATGAATAATGTGGCAGTGTTAGGTCTCAGAATGTTTACTTGTGTGTGTATATGTTACAAAACTCTGCACATGTTTGTGTGTACACATAGAATTGTTTTCATAGGAAGAGTCTTGGTGATATTTACTGATCGTATTAATACTGGAAAGAGCTTTTTTTTGTTCTTAGTAATAATGATTTGTGATCAGAAAAAGATCAGAGGGCACTACTTATGTAACTTAGAGGAAACACCCAGCTGTGCTTTCTCCATCTTGGGCTTTTATCGTAAGAGGAATGAGAGAATTTGTGGCTTTTGTTTTTCCCTCGTATAAATTTGGCCTGAAACTGGAATGTGTTTTTACGTGCTTTGGAGTTTATTTTTAAGCTTTTGCTAAAAACCTGGAAACATCAAAGTTTTATGACTTACTTGGAAAAATGAAGACCAAGTATTACTGTCAGACTTGAGTTTTGGTCTCGGTTGTATTAAGGCAATGGAATTTCTTATTATACCAAGTAACTTAAAATGGAAAATATTGGGGATTGCTGTGTCTTTCTTGGGTAGTGGGTTCAGGGCAAAAATATTTTTGTGTGCTGCATTTCATGATTGCATCCTCTTTACAGAAAAATGAGCCTACAGTTGATGCTTGACAAAGTTACTTAAAAACTGACTGGAAGTCTCTTAGGCCTCAGCACTGAGTGACACAGCATCAGTGTGTTCAGAATTAAGTGGGCATCAATTCCCCAGAGCACAAGCACTAACAAATCAAGGCTTAGCTAAATAAGATAAATAAAACTAATACAAAATATCTTGTGTACAATCAGTATTCTAGATGTACTGATACATCGTCATGCATTTGATGCTTAACTATTTCTACAAATTAGGAATCTATACTAGCTTCAAACTTAAAAGTTGTGGCAGTAGGAACTAGCACACCTTTGGCATTCACACCTGTGGTAGGTATTTGAGGGTAGAAACAATGTAAGAAGTTTATAGTTGTGTAATTAAAAATATTGTTCTTATATCAATTATGTCTAGTTTTAGATAAACTGACAAGGCCTGCACACTCAATTTGTGTTTTTAATACACTGCATAGTTTAAAGTAGTTGAGTGAAATGTTGCTTGAAGTTAACTCTCTTTTTTCAGATTAATGATAGAATCAACTTCTCTTTTTAATTTGAAAGCCTGATTTAATTTTTCCCTAATGAGCAGAAGTATTGTTGTACAAGGGTATTCGGTTTCTTCTCACTGACATCTAGCGGAAATCATACTTATTTAGAGGTAAAATCCATTAATTCAGCTTGCTGTTAATTATATTGTCCCCTTTCCTGTAAGGAAAGCTGTGGAACAAGGCTCGTTCTCCATCATTCACTGGTAGCTGAGATATTTGAGTCATACAATGCTGGACTTTGACCACTGTGTTTAGATGGGAAACTGGTGTTGCAAAAACAACTCTTGTGAGTACAGCTCAGCAAAAACTTCATATATTTCACTTAAAAACCTTGTGTAAAAATAAAACCTGTATATCTATACATAGACATTCTTAGATGGTTTTCAAAGCAAAACAGTAGAAGGAGATTTAACACAACCTTGGAAGTTCCAGTTGCTATATTGCTTGGTGAACTAAACCTTAGTAGGAATTATTCTTGTTTTCCACAAACCAAGTTTTTAAGGAAGCTTTAGTGAATTTAGGCTTTGAGAAGTTCTGTTTCTAAATATAACTTTCTTTCCAATGCATTTTCGTCCAATACACTTTTGAAAGTCAACTGAAGAGATTTCATTTTAGATTAAAAGAGTGGCATTGGAATTAAAAGAAGTATTTTTCCTGTGTAGCTTGCTCCAAGACTGTTCTGCATTTATCTGAATGTAAAATGCGGTGATTGTTCTGAGTGCTGGCAAAGAATGTGAACAAGCAGTTATTGTGTGATTTTTATCTACACAAAAAGAGTATGTGATGAAATAAAGGTTGAGATGTGTGTGCATATATGTATTTTTACACTTGCATTAACAGAAGAGATTCTGAAAGCAGTGACACTGTAACTACTGCATAAAGTGACTGTTTAGAAATAGTTATTTCAGAGCAGACCCACATTTCAACGTCGTAGAAGGTTCTGGGTATGCAGGGAAAACAGCATTAGTGAGGGAGAGGATATGAGCCCGTAAACAGGGGAAGAAACGATCCTTTGTTACCATGTCTGAGTTCTGGCCTGGGCAGTGACAGAAGCAGGGGTTAGTAGTATGTGCCCACGGGCAGCATTCTCAGGCAGGAGAAGGCATTGACGTGCTTTGCCAGGACAATGGGATTGCCTTCCATCCTGATCTCATCCATCCGCGTGCGGATGTACCGCGTGTTGTTGGACTTGCAGAACGTGTCGTCCGTGATGGTGGTGATGTTGTTGTACTGCAAAACAAAGCAGTTTAATGAGCACGCAGTTATATACACGTGCACCCATACAGGTGGAAGATTTTTCACACTTTAATTTTATTCCTCTTGCCCTCCCATTTTATTGTCCTATTTGATTTGTCTGTAGAATATGCTGAGTTGGAAGGGCCCCCTCAGGATCATCAAATCCAGCTCCAGGCCCTGTGTGCAGGGCACCCCAAGAATCCCATCCTGTACTTTAGATATGCAGGAATCAAGTCTTTTCAAACTGATCAAATGACTTGAGGTTGTTATTGATGTATGGAATGTGTTATTGATATAAAATTATTGCTTACTTTTACTATTTCCTATCCTTGATGTACTAATAATAAATCCTTGCATGGTAATTAGCTAACAAACAACTTCCAACTTCTGGATGGTTGTGGCCATACAGGGTAAATTGTTTTATTTGGAGGAGCTTTAGACAATTGTAGTGGAAACTGCTTCAAAAGAGAGCGAGTTTGATTTGAAGTATGTAACCAAAGAGGCTTTTTGTAATAGAAGGTGAGGGAAATGCTTTTTGAATACCTGAAGGTGAAGAATCCGCAGGCTCTCCGGTAAGTTCAGCGGAACAGATTCCAGTGCGTTGTGCCCCAAGTAGAGGTAGGCCAAATTTGTGAGCTTCTGTTAAAGAGAAAGAGAGAAATTACTGATGCTGGTATTGCTTACTTGAAGTTAAGTAACTCTTGCCTCTTAGAAGACATCGGTATTTTTTCCTGATCAGAGAAAGCCTGGAAACTGATATAACCCAGAATATTCTTTTGCTGTCAATGTTGAATTCTATTATATCAAGAAACTCAGAGAGCAGGCCCTTTATGTCTTGGAAACTTCAGTGTCAGCATGGTGGTTATAAAACTTGAGACCACAAAAAAGCTCCATCTTTGTTTATTAGTATTTCTGTGGTCCTCAGGACTGTATTTGAGCCATCAATTTTTGAGCTGAGTTTTTCTTTGCATGTAAGAGAGAAAGGAGGTTGGTAAGACACTTCGTAGAAAATTATTGGTTTACATGAAGGGCATGAGAGAGTGAGTGCATAAAGGACTGATCTTCCAGAGGGCCTTAAAAGCCAAGTAACAGCTGGAAAACTTCACTGCAGTTTGTTTCCTAGATTACAATAAACACAGAAAAAAGAACTTGGTGGCAGACTGAATAGTCTGGTTACTAATTTTAATTTACTTTGGTCACTGAAATTGTTGGGTTTTTCCTTACCTTGAAAGCATTTGCTTTGATTCCTCTGCTCTTGATTCTGTTTTGGTTTGCATTAAACGTTGTTAGTTTGGGAGGTAGAACAGGAAGTTTTACAAGTCGATTCTCAGCAAGAGAAAGTTCTTCCAACAACAGAAGCTTTGAGAAGGCTCCGTCTTCTATTTCTTCTATCCTGTTTCCACTAAAATCAATTCTTCTCAAGGTAGCTTTACACAAAAGAAATGAAAATCTAAATACTTACTTTATAATTACATGGCATGTGAAATATGCATGGCTAGATATGTTAAAGGTTACACTGCTGACTACAGCATCTGAATTGCGATCTACAAATGCAAATACTATTAAAGTGTGGACAAAATCCACATTTGTATTTTCTCATGGTCTTCAATTGAAAAAAAAATTTGGAAAATACTCTAGATCCTTCTTTTTGTCTTAGAGACAACATGATTTCAGATATTCATAGAATTTGTCATGCCGTAGAGTGAGAGAGCTGGGAGAGATGTCCCTGGAGCATTTGAAGGAAAAGTAATGCCTGCTCATTTAATACTGGCTGGGATGCAGAGTTGAATTTTATTTTTAGCAATCTGCTCTTTCCCTGATTGTTTGGGAGCATTAAGATGTTTACATGGTCCAAAAGGTGTTTCCATTTTAACTTCGCAGTTCCTTTTCTAACACTTGCATTGAATTGAGTAGTACCCCTTCAAATACACTATCAGATGAACAGAAATCAAAATTTGAGCATCACTTACTGATGTCAGCAAAGTCTGAGGCTGCAATCCTTTTGATCTTGTTGAACCTTGCATACAGATAAGCTGTTTCCTTGGGCAGGGGGGGCACGGCCTCAATGTCGATCTCCTCGCAGTACACGGACCCGCTCAGGCACACGCACAGCAGGCACGTGGGCAGGTCTGAAACAAACAGTGCAATAACTTATACTTCAGTGGTCAAAATAGACTTTTCTCTGGTATCTTTTAAGATTTCCCTTCACTGGATTTAAAAAAAAAAAGTAAATTATTTATATTGAGTTCTGAAGAGACTTAACATGCTGAACTGGTTTGGTGTTTTTTTGTTTTTTAATCGTGCATGATTTCTCTGTGTATACTCTCTGTTCTTATCTGAGCATGTGTTGAAATACTGTTAATTGACCTCGATTCAGTTTAAGTCTTTAGTTGGCTTAGAGACTGAGCTCTTCTCTGTGGTGACTGGGGACAGGACCCGAGGGAATGACCTGAAGTTGTGTCAGGGGAAGTTTAGGTTGGATATTAGAAAAGGTCCTTCCACCAGAGGGTGGTTGAGCACTGAACAGGCTCCCCAGGGCAGTGGGCACAGCACCAAAGGCTGACAGAGCTCAAGAATCATTTGGACAATGGTCTCAGGCACAGGGTGTGACTCTTAGGAATGGTCCTGTGCAGGGCTAATAGGACTTGATGATCCTTATAGGTCCCCTCCAACTCAGCATTCTGGTATTGTCTAAATATGCCAACTGCAAGTCGGTGGCCATGTTAAATGTCACATTTGGAACCATTCTTTAGAGAACAGAAATCCACAATGAGAAACACCTGGTAGTGCACACATTTAGCACTCTAATTGCTTTGGAGCATTTCTGGCAGGCCACATACATTCTGTGTTGCTCCCAGATGCTATTTTGTCTAAAGCTTTTGATAAAAAAATCCAGCACTGCTGATTGTGTAATTATCCTAGAACCACAGAATGGTTTGGGTTGGAAAGGAACTTAGACCATCTCATTCCAACTTCCTGCCACGGACAGGAGCACCTTCCACTAGACCAGGTCACTCAGAGCCCTGTAGACAACCTCCCTCAGTTTTATGTTGAAGTGTTTTTATAGCTGTTGTTTCAAATAGAGGGAGAAAAACTTTTTTTTAAATGTAGTTTAAGGCCATTGTGGCTTGCCCTGTTCCTCATGGACATCAGTGAAGTACTAGAATTTCTGTTTTGCTTTAATTTTTGATGCCAGGAATATTCAAACATGTATAAGAAGTGTGCCTTTGAGTCCAGTTCTGTCACCACTGCTGGGTGCTGTACTGGGTTGTCTGGTTGGCTTCCACACTGGTCTGTCTTCAGTACAGAGAGCAGGGCCACACCACCAGGGAGTTTATAACTGCAGAGCAAAATAGGATCTTCCACATACAGGGAATGGTTACAGAAGCAGCTGGTCAATACTGGGAACCCAACCCAGTAGGGATAACAGTAATTCTCTTTTTCTTATGACAGTACTGCACAGAGTGGAATAGATTTTGAGGTCTAGCTCTGTGAATACTGTAATTTTTTAGGCGTCGAGTTCTTCCCTATTTGTCATTTTTGATTTAGTGTCTTGTTTGTCATATGTTAGAATGTAGGAAATGGAAAATAATTGTCAATATTGTCACTATTAAACAGGTAACGGTTTTTATGCTTGCCTGGGACTAGAAGCTCTGGTGCTCTTGGAGTCTTGTTCAGCTTTTGATGAGAGCTTGTTGACAGATACTCTTTGGCAATAATTAACCTTGATTAACACTTTGGTGTAGATTGACACTCAACTGGTCTTGCTGAGTCATCAGTTATTTTTGGAAGTTTAGATCACAGACACACAAAATTTGGGTGTCTTCCTCTCACTGCTCCATCTGGCAGAGAAACTTCGTTCCTGTCATGCTTAGAAAGCTTTGTGGCTTGTTAGGAGAAATCTGGACAATGTACCTCAGAGCCTGTAGGAAAATAACTGGTGAAGAAGGTTTCTGATGTGTTTTCACTGTTGCCCTCCCTGATCACCAGATGTAAACTGAGAATTGCCGATGCTTCAGAGAAATCCAGTGAAGTAATTCAAGCACATCGTATTAAGTCATCGCCATGACTTGGGTAAACTGTGAAACTTACTGGGGGGGTGTATTTTGTTTTTCTTGGTTGTCTTGCCTAACTTATTTAACTTCGGAACATCTCAACGGCAAATATGACTGTAGAGATTCTTACAAGCTGTGCTTTGTGTATTCAGAGTTTACCTGAGGATCCTTTAAATTTTTCCATCGGCAGTTGGAAGACTTTCCACAGGAGATATGAAAGATATTCGTAAATGAAAGGACTAATTCTGTAGCCCTTGTCATCCTTTGCATATTAGATTTTCGTTTTAAAATATATTCTTTTGGAGAGCTCAAACATGGCACTGTTCATACCAGCTGACTTACTTGTATCCTTTGTTGGGGGCACATCCAGTTGGCTGTCATCCCCTTGCAGTCTTAGGGAAGTGTCAAGAGAAATGTTTGTTCCATCCTTTGGGTGAGAGCAAATGTTATTTTAAAAAACAAACCACAAATGAAAAGGCACAGAGCATTACAAGGATCTGAAATAACATGTCTTTTAAAGTGAGCTTCCTATGGCATACCTCCTCTGATATTTAGTTTTTAAAGTACTCTTTATGCAGAATGACTGATGTGGTCTGTTATCCCTTTTGCACATGAACTGTTCACTTTGAAAGGCAAGAAGGGAAGGTGCAGCTGCTTATGCTCTTTAGAACAGTAAAGTCCTTCAGGAAAGGACAGGAGAGACAAAAATAGAGAGAAAATACAGACCACGTGGTGGGAAGGAATATGTAAGAGATGGGTGTCTACAAACACCTGGAGTTCTGCAGATAGATTTTGCACATTGTGCAAAATTGGATAGGATTCTTGTGGGTGTAAGTTGTATGGTTTTTGTTTTGCCCAAATAATGTCAGTGAAATGACATTTCCTTAAAGATATTCAGAATTCCCTCTGGAGGAGGTCATTTTCAACTGAAAGACAACTTAGTTTATAAATATGTTCCTTTCAGATACTGGCTGAAATTTAGCAATTGGTTTCCATGAACTGCACTTAAATCTGTTTTAAGGTGCAAGCTGTGAACAGAAAGGACCTCTTGTGGTGCAGGAAATGGTAGTCAGGTTCTTTTTTCACTGAATACTGCAGGAATTGGAGAAGTACCTGTTATTACTGTAATTGTAGGATACATACAGTGGATGCCTTGCATGGATTAAAGCTGAGGGTTTCAGGTTGACTGTGACAGTTGTTCTTGGCTCACATAATTTGTGTTTTTTATTGATGGGGAATATTTGTAGGACAGAGTAAGACAATATGTTTCTTGGTGTGTGTGGCTATTGGAAACACATGGAGGAAAGAACATCATCGGATGTGGAAAATGTTTTGTTTTAAATGTGCTTAAGGGTCAGGCCCTGGCAGGAGCTCTGTAGAAGAGCTGCTTATGCACTGCAAGTGCTCACAAGTCAACCAATTTTAGGTTTTTCATCCACTTACTCCCTCTTCCTTTAGGTCCGCAGATTGTCCATCTGCAAGAGCAGTGTGGAAGCAATACTATCTTCCCAGTTACTTTTGATAATGAATAATAAAATAAATGAATAATAAAACTTTGGTTTAGTTAGTATTTAGTTGCTTGCATATACTTTTGCTATGGGAATTTTTGTATTCTGCAGAACAAACATCTCGGGATTGACATATAAAGCCTGAGAAACAAACGTCTTGCTCAACCTCTGCCATTTTGACCCCTTCTTGGCCTATCAATCACCCATCCTTTGGCTCTTCCCTGCATCTGCCTGTCCATGCTATGGCTCTAGTTTGGGATGGGTTGGTTTGCTGCAGTAAAACCGAAGTATTTCAGGATGTTGGCAGCAGTTTGGCAGTGGTGGGTGTAGGGAAGCTGAGGCTGCCATCTCAACAGTTGCACTCAAACAGCAAATCTTACAGAAGGCTTCTGTAAGGTTTAGCTCCCACAGACCTCTTGGTGAGGCATGTGAAGGTGTGGACCTTGGCTGAGGTGACTGTGCCAGCAGAGACTGCTGAGTGCATGGACTGGTAATAGAACAGCTGCACTGGTATTGCTGCAGTTTTTTGGCTCATAAGGGACACTTTTAATGTGCTTGTATGAAACATTTGCTGACACAGCACATCTGTACCAGGTGTAGGTTTCTAGCACAGTATCCTACTTGAGATGTGATCTGTGGGAGAGTATGGACAGGAATTCTTTGCAGAATTCGATGTACAACTAACCTCTGCCAGTGGGAAATGTCACAAAAAAATTAAAACTGATTATTTGCAGAATAGCATTCAATCCACAAAATGAAGAAATATTTGCTGGTCAGCTATAAAAATCCCTAAGCATGGAGTATTCAGTGCACAAGATTATTTGGATTATAACCACAAGTTCATTGCTTGCATATATTGGGAATGCACTGAAGGAATGTTGGCTTATTTGCATAGTGAAATTCCACCTGCCTCTTGCACTTTACTTGCACAGACTTAATTGCCCACAGAAAACCACTTAACACTTTACATCTAAATACTTTAACCATCTTCAAATTTCTGCAATAACACACAAAGGCCTGTAAAGCTGATAGTTTATATTCAGTGAAATGAATTAGTCTGGATGGGAGACAGTATCTAGTTGGATGGCTCTGTTCTCATGTGGAAATTAAGATTTCATGTTTTCAAACTGGTAAAACTTTATTCAAGACTGGGACGGCTGTGGCTTCAAATAATCATTGTAATAAATTTTGCTTGGCTGACCTTTCCCTTACCAGTAAACTAACGTTCATTTGGTTTTGTTGCTCACTAACACAAATGGATTTCTTCTGCTGTTTTTAGTAAAAATCTTCTTTCTAACTGTGTGTTCAAGCATACAGTAAGGAGTTAAATTTGTCATGCACAACAGATTTCTGACTGGGCATGCTTGAGGATGTTTTTGGCATGTGTTTCAGTTACAGTTAACACTTGAAATATTTGAGAGCTAGAATTTGTGCAATCAATGAATACAAGATTTGTTTGTGCACTCCATGATTTAAACTGGCAACACTGGAACTTGTATAGGTGTAGTTGCTGCACATAAGGAACTAATTTATTATTTTGCCATGAAAAATTGTCACTGGAGAACTGACCTGATGGAAATAATGACCAACTGCATTCCTAGAATTATCCAACAGAACTGCTGGCCTTCAGAAGACCTGTAGGTCACAGCTCTGCCAGGAGGGACTTTGGTTAGTCTGGGGCACATCTGTTGGCACCGTTCCCATGTAGGTATATTCCTTGCTTTTCTTTTACTGAAACCACAGTGATCATCTTCAAATGATTTCTTGAAAATTGTCTTCTGATGCTGTGCCTAACTGGTTAAACTTCGCATTTAGACGAAGTTTTTAAAAAATACTAAAAATGATTCTTAACTAATAGGTGGCTATCCACTCACAACTGTCTCCTTTTCGTGGGTTTATGAAAATGTTACTTCATCACTGTGGCAGATGTCAGATTTAAAAATACCTTAGACATTTTTAATATAAATATGTAGCTGTTGTTTTTAGTCTAACAGTAGAATGCTGTAATTTCAGTAGAATTGGGAAAATATTAAAAAGGTATACAAAAGGTATACAAAACTGATGTCTCTATATTTGTGCTACAGTTTTTTACTTACTATCTTTAGCTGTTGTCTTATTTTTCTTGTTTATCAGACTAAGTTCTTGTCACAAGTACAGTTAATATTAATGAAAACCTCCTTGAACTTCTAATATAATACTTGGTTGTGACTGCGTGGTTTGGACATGTTTTGTTTTCCTTGGCAATTAGTTTTGGGACAATCACCGCTGGTTTTTCTTCTTGATCAGTGTTGTACCTCCTTCCCCTGATGTGTGTTGACTGGGTCTGAAAACAGAGGTGGGAGGTTTTTAACTGTCCCTGGCAGCTGAGGCTGTGGCACTTCATTTCACTGTCCCCTGGTTTTGTTTCTTCTGCTTTAGTGTTTAATGTAACAGGTTTGTATGTGGAGCACTCAGCAAACACGTTCCAAATGGACCGTTTGGGGGTGCTGCTGAGTGCCCTGAGGTACAGCAGAGACTCTCTTTATTAAGACCTTCGAAGTGTTAATCATGTAGGTGACTCCTGCAGGACTGGACATTCCATAGAAGTTCAGGGCTGCTGAACTGTTGAGTTGTAAAAAACCCAAACCACCCACCCCTGAAAAAGCCCAGGCAAGAAACTCGATAGTTTGCTAAGTCAAGAGAGAAACTGGTTTATACTGGCAGGTTATGTTCAATAAAAAGGACTGTTCCAAGTATTACTTGGACATAAAAAAAAGTCATAAATACAATTACCTTCCTTGTTTTTAAGCAGACTTACTGTGCTAATACATTGCTCAAACTGTTGAGCTAATAACTAGAATATCCTACTCTTGAAACTCTTCCAGTTGTAGGCACAGAACCACAGCAGAGTTAAAATGATGCTTTAACTTGTGAAACTCTGCCTTCTGTGGCTTTCTCAGACTGTAGCAAGCATAATATTTTTGTGGTTTTGAGTAGCTTTCGCTGTGTCTGAACCCATTGTATGTTCTGCTGTTATTCCAAGACTATTCCACAAAACTCACATGCACATACATCCTTCATGTAATGCTTAGCAGCTAAAAAATATTAAAATGAAAATATAAATAAAATACCTTTATTATATCCTTGGATTGCATTTCATAATCTTGTTGGATCAGGCTTCCCATGGAAACATCTGCATCATAATCCTCAAACTGGAATGGTTGTTGCTGTAGAGGTGGTGCTGGACTTACCAAAGGTACAAACACAAACAAAAAGAAAGTAGCCTGCAAAGTCTCCATCCTTCCCTGGAACAATGTCTGTGGCTTTCACTGAGCTGGTAGAGATCTGCTTGTGCCTGGACTGTGGAGAACACTTTCTTTGGGACTGGAAATGAAAATGCAATCCGTCAAAACAATATTTAAAGCCTAGAGGACTAGTTGGCAGGGGTTTGTAACACATAAGGAACATGGAACGACTTTTAACTCTTGATATCCTTTAATTAGACTCTATAAAAGCTGTTCTTAACATGAGAAGAAACTGGGAAATAACAAACAGCATTTTCCAGCTAGTGAGGAAAATACTGTCTTAACTGCATTTACTCGTTTCCCATTTGCTTGTTAAAAGCAAGAGGATTTTGTAAATTTATGAAAGATTTGGCAAGTGTGTGGATGGACAAATTAAAACCTGAGAGGTTCAAATGCATTTTTCTGGATTATCAAAATAAGGCTTTTTAAACCTAAATGCTCTATAACAATAATCTCTCATTGTCTTGTACTTTAAATTTGAAAGCAAAGGAGAGCAGATAAATTAATACCCCCTGAATATTTTACAGGTTGTGCACTTTTCAGGCAGGAGGAGGAGGCTGATAAACATGATCCTTCAAACATTACAAACATGCATGTGATACTTTTATATCTTTATACAACGTTTTCCCCTGTTTACTGTAATGGAGTGTTTTATTAAAGTTTTAGGTTAATATACTTTTAGGAAAAAAGTCCACCTACCTTTTTAGTAGATTCCAAGTTCTTCCGTTACTGCCATAAAACCAGATATCCTTATCTGTAGGTTATTCCTACCAATGCACTTGAGGTTCAGGTTATGAATTACATCCCAATTGCTGAAATGGATAATCTCTCAAAGTTTGACAGTCTGAAAAGTACTTTCCATGGGGTAAAAATGCTCTGCCAGCATTCTCTCCCTAGGGGGAGAGGTAATATCCTGGAGCAGGGGGTTGTACTTTGCGTAACATTTGTGAGTGCTGAGCCTGTCTGGCTCATCCTACTTTTGGTGTTACTTGTTAAAATGGCAGATTTCTGCTCTGTGGTGATTTCTTCTCTGTAATTCCAAAGGCTTTTTCTGTAAATCAAATATTAATTGTGCAATCTGGAGGTCTCTAATAAGGCATGTGTTATCCATTTGGTGAAATGCTTTAGCTCAAAGGCAAAGCAGCTGGTTTGTGAGGCAGAGGTAGAGCCAAAACGTACGTCTGCTGTGTTAGTCACGTTTTATGAATAATAAAATTACAAGTTGTATATGTTTAGAGAAGTTTCACCTACCTATGAAATGGAAACGTTTCAGTGTCAAGAGTTCTGGTAACAAAAAGTACTCTTTAGAACTTCATCTGTGTTGATTTTTAATGTGTAAATGCTTCATTAATTGACTTACTAGACAGTTCATTGAAAAAATGCTCTTACGATAAATTCTTGCTTTAAGTAAAGCTCTGTTTCAGTTCTATAGATAACTCAGTGAATGCTGTCGAGGTGTAGAATTTCCATCTGAACTATGAGCAGCAGTTTTCTGAATTTCTAGTGCAGTTCTTCCTCCCCCATCCTTTTCCTCATTTTGTACTTTTGGCAGTCAGCACAAATGGGAGCCAGATGACCAGCTTGAAAGTTTACAAAGTAGCTTTTTCGAGTCTTTAAAAAGTATGTAGCAATAAAATCTAGTGGGAATATTTCCAGATTTATATTTCTCTTTCAATGTCATTTTTTCCTCTTTTTTCCTAGAGTAATACTGGGGATAAAGCGTGCATCTTTTGGTTAAGTTTTATTGTGCTGCCTGGTCTAGAAACCAGATGTCTGTAGTAAATCTGCAAATGGGAGAGTGACTACAGCCAGTTGCTCTCTAAATTCTGTGAGTTTATCAGATTACCACTTTCTGAACTCATTAGGCTTTTATTATAATGTTCTTAGTTTATCTCACATGCAAATTTAACAGTATGATAGTTTGGACTTTGAGCTTGCTCTAGGATGATGATATAACAGATGTGAAGGGAACAGGCTCAGTAATAATGGAAATTGGGCCCTGAACCACACTGGATGCTGTTCTGCTGGAACACCAAAGGTTTGGAAGTGTAAAGTGGCATTGGCAGTACCATCTGACCGGCCCTCCTGGCCTCAAACATGTTTCGGAAGTAATGACACAGCTCTGCTTTGTTCTTACCCCTTTCCAGCTGCCACCCCTTTGCCAAACATCCAGGTTAAGATTTCCTCTGGCTCTGGGGCATCCAAGTGTTTCCAATGCTTGAATGTAATCAAAGGATAACTATTCTACGGGGGGAAAAAGTATGAAGTATTGAAGCTGAAAGCAAGATATAAAATCTTAAATGTATTTGTTATATTTTCACTATAGTTTATTTTTTAAGTAAAGAAATCCTTGAATTCACAGCTAGGCATGTGGAATATCTTGGGAATAGCTTTTTTTTTCCTTATATATGACAACTTTAAAAAATGAGGGGAAATTACTTGGTAAATGAGGCCTTGAAAAATTAGAAAGTCTTCATGAAAGAAAGGTCTTGCTTTCTTTGATCTGCAGGATTAGAAGACTTCAGGAATAACTTCTGCAGAAAATGTGAAAAGTCTGATCTGGGTCACAAGACTTGAGTTGTGTGCTTATCACAAAAACATTGTCATGTGTGTGTTCACTGTTCTTGTACAAGCACTTGTAAAAAAAAAAAACCTCATGAATGCTTACAAATACATTCAAAGAGTGATATGTTCAGTAATTCATTTGGCATGATGTCATCAAGGTCTGGTTTACAGTATACCTTTATTGCCAGTGCCAAATAAAATAATAGTGCCATATTTTGTCAACCCTTGTGTCAGAAAGAAGAAAATATATCGGCAAATAATGTCAGAAAAAAATAGGTTTTATCAGGACATGTACCAGATGCTCAGATCAGCTCAAGGACAGGGATGGGACAAGTGGCTGCAAACAAGGAAGGGGTAGCAGTGCTTCCTCCAGCACCAATGCTGCTTTATCCCCGCTCAGAGAGACTTGAAATAACCACAGTATCCAAGTCATGTGAAATGAAAATGCGGTTCTTATGCATTGGCAGTAGGGGAGCTCACGGGAAATGCCCTGGCAAGCAGAGAGTGCTTTCTAGGCACGGTTAGTGCTTGGAAATTGGATGTATAAGTATCTGTTGCTTGGACTCTGGTTACAGGGATCTGTGCAGTTTGGAAGGTGGTTTCTGTCCTGGAAACCTAAACAAGCTGGTTTTAACTCACTGAGCTCCCATTTCTGAAGAGGACCTTGGCTGGCTTTCTGATTTCCCCAAGATTTTCATTTGCACCCACTGATTTCCCCACAAAATACTTTTGCCTGAAGTGTTTGGCATTTAAAATGGTCACTTTTACTGATTATGTTGACATGGAATCCTGGCTTAAATTTGAGCAGTAGTCATTTCCCTACAGTTTTGTAAGGATATAAAATGTAGTTGAAGATATAAACGAAGCACAACACTTCTTTACTTGTAGTAGGGGGAGTCCAAGCCAGTTTGACAAGGGACACTTGCTCTCTGGATTCTACTGCCAGAAAAACTTTAGGGGAAAAGGGTTGCATACAGAATATGTGTAAAATTTGTTGCCCAAGGTTGCCTTCTATCAGGTGAAACAAGGAAAAGTAATTCTCTCTTTCAAGATAGAAAAAGAGAAGTTGGATGGGTGTGGATGGCAGAGGTAGGAAAAGTGTGGAGTAGAGCAAGACAGAAATTTGGGTAACAATCCAAACTATCCATTGCTGCCTAAAGCTTCTTCAGCATCTGGGAAGGAATCTGGTGTGTAGTACAGTTTATGTGTCAAGAGCAGATAAAGGGAAAAATCAAGCTGAAAACCTCCTGGAGGAACTGAGGGAAGATTTTGTTTTGCAGATTTTGTGAATTATTTGCACTGGCTGCTGTCCAGCTCAGTCTATTTATCTTGTACTCCAAGTGGCCTCGTATCTGCCCTGCTCAGAGCTTTAGTGTGACTAGTTCAGTTCCATTCTCACCTTTCTACTAATGCTTCAAGGTATTCCTTATGAAATAAACCGAAGCTGAGATTTTAAATGTTTGTAAGTACTCAGGTTTGTTCTATATTTAGACAAAGAAAGTGTATTTTTGCAGCTGCTTAAAGACCTTGGCTTTCCTCTTGTATCATAATCTCTAAAGGAAAATATTGGCCGGTTCTGCAGTTTGTTTGATTGGTTTTAAGTGTTCTTGGAAAAAAGTGTGGATTATTGCTCAGCTGACCTGTGCTGATGGTGAACATTGGGAATCACTTATACAGAATGTTCAAAAGTGTCTTTTCCTGGCCAGAAATTTGTCTGTGACAGAACAAGATGGGGAGAAATTAAGAAAGCTTTTAAAGACTCCTGGGCACTTGTAGATGTGGGCAGAGTGCTGCATTTTCCTTTGTGTGTGATATTTTTGCTCCACGTGGAAGGTAACGTTCAATATTCCTGAGCATGTCTGGTGTGTGCAGTGTGATTAAACACTTCACAGTGTTGACCAGCTGTTCTGGATTGGAATCATTATAATAGAAAAGGTTTTATAGAGTAAAAGTGAGTTACTGAACCAGCCTGATAACATGGGCAAAATAATTTACAAGGAGTGAAGCACTGATTTACCGTTAGAGAGAACAAAGGCATGAAGTGATGTTAAAACTGAACTCAATGTTTGTCTTTTTATTTTCTTCTCTTTTAACCTAAATATAACTTCTTGGGATTGTTCTCTCCATAATTTTTATTTTCTAAAATACAGGCCTTTTCTGCTTGACATTTGTGTGGGATTAAGTCTGCCTTCTAAAACTACTTTTCTCTCTTTGGTACTGCTGTGGGAAATGAGACTTCTGTGACTCCTGCATCCCCCTCTGCTTTTTGTTGAGGTCCTGACACAAGGGGTAAAAATGGTTTTAAGGCAGTTTAATGCCAGTGCTTGTGCTGGGGTTGCATTCCTTCTGGGAACTAAAAATATCCCAAAGGGAGGAGGAAGCCGCCTCCCGGTTTGTTCTTGAGCCCTGCACAGAAACTGGAATGAAGGCAATACATAGAACAGTTGGGTAACATTAAAGTATATTCCAGCTCAACATGGGAGGGAGGGAGGAGAGTTCAGAGGGGGTATGAAATGTGTAATAAATGATCATCATCTCGTAGAGATAAAGCTTAGAACATTCTTCAAGATTCAGAAGGACCAAAAAAGTGCTGGAGATGAAATAGTTACGCATAAATACCTCCAGTATTTGTATGAAAAGTTGCAACAATTTCCAAGGCTCAGTGGATTAGATTAAGTTTAGGTCACTGTTAGGTCCACCAGCTGCAAAACAGAGACAGATGAAAAATGACCAGTGATTGTATGAACGTCCTTCCATATGATTCTGATTTATAACCAGAATTTTTGGAAGCTGAAGACATTACCTCCATTTCTTGAATTTATGAAAAAGAAAGACTCCTTTTATCAGTTACTGTGTTATAAATGAATAAAGCGCATTTTAAAAATCAGGCACAATATTAAAGAGAAATCCAACTGTGGTTAACCAATATGAAGGACACCTGGTGTCTGCTCGCCCAGACCCCTCTGTGGAACTCACGTTCTCCTGAACTTTGCTATATATCACCAGTTATATCCTGACACAAAGCCAACCTACGACAGTTCATTTAAATTTCTTAGAATTCCTTCCTGAATTGGCATTACTTCTTTCTAACAGCATCATCATTTGTGGAGAGCTGTTACTCTGTCCACAGGGACACTCGAGTCAGGGCTCTGAGCGTCACTGGCCTGATACAAATGTTTTACATCAGTGTTCCTGTCATCTGCTCCTTATGTCCTTCGTAGCATCTGCTTTACTCTGTGTCTGTGGCTCATCTTCATATTTACCTGCTTTCCCTTGTCTTGTGCTGTTTATAAGAAAGGGGAAGATTAACTTATTGTTGGGGTTTTTTCTGTGTAGAAGATGAATTTATGCAATGAATTATAAGATTACTATGTATTTTTCTTTTAAATTAATTGGGTTGTTAGAAATGCAAATTTTGGACGAAATACTTTAAAACATCAGATGATAAATGTTTGTATTTGTGGAGCTCCATAACTTGCAGTACACACAACTTGGCTAATAGCTGAAAAGTTCATACCTCTGCAACAGTACTGGAAAATGTTTGTGAAATCTCTTTTTAGGGTATACTTTTTTTGGTTAAAAATACAGCATGTTCTCCTTTCCTGCTTTTCCTGCTATGTTTATTACTTGCAATGATCAAATTGAGAAACAAAGAAGGAAATGGATACATATTGTAACAGTGGAATGTGAATAAATTAAACTAAGAAAATGTGAACTGTAAACCATCTGTTTTCTGTAAAGGAGTCTTTGCTAATCCACATAACTTTTATTATCAGAATACTGGAGTAAGTATCTCAAAAAGTAACCCTTATAAATATGAAATACCATCCAAAAAAATGGGAAAGGGCAAAATATATTCCCACTCTTTTGAGGCTAAAGGAAGAAATGGAGACAGTCAGATTAAATAACTAAATGCAGTTATTTATCTTCCTTTTTTTTATTTTTTACAATAACCTCTTGTGGCTGGTGCTCCTACTGAATTGCTAACGGAGACACTGACTGGTGAACCAGATCAGGCTTTGCTTCTGTATTTTCTGATTCTGCTGTAAATAAGCTCATTAAGCTGTTTGATGCTTGTTAGATCTTGCTGTTAGTGATGAAATAAAAAAGATTTTAATATATGTTTAGTTCTTAGTTTACAAATCTATTTTCTTCTTAAAACCACTAAATAATATTCTGAAAGTAAATACCAGAGCAAACATGAAGCAAGTAAGTTTTGCTACCAAAATCTGGTGGTTATGTAGTGGTATAATTGGTTTATCGAGAGCTCCACACTTGCATGGCTGCTTTGAGTGCCTGGATCAGGGTGGATGTCTGCCTGATACAGGGCACTGCAGCGTGGAGCATTGTAGGCACGCTGTTCCCCAATCTAAGGAGCTAGAATATGCCTTGGAATCTAACCATAGCTGGTAGTGCTGAAAAAAAAAAACCCCACAGAGTTTAAAATTCTACTATATGGAGGCACTAAGCATTTCCCAGTAGTGAGGAGCAATACCAGCAGGTTACCACAGCTCAGGGTAGCGAGAGCAGAGACCTGGCTGTGGAATCAATAAGAAAGGTCAGTGTACAATGTCCTGTCTCCAGCAAGGGCCATAAGCAGGTGCTTTGGGAAGGCTGGGAACAAGACAATCACGTACGATCCTTGTCTCATCCTATCTTCAAACGTTCTTCATTCTCCAGCTATTTTCAGATCAGCTCTTTTTTTACCTACTGTGCTTTGTTGAACGACCTGTAAGGGATCTCTTCCAAGAAATACAATTACTTGTCCAGTGTCCTCTTGAAACACCGTTAAAATTGCTGCTGTGTCCTCGGGAGCTCAGTTTAAAGGCTGACTTCTCTCTGCTACAAATGCCTGTTTGTCCAGTTTGTACCTGGGACATATCACTTGATGGCTACTTGCCCCTGTCCTGGCGCAGCTGATCCCTGGATCCATGCTGTCTGTGCAGCTCCTAATTTTGTGGGGATCTTCTGCATCTCCTCTTAGGCATTTCTTTGCTTAGCTGGGGAGTGCCTTCTATGCTGTTTAGATAGAAGCCATTCCTTACCTTTGGTGGCCTCGTTACCTTTCTCAGATCCTTTTCTAATCATGCCATATGTAATTACACCAACTACCTGAGGGTTTGGAAATCAATAATTTGATTCATATGTGGGTGAATCACAGATTTATAGTGGTGTCTTGATGTCTCATTTTCTCTCTAGTTACTCTACATTTGAGCTTGCTGCTGGGTACTAAGCCAGTGTTTTCATTGAACCGCCCACTGAACTACTTGAGTCTTGCTCCTGAGTGGTGGCAATCTTTTCCTTGGATATCACTTCTTGTTTAACAATGATGAGTTTCATTGGCTGTTTTAGCATCCCAAGGTCTTGTTGCAGTCATTCTTCATCGATCCTTAGCGCTCGTTATTTCCCTTCTCAGCCTGGTTTGTCCATCTCTTGCCAGTATTTTAAGTTGAATAAATTCCAGCCCAGGTCCTTTGCAAAGCTCCCACTAGTGGGATCCCTCCACAGTAAGAACTGACCATTTATTCTTCCTTAAAAACCTCTCAGAAACTTTTAGAGGCAGTTTGGACCAGGATCTTCCTCTTCCACATCCTTCATGATTCCCTCAGAGAACTCAGAGATTTGCAAGGGCAGAACATCGTGGCTTTTACAGAAGCCATGCCCAGTCTTACCAGAGCAAACTGCATTCAGCTCAAATATCCATGAATTCTGTGCTTTATTATGAATTCCCATTTCTCCGAAGCTGGCAAGTCTTTAGTTCCCTCATCACCCTAAAATCCTGCTGGAAGAACAGTGTCCTGTTTGCCACAGGTGAGAGACAATAATATTAACTGAAAGAAAAGTGAGTTATAATGGTTCTGTTTGTTATACAATTTTCATGTTCCATTTGAAGTAGTTAAATATAATAACACTCAAATGAGTTAAATGTCATAAGCTCCAAAACTTTCAATAACTGTCAGTTTGACTTAAACTTTAAGAAATTTCTATAACTAGTTGCTGCAAAGTCCATATCTTTAGTTCTGCTTTAAAACTAAAGCTAAGCTTTGTTTGAGAGGTGATTTTAAAAACCAGAAAGTTTGTGATAGAAGATATAATATTCATACTAGAGATGGATAGTGTTCCTTTTTTTAAAGCTGAGCAAAAAAAGCCTCTATTTTAGATTTGGATTTTGTGCACCATTCACTTAAAACCTGAAATAGCTGAAAGGTTCCCTAAGATTCATACACTACATGTTTATATTGATAAAGCTATAAAGTTATATCTAAATTTGTCTACATACTGTACATATTTTAATGAGTATGCATATGTTCCTTGTTCATGAGCCAGAGGTGCTGGAGGTTGATAAATGTTAATAAACATGTTTTAAGAAAGGGGAAGACAAGGTTATATTCATGGGCTTATAATTAATCTTTATGTTAAAAAATGTCATTAGGTATTTTCATTTTCTTAATAATTGTTTCATCAGAAACCAGAATATATGAAGATGGGCTTCAAAAAATAGCTGAAATCATAAGAGAAAAAACCAAACTTGTCTGTAACTTTTTAGAAACATTAGTACAGATATGTTTACATAATTTTATGTAGCTTTTTGACTTTTCATATACTTAAAGTACAGTGTAAAATTGGTAGTATGATGTATGGATCTTTTGCTTGCATTTTTTTTTTCTTTTTCCTGTTGAAAATAGTCATTCTCCCTCATGGGTAACAAAGCTTTAATAGGGAAAAAGTACTGAAAAATAAAGAGGAAAAAAAAGAAGGCAATAAAGTGCTCTATAGTGTTATCATACCCTGTAGTTATTTTGGATCTGTTTCTAGGCATAAGACATCAAAAAAATCTGCATAGCTCAAGGATTATACGGTATTTCAGGTTACTTAAAGCAGTTTTAATTCTACTTTGAAGCGAAATATAGCTCACTGGCTCACTAGCAGAGGGATAGTCTAAAATAATAGTTAAAAAAACCTGGAATGCTTCAGTTTGTACCTGTTCTACCTGACTAACAATTCTAATAAAAAGACTACATTACATTTTTATGTGATTTCTGAAGTAACATGGGCTAAAGCACAGGTAAAATGTGAATGCTAATGGTTCAGTTGTGTTAATGCTTGTGCTTCTCCCGAGATCCTAAGAGTGCGATGAAAGGTGGTGTATTGCCTATGTTACTAGTAAGCTGAAATATCGTTTAAAAGATTGTGATAGTTGAGGTACAGAGAAGTAAATATTATAATACGCCTTGTCAGGACACTTAAAACACAGTATGGGGAAGGTTTGACTTTTTTTTTTCTTTTTTTGAGAAAAATCAAACCTCAAAGTTTGATTTTTCTTGTCGAGTTAGAAACTGGAAGGAGAAACATCTGTATTTCTGGGGGAGGTGGAGGAACCTTGTGGAAGTGCTCCTGTGACCTTTCCCTTCTGTCCTGCTCTCTCGTGTGTCTGTTTTCCTCTGCTGTCAGCAGTAGGACGCAGAGCTGGGAGGATTTTTGCCCTTAACTATTTGTTCCTATAGAGTATGACATTCATTTGTGTTTTAGGCATTTTGCAGTTGGATCACTTGAGAACACAGAAGCTTTTTCAGGTCAGTTTTCTTCACCCAAGGGTGAGCCCACCATCAACCCAGGTATATAGCAGTGCTCTTTGTTCCTACTGCTGTGGTTTTTACTACACCAATAAGAGGACATTTCCCTACACTAAAATCTGATCTCCACACACGTATCTTAAACATCCCAGACTATCCAATTGTTCCAGAATTGCTGTGAATGACCCCCAACTAAGGAAAACTTTCCCTGTACACTCATTAACAGTTCCTTCAGTGAAAGTAAGGATGGAAGTAGTTGTCTTCTGCTTCCTGATCTTCTTCTTCGGTGTCTTGATTGTGCGTTTCATGATTGTCTTCTGCTTCCTGGTATTCCTCTGGTGTTAAGAACCGCCGGAACACTGGTGTTCTGAGCTGGGTTGGCTTGTTGTCAGTCACATTTTGTTCTCCATAGTAGATGGTTCTGAGGAGGGGGAAGCAGAAGAAGGCATAGCTGCTGACTGGGCTCGTCAGCTTGTTCTGGTCCACCCGGATGTAGGTCAGCTGGTGGATGTACAGTGGGTCCAGAGTTGGGCACATCAAAGTAACGTTTATGTCTGCAAGAGATGGAAAAATCTTAATTAAAATGCAGAAAATTAGGACCTATTGCAGAAGTGAAACTCAGGTTTTGAAATTTAAAATGGAAAATACTTTTGCGGCGTGCGGTAATACAATCTCTGTGTTTTAAATCTGTCTTGTAAAGGGCAGTGATGATAGTTTTGGGTGGGGTTTGCAAAGTATAAGGTTGTGGAGTAAAAAAAACAATATGACTACCACTGCAGTTTGTAATTTGTATTTTATGTGAAGGGAATATTTTTATAATTCCTTTTCTCTGTATGTTTCTATCAGTTGCCACACCAGAAGAAATTTTCAAAAAGTTTTTAGCTTGTTATATGGAAAACTGGTATTAAATTTTACAAGGAATTGCAAATTAGGGGTAAACTGAAAAATCAAATTCTCTCTAATTTCACCAGTTTGGTCTCAGCTGACTGAGGATATGTTTACAATGCATCCTGAAGAAGATGGGATGATATTCTCCTTGCATTGCTCCCACAACCGGTGCCAAAATCCTCTAAGTTTTCTGCTTTTAAAGAATTTTAACCATCAACCTACTTTCAATTTCGTTGCCTTCAATATACAAGTGCTGCAAACTTCTTGGAATATAGAATACTTGTTTCAGTTTGTTGTGTCCAAGGTTAAGCTCCAGGAGGTTGGGGAGGTTAAAGGTGTCGCGTGGAATGTTCTGCAGGTTATTGTGGGACATTCTCAGAGCAATGATTTTGGGAAGTCTGTGGAAATAGTTTTCTGGAATATAAGAAATGGAGTTATTTTCCAGAGAGAGATGCATAAGCGATGACGGTAGGTCGGGAGGCATGGTCTGTAACTTGTTGTTGCATAAGTTGAGCTGCATTAGATTTTTCATGTTGGAAAAGGGTTGGTCTTTGAGTACTGAGTCATCAAGTAAGTTGCTACAAAGGTCCAGCATGGTGATGTTGGGTAATCCTTCCAGTGCATCCCCAGGTAGCCGGGAAATCTTATTGAAGCCAAGGAGGAGTCTCTCTAGAGAGCTGGGCAGTGGGAATGGAAACTCTTCTAATTCGTTATGTTGCAGATGAAGTTGCACTAAGCTTGAAAGTTTGGCAAAAACCCCCTGGTCAATCATGTGGAATTGAATTTTGTTGTAGCTGAGGTTGATTTCCCTCACAAAGGTGACATTAGTGAATGGTGCTGCAGGCACAGCTTCGATGTCGTTGTTTTGCAGGTAAAGTTGTTGAACGTGACTGGGGATATTTGGTATTGTCTTCAGTTTCCGATGATCACAGTACATGGACAAGGGGAAAGCTGGTGGGCAAAAACATTCCCTGGCACACTCCCCTGGGAAAGGAAAGCGAGGAACTTCAGCTTGTGTGTTTGGGTTGAGATAATATGGATTTTGGTGGTCTGGCTCCTCATACTCATCCTCAAAATCATAATCTTCATACTGACAAATGACCAAAGCAGCCCAGAGGAGGTGAAAGATTGATTGGCTCAGAAACCCCATATTTAAATTCCTGTGTTGTGACCTGTTGATGAGAAGTAAAATTAAGTTTTAGGTAGTCATAAAGTAAATGACATGTAAGTTTAACTTTTAAAAAGCAGCAATACATAATGAAATGAGTAGAATAGTGCATTTCTTTGGCAACGCTGTCGGTGCCATCATTAACAAAACCAAGTTTTGATCTGTACCTTCCAGCATCTCTCTAAATAACCCAAGGTAGTGCTGTACTACCCTCCTTGTGAAGAAACTGCTTGTCTTACTAAGCATCCAAGCCGTGGCTTGTGTCAATTGTTTTTGTTTTTAAACAAAGTTATTTTTGTTAAAAATATATGTCCTTGTCTGAGGTGAGGTAATCACAGGATTGTTTCTATAAAGAGAACATTGAAAGAGATTATTTGGAAATATTGTATGTTGCATAAAATAGAAATTTATGTGGCTTTGGGGATTGTATGTTCTGTAGCATTTTATGTTGTTTTTTCTATTATTTTCCACAAAACATGGCTGACTTAGTATTGTGTATTAATAATGATAAAAATGTGATTTTTTTTTTCCATTCCCATAACTTAAATCCAGTACACTTCAACCATTATTGCACATCACACAAAATCTTCATAGTCTCCCTGTGCTTCTCTAATCCTGTGTTCTCCATAGGTGTTAACTACTTGACCTTCAAAGTACCCTTCTGAGGTGAAACCCTGATGCTGTGAACGACAAATCATTTTGCAAAGCCAGACTAACATTGTAGAGCCCTTTATGCAGTCAGAGGAACCCTGTTATTTGGCAGAACAAGCAGTTGTGAGTCATGTCAGGCTGTTCAACCTAAACAGCGGATGAGTCAAAATGTAACATTGCAGGTCAAAGCACATAAACCACGGAAAAGTTTTAGAGACTTTTCTCAGGGTAGAATGAAAACCCTGAGGCAGAGAGAGGAAAGCAGATATTCTCAGGGTTTTGTATAATGACATCCTTGTTTCTCTTTCAAGGAACTCTGTTTCCTTGATACTCTTAATATTTGGTTACTGAACACTGTCAGTAACAAAGGAGATGAGACTTAAAAATGCTAATTTCCTATGATTCCTAGTGCTACAAATTAAAGGACATGCATTAATCACTCCTTACTGAAAAAATAACACAATCAGTTAATTTTATTCCTGCTTACCAAGAAAATTTACTCTTTGGAAGTCGGTGAAGTTCAAGTTGTAGAGGGCAGCAAGTTATTGTGCTGGTGAAATCATCTGAGACTTAGCCTAGCGCAGCTGGAGGAACGAAAGATCTGTCTAAGCCATATTTTGTGGTGAGGAGCCTTGTGGGAAGGCAACACGAAATAACAGCCTTGGCCCCTCTTCTGATTTGCCAGTAAAATAAAAAAAAAGTGCTTTGTGCCACATCATCCGTTGCTGTAGTTGCTGTGTCATAAGGCTGTGAAGCAATTTGTCCTTTTGTTAAAATCACGATAATTCACAAGATTCTTTCAGTGTTAGCAGTTCCCATTCAAAAAAAAAAATAGAATAAGACTTCAGAAATGATTACAGAGGTTATTAGTTCATTGGTTCAGCTGAAGTGATTCAGTTCTGCAAGGGGTTTGTCCTCTGAGGGTGAAGTTAAGAAACAGTAAAAAAAAAATTCACTTGACCAAAGTTGAGAGGGAACATGTGCCATAGAAGAGCTCTTATAAACATCTTGTGTTTTTCTCTCCCCAGTCTATGTGTCCTGCCTCCTTCCTGCAAAGGGCTTGTGCTGTGCAGTGCTGTCAGTGTGGTGGTGGTGGTAAAGTTAAGGATTCACAGTAAATTTCCAACATCTTTTTTGCTAAGTTGTGTAGAGAGAACATAAATCTTATGAAAGATGAGATCTTATGACGTGAGACATTAGGCATTTTACTGAAGAAAAACATTTTTCATAGCTTTTAAGAGGAATTAAAGAAAAAAGGCAGTTACCTGCCTTTGCTGCTCTATGATGCTTAAATAACTGTGATATGTGCAAAAAAATGGAGAAAATAGACAGTTTTTGTGTGAGGTGGATTAAGTGTTCGATTTATCCAAAGCATTTAATTATGCTTTTGGTTTGGTAGAAGAATTAAGTTATTTCCAAATCTATTCAAAAAAAAAAATCTGGTTCTTAAAAGATGTTTCTTAAAAAGTGCCTTGGAGGTATCATATTTTAAGAAATAATGCAATACTAAGTTTCTTTTTTTGACTTTGAGCTTTGTGACTCTGATTTGCTCGACCTTTTCAAGTTTCTTCTTTAACACTGAGAACAGGAACATGTTTAAGAAGATAAATCTTACATGATTCTAAAATTTGGGATATAAAGAAAAAGCACCAGAAGTCATGCCCAAAATAATATTGCAGGAGTTGGGAATACTGGAACTAAACTAAAGCAGTCATGTATTCTGTATTCTCTACATAAATACAAGAGAGAGGTTGAAAGAGAGAAATTAAAACTCCATAATCCTTGATTAACAGTACCATAAATAGTTGAATAGCTACATTGTGCCATTTAGTAATATTAAAAAAGAGTCATTTTTGAAATAATTAGAACACATGCATAACAAGAAACTAAAAAAAACACAGAGTTTGTTATGCCCAAGTTAGCAAAATGTTATTGGCTGCTACAAACTTTGGTTATTTTTTTAAGCACAAAAACATGTTGCAGAATCTTGGAAGCTTTGTTCTATTATCCGTTCTAAACAAAATGCATGTAAAATTTAAAACTATTTTATCTGAAGAGAAAAGTTAGAGTTTTAATTCCATACCTGATATTTTTCTTATTGTTTCCTAGTACTGATTGTGTCCGAAAGGTTCTTAAGCTATTCAGAGACTTAAAATCTCATGGTGCATTTGAAAATCTGTGGTGGCAGTGAAGGAGAGTCTGTCCTTTCAAGAAACTGTGGTAAAGCTCTTGATTTAAAGCATTTTGAGCTGCAGAAGATGATGCAGCTCTGGCCATGGATATATTAAGATCCTGTTTTGTTGCCTGAGCTGTCTTGGAGACAAGTCTCTACTTTGTGATCTTGGTCAAGTTGTGTGGTTCGATCTTGGTTTTCATTTGAGGTGTGGTAGGAATTTCCTTACAAGGAGGATAATGAGAGGGTTAAATTTAGCATCATTCACAATGACATTTTGTTTCAAAGACTGAAATTTTTTAAAATTTTCAACACTTTGGTTTTCAGTTTCAGAACATATTTCATAAAGACTTCTACTATCGACTTTCTGAACTTTTTTATGCAGTTGAGATGCAAAGTGGAATGTCTGTCAATGTAGCAGTCAGGGTTGACTTCAAGATGATTTATTTTCTTAAGCCAAACTTGGATGGATCCTTTTAATAAATTAAAATCTTTAGAATTTTGCCATCTCCATTAACTGCATTCAGCTTAGGAGACTTGACAGCTTCTTCAGGTTTGTTTTGGGACTGAAGGCATAAGAAAGAGGTCTGTTCTAGTATTTAATGAATTTAGGTTAATTTAGCTAGTTGAGTACAGTCAACCTAACACATTTGAGATTGCCAAATTCTAGACAAAATACTCATGGAATAAAGTAGAGAAGATCACCAGTGACATTGAGGTGAATGGGACTGGCCCTGATAATTAGAACGTATAAATTACACTACGTGGCCTTTTCCTTATTTCACTGTTTTAAATTTTTGGGGGTTGTTGTGTTTGTTGGGGTTTTTCTTGGTGAGGTTTTTTCCTTTCCCTCCCAAACTTGGAATATGAAGCCCAGAGAAAGCAGAAGGGGGGGGGGGGGGGGGGGGGGGAAGGTGCATTTTGTTTGTAGAGAATTAAAGGAACTCAAACAAAGCCAAGCTGCTGAAATTAGACCTGAGGACTGTCTTGGACACGTAATTTTGCTAGAATTAGGAAGCTCTTCAGCAGAGGTAATTCTCTGCTATCAAATGTCTGAAGGAAAGCTTCAAGCTCAAAACTTTTAAATCCTCAGTTGACATCTCAGTAGGAGTTCTGTGGTTTAGATAAGAATTGGTAATGTTGGTTTGTTTTGAGTGATTGCACAGTAGAGCAGTTAAATATAATGAGGAACTGTGAATTGTAATTTGGTTCCCTGTAAAGCCTGTGGGTTTCTGAAGTAGGAAACAGCCTTAGGCACGTGTCATCTACTGGGCTGCACTTCAAGGTCAGGCTGTAGGCACAGAAGCTCTTTGCATCCTTCATTTCTAGGTGTTAACTGACAATCCCCAAATGCTGTCAGACCACGTGCAACCTGTGTGAATCCCATAGATGATCTGCATATGTGGTTCCTGTCCTGGCCATCCCGAAAAGTAACTGAGTGGGAACTGAATAGTGGCTGCTGAATTTACTTACCCTGTGCTGGATCTGAAAATCCAGTGACTGCAGTGCAGAGCTCAGCGAGTCAAGATACTGAACTGCTTGTTCCTGCAGAGGCTCCAGCCCAGCCAGAGCCCTCAGTTAAGAACAACCCTTCCAGGCTTCATGTTAGTCTGTTCTTCAGTGGAAAGCCGTTCCAGAAGTGTGTCCCTGTGGGAATATGTGTTTTCAAAGGAAAAGGTTATGGAAAAGGGGCCATCAAATCATATCAATAGTCGTGCAGAGCTGAGACAAGAACTAATCTGTTTAAAAGAGCAAAGGAAGGCAGAGCTGTGCCATGTGTGGGGCTTTGCTGTTGCCTCTGACCCGAACCTTCTTGTGTGGTCTCTCTTAATTTGCCATTTAGTAGGTGGTATTACAAGGTCAAAAGTCTGGCAACTCACTCCTTGTGCAGCCCGTTTGAAGCGTTTTGCTTTGTTTTGCTAAGAGCTCCTGGGAAGAACACATTGAGCAACTGAAAACAGTTGAGCTTATTGACCTTGTACCATGGGAGTTAACATAATCCCATTGGCAGTTGTTGAGTAACTTCTGCTAATGAACAGCAATACACTGAATTTTTAGAGCTGAATGTACTAGAAGCATCCAGAAGCAATACTTTAGGGAGCCCTGATCTCATCAGATGGCTGATTAAACATCTGCGTGAACACGTGCAATGAACAATTGGCATTGCAAGAGCAGAGTATCAAGTATCCTGGCACGTTCAGATTTGTAATACTGAAACTTTCTGAATGGAAGGGTGCATGGGAGTTTTTTTTGCAATGACAGTATGAATTTACAGTAATTGACTTTGAAAGACTGATGGAAGAGGAGAGTTGTAACATTTTTCTGAATGCACTGCTGTGTTAGAAACCTTAGAAGATTCTAATACTACAGTAATAGCGTTACAATAATATTATTAATACCGCTGGGAAGGGTTGCTTTTTTTAAGTGGGTGGGTTTTACTTTCTAGAGCAGAGGCATTTAAATAGTCCTCAACATATAATGTTTCTGCTAACACAGTATCATAAACAATCAATACTGGAATAATAAGACAAGTTTAAAATTCATGTAAGCAATATTATCTGTTGCAAGTAGTGTCTGGTTACTCTAAAATACCCTGAAAATCTCTGCTGAGGAGAGTCACTGTTGTCAGCCGGCACTTATATTTTTAGTCATGGAATAACTTGTTTAATAAATATGCTTTGCTTTATACTTTGTGTTTTTATACTGCCTGTTTTGGCTGTTCTAAGATAGATGACTTTGGGCTGTATTTTCCTCCCACGTGGGGTTCTGGGATATTGCCTGCTGAACTGGAGATCGTGTATCACTGATTACAGCAATATAATATGGGAATGTCTGCCTGTTCTTGCAGCTGCTATTTACTGGTGCGGGTACATTCATTTTCTCCAGGCAGCATTAGCAGTTGGGCCTCAAACTTTTACAGAGCCTTTATTTTGTCTGATTTGTGCCCTATATAAAATTATATAAATGATCATAGTATGTGGCAGGTGTCTTGCACTCACTGATAAATATTGTAAATAAAACTAAAGGAATATGGTGTTTTATTAGGGAGGCAAGTGAGGAAGGCAACACAACTGAATGTCTATTCCAAAGCAGGCACTTCTACTCCTTTCAAACAGAACTGCTGCCTTCAGTGCCCTAAGCTGAGAGATACCTTAAAGAGATAAACTCTACCATAACAATTTATATCAATACCTTATTCATTACCTTATTTCGTCCATCCATAGCTAAGGACTTTCTGCAGTTTTGGCGAAGGAACTAGAAAATGTGCCTGCAACGTCAGATTGTCCCCAGGTTTGTATCCAATCTGCAAATCATATGGTTATAAGCCTTTTTTTTTTTTTTTTTTAGGCACCTTCAGGCAAGGGTAAGGAGTAGTTGTCTAAGTTATTTGCCAAAGAATTCCTGAAGGATCATGCTTAGGAAAATGTTTTGCATTAGCAGAGATTTTCCCCTTGTACGTGATGGAAAGTGCTCCCTGTTTGCTCTTTTGAGTGTGTTTAAGAGTGCAGGTCCTTGCTTTTAAAATGACTACAGAATGTGTTTCTTTTCTTAAGTATCTACTGCTCTAGAAATGTTGAAACCTGGTAGTGCAGAGGATTTTGCCAGGCAGCCTTTCACCTCTGTCCAATAGTTTGGAAACTGGGCATCAGCCTTAAACTGGTTCTTCATTTTTAATATCCTGTCTTTCTTATAAAGAATAAATCCTCTCCTTTTAGCACAAGACCTTATGGTACCACTGCCAGCATTGCATTTATGGCCTGCGGTCCATTATTTCTGCAGCCAGAGTTTGTGACTTGGCGACTTCCACAAAAACTCCAGGTGTTACTACATGTCATTCCTTGGTACCCTGGCATATTGTCCTAGAAGGAAAAAAATATTTCCTTCAGTTACTCTCCATTTTTATCTCCATTTCATTTGGATTTTACTTAATGTTAACACTGTTATGGGAGACATGCTTGTCCATGCACTTGTATTCTGCCTGACATGTAAAATAAATGTCATTCGATTGATGGCAGTTAATCATGAGAAGTGTTTCTCTGTGGTTTGAATAATTTGTAAGTCACAGCCTCCTCTTGGCAGAGCTGGGGGGGGGGCGGGTCTCATTTTTACTCAGTCACTGAGGCTGGAAGTCTTCTGCTTCTCCTGTTCTGAGATCCTTCAAAGGTCTTATGGTGAGGACTTGAGCTTGGTTCACAAATCAGCATTCACAGAACCACAGAATGGTTTGGGCTGGAAGGGACCTTACAGACCATCTCATTCCACCCCCTGCCTTGGGGAGGGAGACCTTCCTCTATCCCAGGTTGCTCCAAGCCCAGTCCAACCTGGCCTTGAACACTTTCATGGATGGGACAGCCACAGCTTCTCTGGGCAACCTAGTTACTTGTCATTTCATTCAGAAAGATGAGCTGATCTTGGCATTAGTTAAATATCTTCTGTGGCAATAAGACAAGTGTCCTTGCCTTCTGTCCTGCTTCTGACACCTTCTTTTGCCTTATCCTATCACTTTTTGAAGAGTGGAGTTAATGCCTGCAACTATTTGTAGCCAGAATATAAACATCCATAATGCTTTCATTGGAAAAAAATCAATTATTTAAAAAGTCCTAACTGGGACTTAGTGAGGGGATGGCATGAAACCAGTGCTTTAAGTGGTTAGATTCAACTTTAGCAAAGTTGAGCTGATAGAAGTAGCTGCCTTTGAAATGTCGGTATTCCATATGACTGCAGGACAGCTGTCCGGAACTCCTTTCACATTTTTGCCAAACACTTCCCTTAGTGCTGAAACCTCGAAATGAGTGTGGGTGTTTATGAAAGCAGCCCCAGAGAGGGGACTGGGCTAGGTGTTCAGGAGGGCTAATGGGTGAACTAGATACTGGTTCACCCACAGTGAAATGTTTGAGTGGAAAAGTACTTTTAGAAAGACAGAGCAGTTATTTATGAAGCAACTGCACGTCGAACAGATGTGTTTTCCATGCTCGCCTTTTCTCCTCTTCTCAGGTTCCTGTGCATTCTGATTTTGGGAGGGAACTGTGGGAAGCATACATTACCCTCTCTGTGCTAAGCACCAGGTACTAGTAGCAGTGTTCATCCATAATACACAGTGTTGCTAAGGCAAAGCATTCCTGAAAGAGGAGTCACGAAATATTGCCTTACATGCGTGTGCTCCAATGGAACGTGCTCAAGGGACACAGCACAAAGGTTTTTAGTTAGTATGGTAAGAAACATTTTATATCTTTGAAATACTCACTGTGCTTGTGACTTTGTATCATCAATAACGATACCAGATTTTTGTAAATCTGCCTTTTTTTCTTCTGTTCTTATGTTGGATGGAAGCAGTTGATTGGGTTTAGATCAAACTTATTTTCTACTTTCCTGACATTAAAAGATTGTGAGTTTGTAAATGCTAATTGTTAACTGTAGTGCTGACATGACAAATAAGGGGTCTCTTGGCATGTTGCTTAAGAAAGTGCTTTAGAGGTGTGGCAGTGTGAGGTTTTTAAGTACATTTTCTTCTGCACAGCATCACAACAGCCTTTATCTTCATGTTAAATGTGCAACATTTACGGGCCTCTAAATGGGAGCAGAGTTTGTCAGGGAGAACATATTTGCTACCAGTTTAGGTAGGTGTTTGCATGGAACATAACTTCTAAAAGTACCCTGATTCTTTCATCTCAAAGCTTATCATATTACATGAAGGCTCTGCTGGTTGCTGTTAAAGAACAGCATTGTGCAGTTAAGGAATATGGGGTCAAAGTATACTTTGTATTGACATTTACTATTGTTCTATTTCTAAAAGTTATTTGACTTTCTATGTTAGCCATTTTATAAATGGAGTTAAATAAAAGTTCTTTTTTGCCCTGTGAAATCTAGTATTTGAGAAAATGAAATATTAGAAATGATACTTTAAAGGAGGGTAACATCTAAATGGAAATTGTATATATTAGCTTAAAATATAAATTAAAATTATGCATTCCAAAAAGCCAAGTAGACTTTAATGAAATTATTAATTTCTAGTTAATAAACACCAACTTTTTCTTGAGCAAGTAATAATTACCTTGCATCACAGTATTGCTGCTGGAGAAATGCGTAGACAGTTGCTTTTATTGTTGTTGCAGAATACTGGATTATTATATCACTTCCTGAATTTAAGCATCTTTTCATGAGGTTAATACATAAGTGGCTTTCTTCATGCTAAAAAATTAGGCCCTTTGACTGACCTGTGAGTTGAGTCACTTGTTCAGTGTGTTCCTTGTTTCACCCTGGAGAAAAGAAAGAAGATAAAACTGACAGAAGAAGAATAATATGGTGTCTGGATCTTCTTACTGGCCTAAATAGGATATAAATTTTGGTAAAATAGTATCTTTTAGAATGGCAGCCCGGTTTTCCTTCCTACAACTGAGAAACATAGGAGTTAACATGTTATGTAAAGAGCATTTCTGAAAGGAAAATATTTTCATTGCTCTTAAGGTCTAAAAAGCTCTTGGAAATACCACAAGCTGAAGAATTAAGAGGCAAGTCCATTCTTGTGGCCGTGCCTTGCTCCCGCTCTGTCCCTCTGGAAATTTTACATCCTTTGGCAACCTGTCGGCCGGAGATTTTTTCCATTCTTAGCGGGGAATGTAACTCCGTAATAGTTCCTGCAAATGTCATTGTGAAGAGAGAAGATGAATTTCTGTGATGCGCCCCTGACTCCAACCCAAACCTTGGTGTAGGTGCTGGGAGGTACCAGCGCAGGGAGCCTGGGGTGGGAATCACTGCACCACGGGCAGAGGGGTCTGGGTACGTGGGGCTGCTCCGGTGCATCCAGGCTTGTGAAACTCCCTGCTGCTGCACAGGGACTTTGTGGCAAGACTCGGCTGTGTGTGGAAATATGTGAGATTCTCATCAAAACTGTGTCTACAGTCCTGCTGTGGACAGAAAAATCTCATCAGCTTCATGTTTCTCCTGGGCAAGAATGTGAGTCAGAAAGTGTGTTGGTGCCTAGGGGAGCCTGGCTGGGTGTTGTGCCCACTGCAGTCACAGCAGCACAATGGTTAAACCCAGACTCACATTGTTCACTTGGACTGTTCGTATTTTATAGGAAAAGCTGCCGCAAGTCTGTCTGTTGGCAACACGTCCTGTTGAGCCAGTCTTTTATTGGCTCACATGAGCTTTGAGAAACAGCCCAGCTCAGTTCAAAATATTGATTACTTTTGGCAGTCTTTTAAATATCCTGAAAGCTTTTCTGTTTGTTTAATACTTAACATTGTCTTCCATCTCACGTGATTCATCAAGCGTGGAGGGTAAATCTTGCATTTATCTTAGCAGATAATTTAGACAGCAGTATGTGATACGTGGCATTTGGAATTAGAGTCAGATTTTCATTTACTCTGGGACTTTTTCCATATGTTTCCTATTAGCAGCTTTGTTCTCAAACCTCTAGTCTCCCCAGAAAGGAGGGGGGGGGGGGAAGTCTCAAACCCAAAAAACAATGTTAAAATCTGAACATTGAGGAAAAAATAGGCTTCAGAACATGATTTCATTGTTTTTGGTTAACCATTGCTTTTATTATCATGTTGCTGTTAAATTCTGATCAAAATGAAATGAAACTAAACAGAAATTAATATCTTCTTTTGCCTTTTGTGGTGTGCTGTAGTTTTTCTGGATAAATACTTTTAACTGGGATTTGAATGAATATTGTATATAATTAAATATTGGGAATTGCTGTCTTCCAGAGATAGCAGCAATTGCTTCTTGGGACATAGGTAAATGGTTTTTGAAATTACATTAAATTATGTAAAAATTGCTTAACAGCGAAGTTATATTAGATTTGTTGTTCATACCCTGGTTTAGGTGGCTGAAATGTTTTGCCACTTTAGCAAACCAGTATGAATGGTTAAAAATCTGCATATCTTAGCTTATACAGTTTTTTCTAATGGTCTAGTCTGAGTAATTTCCCTCACTTTTGGGAAATGCAGGTGCAGGAACTCCTGATGGGATACTCACATGAAACATTTTGGAAGTTTCTGCTATGTTTAAAGTAGCCAGACTTTCCCGTCTTGATTTCTTAAAGAAAGGAATCCCTTTTTTTGTCACTTATTTTGCTTGATCTTTTTTAATCCTCACTGCCAATTATAACTGAATTTGACACAGTATAGAGGGAAATATTTAACTTGTGAAAAATAGCAGCTGGGCAGAGCGAAGTGCTCCAGAGAGGTCCTTCAGCTAAGGAAGGGACAGTTACAAACCCTCCTGCTTGGAGTAAGCAGCCAGATGGGAAGAGAGAGCAGAGGTGTTGAGTAAGCCCTTGGCAACCACACAAGTGGTTTGGTGTGAGGTACGGACCAGCTGGAAGAACCTGAGGCTTGCGCGACTCAAATCCATAGGAATCCAGCATTTGTTCTTGGAATAACTTCGGGACAGCAACACTGGGAATGAAGAGGTTGTCCTTATCCTTCTAAAGCAGCCCAGGATAATCTTGGCTGTCTTGCCACAAGGACGTGTTGCTGGCTCGCGTTCAACTCGTCCCTCGGGACCCCTGAGTCCTTTTCTGCAAAGCTGCTTTCCAGCCATCCATCTGGAACAACCAGTGCCTGGGGGTTATTCCTCCCTAGGTGCAGGACTTCGGTTTCTCTTTGCACAAGTTCCTCTTGGCCATTTCTCCAGCAGCACAACCCCAGAGGGTCCTGTCACCACCCCTTCCACTTCTGTATCATCAGTGAACTCACTGAGGGTGACCTGCCCTGTCCTCCAGAGCATGGTGGACACTTGGATTCAGTTTGCCTGATACACTGGATTCCTGCAGGTGTTGTGCTGGGCAGAGGAGAAATGCACTGTTAATACTGGGAAAAGAAAACAAAACAAAACAGTTTTCCACCTTCTTTAACTTGTTCAGCAGCAAGAGAAAGCACTTGGATGATCTGTAGATTTCATACATTAGCGTGTGGACAACCAGTTGGTTCTGAACCCATTTGTTGCACCTATGGATACACTGCTGTGAAGGAAATAAAGAAGATGAAGGATATGAGGTGGAATTGGATTTTGTGATGGGTGATTGGGGGTTGCATGGCACAGGTATATTTACAAAATTATTCTCCATAAATGTCTTTCTTGCAGAGCAAACCTCTCAAACTGAAGTGGTGTGATGTGTCCGAGTTTTGGTTTGGTATGTTTTGATTTTCGTGGTATGTGTTTGCCACAGCTGATGGTGCAAGTTAAAATCATGATTTAATAGTATGTTATATTTTTCAAGCTTTCTTTATTCCTTGTGTTGCTGTGTTTGAGGTACTGCATTAAGTATGTTGATATTCAGCAGAGACAGGGAGAAGACTTGATAAGATCAGATTAATTAATCCCTTGGTAAATTAGTGGTGTAGAGCAAGACATAGAAATCAGTGTTTAGAAGTGCTCAAACAGTACTTTAGTACTCAAACAGGCCACTCTGCTCAGTCTTGGTGATGTTTAATGGGCTCTCACTGCACAGTAGCAGTCTGCTAATTATCCTTTAGGATGCCTTTCCCTTCTATTGGTAACGACAGGCTGCCATCCTCTGGTCAGATTTGTTCACTGTCCTGTAGGGACCTGGCAGGTTTTCAGAATAGAGAAGCCCATTCAAGTTTTAAAAGCTTAGAAGGAATAAATACTGATTTATTTTTTTTTATTAGAGGATTGTAGTTCTTGTACAAGGAGTAAGTAATGAGAGAAGACTGTTTGAAGGATTTGTATCAAATCTCCTTTTCTCCCTCTTTCCTTTTCCTGTAACATTTGTGGAGAATGTAAAGGTAGAGTCGACTTCTTGAGAATTTCTCCCCATCTGCTGATACTGAAGTGCCTTGTTCTGTGGAAAGACCACTGAAGTCCAGTGTGTTATCATTAGTTAGTCACTCTTCTGTTAATTGCTTTGCTGTCTGTGTTCAGAAACCACTGCTGGGACTCTGTAAGGTGCATTTTATATTGCAGTGTTTGTGTGTCGATGTGACACCCACCTGGGTCTATGCTAAAGGATGCCAAAGATGCAAGGGCTGTAAATTATTAGTTATTATTACCCACAAATACCAGCTGAAGAGTGATAGCTGAAAATAGTGGAGGGGCATTGAACATATTTTTTTTTCTTTTAAGTGACAGACATCGTATCAGTCTATGAGGGGATAGAGGAAATTACTGTTTTTCTCTACAAATTACTCCTACAAGAGACAGTTAAGATGAAACACTTGATGCTTCCCTGCTGAAATGCAGAATTGCCAATGTAGTTTAAGTCACAGGTGAAGTTTTTTAAACTTCCAAGCTGGCCGAATTTGCCCTGAGGATGGTGCAAAGCTGAGCAGTTGATAAAATTCTTTGGAGATGATTTATTAAGTGTGAGGGCAGGAGTAATATCTTCAAAGTAGTGTTGCAGTTCCTTGGATGAATGTTATCTGTATCCATGGACGTTGACTTAGGAAGGGTTTCTCAGCCTGAATGCAGGTGAAAAGGAAAGAGTGAGAAGGCAGGAGAGTTTTTAAGGCTTTGGAAGGATAAGGTCAAGACTACGTGGTCTTCTACCTCTTAGCACTTTGCTACATTTTCCCCAAGTTTTCTCCTTATCTTGGGATTTCAGCAGTGGGCCTAAAATTGGGTGAAGCTCTTAAAAGAGTGACTGTAAAGGATTCATAGGTTTAGAAAGTGCTTGGTTACAGGGTTCCTGTTGTCCATTGCATAAACCCCAATTAGATAAGGAATTGTTTGCTTTTGCTGTTGTTTTTAAGCCTTATGACTGAATTGGTGTGGAATAATGCACTATGTGACACTGTGAGCTTATTCCTTCAGTAAAGCTACAGAGTTCGAACCACTTTTTCTATTTGCGTTGTCATTGCTGAAATGAGTGTTTAAGAATCCATTTAAACCAGAAATTCATACAAATGTAATGATTTTTCTCTTATCTGTTTACCAGCATTGTACTTTCTCTTTGTGCTCTCAACTGAAGATTTGACTGAAGTCTCACTTATTCAAGGTGAAAACTGTTAACTTAGTGCTCTATAAAGTAAATGAAAATTTGGAAATTTTCATCCATCTTTCCTTCTTCACCTTCTTCAGGGTTTACTTTTGCTGCCATGTTGCTACTTGGCCACTCTTTTCCTCTGGAAGTCACTCAGATCCTTTCAGGCTCTTGGTTAGTCTCTGGTTACCTACAAATTTTCTGCCTCATCCTTTATTTGCCTTTTTGATAGTAAACTTTGTAAGCAGTGAACCTTTTGTGGGACATTAAGGACTTCAATTTTTTAGCTAGATAAGAGAGGGCATCTATTTCAAACTCTCACTTTCTCCTTGCACAGCTGGTGGTTGTTGCCAAAGCCTTGTCTCTCTGGGGCTATGAGCTGGTTTTTTGGTGCTGTAAAGCAGGTGACCTGTTGTTAAGGTTGGTATTTGCTAGGAAATGCACTCCTCAGAAACATTTCCAGAAGGCAGGAATGGAAGGATTCTCGGTGATCCTCAGATTCAGGGGTTTGTGTTTTGTTTTAGTGTTTTGTTTTTATTCTGCCTCGAAGTGATGTACGGAATTTCTGTTTGCAAAAATTGTTCGTCAGTAAAAGCCTCCCCTGGTGTGCCCTCCCTCCCTTCTGCACATGGCTTTGGGTCTCAACAGCTTGGTGGTGCTAACAAAATATGAAATATGAATACAAGGAGGCTTGATGTGTATTGTGTAATGTCTGTAGGAAGGTGGTAAAAGGCTTGAGAGATGGGAAAATGACTCATTTCTTTGCAGTATTTTCCTCTACAACTAGTCTGTGCCATTTCCCATAACTGCTTCAAATACAGTACTGGATTTTTAACTTTGTGCAGAACAGCAGTGACAAATGATCTGCAAGGTGTGTAGATTTGGGAAAAGGAAGATCAGAGGAAATATCCAGGGAAGAGTCAGGAAGGTGCCTTGTTATGGTCTCTGAATGTTTTGGCGTGAGCTGCCATGTGATTGATTACACAAATGCAGGTATTCTATAAGTTTATTTAATTTATTTTGAATCCCAATAGCAAATATACACTAAATATATAAAATATCCATTTTATACAGTACTGTCAGTATTGAGAATTCTGTGGCTGCCCTGCACAGGAGGGTCAGGGCAGTGAGTTCCAGCTGCTTGCGGTCGGCACTTGTAAGGGACTTACATTGGGAGGGATTCTAAACCCGTGTGGTGTCAGAATATGGAAGAGGAGAAAATAAACTGAAAAACACAATTACAGTTGTTATAGATAAGAGAAAATGTTGGTGCTGGCCTAAAGGGAGTCTAATAGTCATTCCTATTAAGCTTGAAGCGTATGATAAATCTTGAATCCTACTTTTTAGTTTTCAGACTGCATCAAATTCTATTGGTAGTAAAATACTGAAGGAGATTTTCCTCTTAAAGTTGCAAGAGAAAATTATCAAAAACTTTTAAAGGCTTTTCGTCTGTTCATTATGTGAAACCTGCCTTTATCTCACTTAATAGATTATAAAAATATATTTTAACTTAGAGACAGCGACCTGACAATACCATATCTTCTTATTGCATCTTTGCTCATTATCAAAAATGGCACAAGAAGTTGTCCTTGAAGACTGATAATTTTTTTTTGCAATTTTTCCTACAATACTTTGGGAGAGGAAAAGGTCCTTACCGTGCAAAAAGTCACTTCCACATGATTTTTAGAATTTATTTGAAAGAAAAAATATATCAAAACTATGTGATTTAAGGGAAGAATTTAACGTCTACAATAGGAAACGTCAAATACAGTTTCCAGTTCCACTTCCAAGAGTTCATCTGTAAGATATAAAGACTTTTGTTTAAATTATTCAAACGTAGGTTGAACATTGTCAAACAATACAATGGATCCTACTTAAAATACTGTTTCTAGTTAATTACCTCTGACGTAGCAAATACTTTGTAAACGGTTAAATAGTGTAAAATCGGCATTTTTGCTGCAAATTTCAAGTATTGTAGAACTGCTTTGGCCAAGTTGCTGTTTGAAGTGCCCAGCTGGGGGATCACTTGAGGAAGTTGCCCAGCTGGACGCTGTTCCTGGCTAAGATGCAGCGGAAGGTGGAGGGCTGAACCTCCCAGTACTTGACTGGGTTGTTGAAGAGGCTGATGCCACTGTACAGGGCCTTCTTCTTCCTCCGGCCCGTCGGGCAGAAATCGTTCACTCCCAGCTTGGCGATGTGGTTGGAATGCAGGAACACCACCTGCGGGATGGGAACAGCACATACAGTTGTCAGCGTGCCGATGGCACCTTTGTCTCTGAGATCACTTCAATGCAGACCGTGGTAGTAACAGGAATTAGAAATCCGTGCTAAAGGTTTTTTTAAAATCTTCCTCCTGACACAGTCTCTCCCACAAGGAAAAGCTGTTGGCATTTTATCAGTGTGTTTTCAGAGTAATTGGATTCTATTCTTGGGGAACTTTGTCCTAAAGTTGGATTTTATGTTCTTTTGTAGTAAGAACTATGATGATGCAGTATTATATTCTCCCAAATCATCAGGGATTTAATAGGTTTAATGAAGTAATCTCGAGAACTTGGAGATACTTGTTGGTATAGTTATAAGAACAGATCAGTCCAATGCTGATGTAGCTTAAATTAGTAAATACAAGGGCTTGTAGTAGTTTTATCTATCTGAAAGTATTTTCCTTTACTTGTAAGTGATGTGAGAAGCACAAAGAAATGAAATTCAGAGAGAAAAGCTTTTGCCAAATAGCTTATTGTATGCTCTGTCACTTGTGCACCTCTTCATGTGCCTCCCAGCTTCTGCTCAGTATTCCAAGGTATATGTCATCTTATAAAATAGATATGAATTTAATTGCCAGTCCAGAATTCAGGAAATAATTGTGTTTTGAAAGCATTTTCTTGACGAATCTATCTAGTTCTGAATACAAATTTTAAAATCTTAGCTCATCATTTCATCCTTATAAATAGTTTACTTTGGATTTAAGACTTTTCAGTGTGGGAGTGGAAAAATTTCCACTTGGGTCGCTAATATGGAAACTATGATAAATCTGTAACAAACTTTCTGGAAACATTTTCTGGGTATAGCACATTGTTGTCCTTTTTTTTGTTCCTCCCCTAGGAAGTATTCCTGCTGTTTGCTTTTATATTTATTTCTTTAATAAGCATATATGAGTTCAGGTTTTCCTGGTAGGAGAGTCAAGTCAAAATATATGTGGCAATTAATTACGCCTTTTGGTTGTGACCTAGTCAGTGTGGCAGAGTGAAAGTCAAACAACTTGGAATCACTGGAGCTTTCTACTCAGTTCAGTGTCTGACCTGCAGGTATTTCAGTTCAGGTAATCCAGGAGGAACCTTCTTCAGCTTATTTTTTTCCAGGTGGATTTCACGGATACTTGGTATGTTGGCAAAACTTCCATTTTCCACATCTTTGATTTTATTATTCCCAAGGCCCAGCCTAGAAATAGCACAAGGAACATTTAATTAAAAACGAATTGAGATTCACAACAGCACTGAAGAGCATTCTTTATTTTTGAAGATTGGAGTACACAGGAGTAAACATAGGGCAAGAAAAGAACTGGGAGAGGATGATGAAATCTTAGGATAGGAAAACGGTGGGAAAAAACGCACAACTGAGCTAACAAATATTTTTTACTTCTTAATTTAATCTCCACTCTAAGATTTAAGCTCTCAGCTGGTCTCAGTCCGATGTGAGCAATTGTTCAATTTTGCATGCAGTTTTTCTAATTGTAGTGGCAAGAGTTTAAATGCTAAATATCATTCAAGCTGCCTGTGAAATAAATCATACCCTTCTATCAAGCAGTAAAGCTACAAAGGATAGTCACAGTAATACAAAGTGTTTTAAGAAATAGCCAAATAGCAAGTCTTATAAAGGAAGGGTTTTTTAATATATAGCTTATTTCTAAAATTTCTAAATTTCTAAAATAAAAAGGTTTTGACTAAGCAGGACTACCTTCTTTCCTGCTTTCAAGTTTTCCTTAGCTAGATTTTTTTGCTGTAAGACTTCAGCCTGCATTGCTGCGAAGGTGGTTCTGAAGGTGGGGGAAACAGGTGGGAATTGCTCTTTCTGCCCATCCTGCCACTCCCTGAACATCTCTGTTCCTTCATGACTTATTCAGAAACTGAACTTGGTGTCTGAAGGCAGTTCAATAGTTCTTCTTTGATAGTACTTTCTGTCACCAAATCCCAAATGCAGGTATTTTCAAAGGTCTTAACTGAGCTTTAGAGAGAGAACTCCCTTCTCTAGTCCCACGTCAGTGATACGTTCCCCAGAAACAGGCATTTTTCCTTGAACCCCATCACATTTGGGAACAGTTAACAAATTGTGCCCTTTACCAGGTACTGTATTTATGAGAATAAATTTATAATAATGATAAGAATTTATTGTGGTTATATTTTGTAATCAGCTGCTGTTCTTACCCTACTTTTCTATCGCAAACTGTAGGCAAAAACCACGTAATAACAAGGCTAATGTGGTTTCTGGGTTCGTTTGGGCTTTTTTAACCTTGGTCTTACTTACAGCAAGTTTTACTAAAACACTTAAAACTTTTAATTCTCTTTTCTGCCATTAACAAGAGAAGTCTCAAATTGAGATGCTGCCAGGTGTGACATTTTATCAAATTAAAGCATTCTGAGTGGGAGTGTTACCTTTGAAGATCTTTGTAACGGTTGAAATCCTCAAGTTCAATTGCTGTGATCTTATTGTCATCTAAATGAAGCTCCAGGAGACTGGAGGGCAAATCTGATGGAACACAAATGCACAGTGTGAGGAAAACGAGGCAATTTATTTTTTACTGGAAGATTTATTGTGTTCCAAACAGCTTCTTTCCTTCATGTTTAGAATTGGGTGAGGAATTTTGGGGAGGTTATCTGCATCAAGGAAATGGGTATTAGGTGTTACTATGGTAATTTAAAAAAAAAATCAACATAATTTGTTTTAAAATAGTAACTTTAAACGAAAAAAAAGAAATATTTGAAAGTGCATCTACTAATTTTAAGATTACAGTTCCAGAATTTGGTATTTTTCCTGGCTTCCTTTATGACAGCTCTCAGTACTTTTGGTTAACTTGTCAAAGATGTAAATTGTATGTTATGTGCAGTTATTTAAGAGCTGGTAGTCAAACCCCTACTCCTGTGGAACCAGGGGGAGCTTTTTGAAGACCTGTAATTTTTATTCCGTGGTGTAACAATTGTGCTGTTTCAGCTGCTGGGATTGATCTGGGAGGAATCTGTCAGAATCCTCTCAGCTAAATGAGATATTTGATAGGCTCTTTCCCATTCCAGAATATTTCGTGTTTCCAAAACCTCCACATTCAGAACTGCCAGTGAATGGACCAGGAGGTCGTGAATCTTTCCACTGTATCTTTTTAGGGAAGGCAAAAGGAAGATCATCTCCTAAGTGTGAATTCCTCTTTGCTCATCTCAGGCTCAGTTCTACAGCCTCTGTCTAGATGGCACCCGACACTGAGCAATTCCCATTCCTCATGGGCTGGGACAGCACTGCTCCCACTGCCTGCAGTGCTGAAGGAACGGCTGCTTCCCAGCCTGCCTGAATTCCAGCTGGCACTCTCTGGGGTGTGTGTGTGTTTGTTTGGGCTCTTTCCCAGTTTGCATTCCAGTTCGCAGCTCCACGTGCTGCTGGTGTGCGAGTTGTACCACAGAGAGGGAAAAGCACCCCCCTGTCCTTTGCAGAGTCCGGGTACATTTTATAAGTTACATTTGTTAAATCTTTGTGCCGCTGTAAGCCTTGCAGACAGGAGGATGTACAGACTTAGTTTCCACTTGTGGTGAATGAGTTCACTGTGAAACACTGTTTGGTTTTGATTTGTTTGTGTATCTGACAGCACATGTTGGACCTCATGCTCTGTTTCCCCTTATAGGAGATTCCTCTACAACAAAGACAAAATTGGAATAATTTTACGGGTTTTTTTGTGCTAAGTGGCAGGAGATGGCATTATGATGATACTAGAGGAATGTTTTGGGGTATTTTTGTGTTAGGGAGCAGCCAGGAAGTTTCTGATCTTAAAGTTATCTGAACAATTGGGGTGAGTTGGTTTTGTTTGTTTTGGGTGGCTTTTTTGGTGTTCACTTCTACAGGGATGCTCCTGCACACACACACATAGATATATATGCATATAGAAAGAGATTAATTTTAATAAGAAACAAGGTCTTTACCTAAATGATCAGAAATAAATAAGGGGCCAACATGTGGTTTCCCTGTAAGTTAAAGCATGATGTAACACGATACTATGCTTTGTCTCCTCCCTTTTTCTCTTAACTAGTAGTTCTGAGTAGTTGAAAATCATATTAATTTGGTAAATACCCCCCTGACCTGCAGAAAGTGCAGGTGGAGTGTTGTACTGAGTTCCTTCAGGCTACCTTTTTGTATGTGTCAAGTTAGTGTTTTAATTTATTGCTACCTCCAAATCACAAGTTTAATTTTTTTTTTTTGTATGAAAGAGTGATTTGATTTTGTAATCTGTTGTGTTGAATTTAACTAAATGTTAATATTAAGTTTTACTTAGCAAAACCCCATCAAAAGATGCATAAAATGCCATATTGGATTTTGCATTAAGGGGGTTATGCTTATTGCACAACATATCTAAGCTACGGAGTTACTTGAAACATTAAAAATTAAAGTTAGAAATTGTGGAGCTGCATTTTAAATCCACAAAAGAAGTGGGAATTCTTTATCCCTTCTGGCCCAGATCACGTATTGGGGGGTTTATTCTTCCCTTGTGAGGATTTTGGAGAGGCTGATGTGTGGAAGACGGGAAGTCACATCTTATTATGAATTTCTTTGCACTCTTTCTCCTGAGAGGAGTCTCTGGATGACTCTGTGAGAGGAGTGGACCCTCTGGCAGGGGAAAGGCAGGAGAGGGAGAGTGTGTGGCCTGTGTGTGCTGTTTGTGCCTTTGCTCTTTTGGGATGTGGAACTGGATACTGACTTCAAAAAGAAAAGGTGGGAAAGTGCCTTGGTAGTAATGAAAATACAAACCAGAATATATGAATTTAGTAACTGTGTGAATGTTTAAGCATCTTATTTAGGAGTATACTGGTACAAGTAAAATAGGAAAGGTAAAACCTACCTTTAGGAATTGAAGTTAACTTGGCTTCTGCAATTCTTATGTGGTAGATATTTACTCCTTCGAAAGCCCCTGGCTCTATTCCATCGTTGTTCAGAGGATTTGCACTCATTTCTGTCCGAAAGAAAAGCATTTATGGCTTAGAAATTTTGTGAATTAATTTTATTTGTGACTTCTGATGTTTAAAGCATGAGTTAATGTTTAGCTTTGATTACCTCTTCTGAGGGGTGGCACTCACAGCTCTCAGGGAGTTAAGGCTGTTTAACTTGGCTTGCAGGGTTACCCAAACCTTGACTTATGTAGCAACTTCGCAGAGAATTTAAGTTGGGAAAGGTATTTCCCACAGCATGGATATCTCTTTGAGAGAAAATTGTGCATTGGGCTGAAAATACTATATAGTTGAGATTTTTGATGAAGACATTTTTGGGAAAGACATTTCATGTTCTGCTCAATTGGACTTACCTAAAACATGCAGGGACTTCATTCCTTTAAATACATCCTTGGGGATTTTCTTGACCTTGTTAGCATGAATTCTGAGCTCTGCCAAAGTTCTGGGCAGGTTTGTTGGAATCTCAGTCAGCTGGTTGTGGGATAAGTACAGTCGCCGGAGCCTCTTTGTGGATTGAAAGGCTTTGGGATGGATCTTGTAGATTTTATTGTTGTTCAAAGCCAGTGCCTGGCAGACATGGGAAGAGCAATAGAAAGATTTTTTTTTTTTTAACATAGGAAAGTTATTATTATGAATTTTAAGTCATGAATTTGATATATAATTTAGCAATTAAATATTTAAAATATTTTCTTTTTTCATCGTACCACACTTTAGCACTTCGGGCATTTCAGTTGCTTGTGGAAAAAACAAAATAGAACCTGAAAACTGGAGCATCATCTGGAAGGTAGAGAAAAACTAGTCAGAGCTGACAAGGTGCCAATGGATCATAAGAACTGGCAAAACTATATGTTTGTATTCAAATATTTTATGGGATTTCATGGGGTTATATACTTTGTTGTTCCTTAATGCAGACAAATTTTAAAAACTAAGAACTTCATCTTTTATTTCAGGATAACTCAGCAAAATAAAAGTCAGGCTTTTAATCTGTGTTTCTTAGATGTTCATGTCTCTATATGACACATGAATTTATATGTTATTTGCCATAATTTTCCCACTTTTGTGAATTTAAGGGTCTCTCTTCTGTACTGTGCACCAGTCCTTTTTGGGGCAGTTTTTTGTTCTTCTTTGCTGTGTGTTATCAGAGAACTTGTAATGGGTTACTACTAACAACAAAATATGAGTTATCCAAAATCATTTGCATGTAAAATCACATCCCTGCCTTTCCATACTCAGACTATTCATTTTTGTTCCTTTTTTACTTCTTGGGGCTATTGGTAATTCATCTCTCAGGAATTGTGTGTGGGCAAAAGTAGAGCAAACCAGAATTAATCTTTTTTTCCAGAAAAAAATGAGGCTAGCTTAAGGAAATAAACAGGAAATGCTCCTTCCTAATCCAAGCTGCCATCTGTGCCTTTGCTAAGGAGACTCCAGGACTCAGCCAAGTTGTACAAAGTAAACTTTGATCTCAGTAAAAATGTTGGTCGGCCTGGCCACAAATGAACTGAGGAGGAAAAGCAAAGCAGCTCAGTTGTCACCTAATTAAGTGGTGACTGATATATAGTGTGGTGATGGCTGATGGATTCCAGTGACTTCCTCAGGTTTTGGAGGTTAGTTCCTGTAAGATCTTTTATACAGAATGTAAGCCCCCATTTGTGTGTTTACCCCTCCCTTGGTAAGGCCCTTCTGTACCCACGAGACAAGGGGAACAGGAAACATTTTGTTGCCAACTATTATTTTATGTGACTCTTCTTTCCTCTGTCCTAGCTGGCACCATAATAGTTAACAAACTCATTCATAAACATTTAGATCTGGTGAATTTTCACATCTTGCTCAGAAACCAAATATGACTGAAAGGATTTGTTTATGGAATCCCAGAATGGTTTGTTGGAAGGGACCTTAAAGCCCATCCAGTTCCACCCCGAGCCATGGGCAGGGACACCTCCCACTAGCCCAGGTTGTTCCAAGCCCCGTCCAACCTGACCTTGGACACTTCCAGGGATCCAGGGGCAGCCACAGCTTCTCTGGGCAACCTGTGCCAGGGCCTCCCCTCCCTCACAGGGAAGAATTTCTCCTTAAGGTGTTAGGTGTGTTCCTTATGTTAGTTTATTATTGTGTGTTTCGTGTCTTTCTAACTGTTGTTAGTTTGCTATAAATTGTGGGATGCATTTGTCATTTTTACAGTGAACATTTCCAAGTTGTCAGTATTTGTTGGTACTGGATCTAGAATGACTTGTTACAGAAATAAATATTCTAAAGCAGGTTTAATTTAACTTTCCAGTCCTCTGAGACTCTCTTCTTTCATAATAAAACAGTAACATTGTGTCCTGTAAATATCTGGATTTATCAGTTGCCAGTGATACTTGTTTCAAAGCCTGTCTCTATGAGCATATGTGAGCATGTTAAAAAATTAGTAGTAAATCCCCTGACTTTGCAGTAATTCAGTGTTGGTCCGTTTTCTGTTCAGGACAGTTGGATTTGTAACACGTTTCAGTGGTGTGTGTGTGTAAATTTTATGTTCTGTGCTTTTCAAAATACCCTCAGAAAGTGTCACTCTAGTTCTACTGCGAGAACTTCTGGTATTTTCCAGCTAAGCAGATCAAAAAAGGAGCTCTAGTCTTGCAGCCTTGAAAACGTAAGGAATGTTTGTGTGACTGAAAAATCCTGAGAATCTTTTTGGTGAGATGCACGTGGTACATTTTCTGGGTGTTGTAGAAAGTAGTTCTTACAACTCAAAAGATATTTGCTTCTCACCATGTGGGAGTAGTCAGGTACGCAGACATTAGACTGTATTTGTATCTCTACTGTTTGAGAAGGAAAACATCGTTTAGTATTTTGGAAGTATGGAAATATTTCAGATTGCTAAATAAGATTTCCAACTTGGGAAGTAGCAGCTTACATAGAGAGATGTGAGTCCTCGGAGGTCGTTTTCCTTGACCTCTTTAATTTTGTTGTTCTGGAGGTCGATCATCCGAGTATCTGGCGGGATGTTGCGAGGAATTGATGTCAAACCTGTAGAAGTGACATTAACAGAAATATGATGTGCCAGGATGCAAGTCCAAAGAAATGAACTGCTAAACAGCAAAACAGAGGGAGATGGTTGATGGTTATGGTGGGAAAGAAAATACAAACAGCCACAGAGCAAAGAGTAGAAGGGAATTTTTGGTAATGGGAGGAATTAAAGCGTGTACCACAAGTGTGTGTGGATAGTTTTGGGAGGAGCTGCTGCTGCCTCTGACCATGACAGCCTGAATAGGGGGTGCTCCTTGCAGGTTCTGTGCATCTGGGAAATAAACCTCAGAGCACAGGTTGTCCTGCAGGGAAACTGCTTCAGTCCCTGGAGAAAGGAGCCATCAGAGGCTCCAGGGCACTGGTTCCCTGTTGGGAAGTGAAACCTGTTGGGAAAGAGCCACTCCAGGGCAGTAGCTTTAAGGGGTTTGTGCCCAGTGCTGGGTTGCTCCTTTGTTCCCCTGCACTGCCTGTCCATCCCAGTGCTGTGGCTGCCTGTGGAGCCACACAGTGAAGGGCAGGGCTGACAGACGTGTTCTTGGTACATGTGGGCAAGGGATGGTCTCCACTGCCAGTCCTTCATTACCAGGGTATAAATCTCCCAGTCCAGTTCTCTGTTCAGTTACAAAGCCACTGCAGTTCAGGCCATCTGAGATCCTGAACCAGCACAAAAGCCTTAGCAGGGGTAGTAACTTCCTTTGCAGTGGAAATGCTGATGCATGAAATGCTGTGCAGTTTATTAGCAATTATTCCATAATTAATAGGTTACAGTTAAAGATGCAATCTATTAATATGTTTTTTTCTGATGTGTGAACTGTAAAGTGGTTTGCAATCTGCAAACCAGATGCAATAACCACCGTTTGCTGCTGTCAGCAAAAGTTTATTTGGATTCCTTAATAATGACGCATCTAAAAAAACCCAGCAATTTCTGTATGGACTCAGTGTTCCTAAGCCACGAGCAGTCCAGGGTGACATTTAGGATGGTGGCAGGGCTGCAATGAGAACAAATGTCACTGTCCCTGTGCTCATGGCAGGACCCCAGTCTGTGATTGCCTTGAATCATGGGAAAACTTCAATTAGCGCTAATTCAAATTGGAACAATTAATAATGAATTCCTAGTTAGGGACTGGGATGTACCTGCAGCAGTGACAGGAGCAGCTTTGCCTTTGGCTAAAGTGGTACCAGTGATGAGCACTTGAGTGGAGTGAAGTTTGTGTCCCACTTATGTGTTCACATTAAATGTCCTTGTGGTTTGTTTTTCTTTGTTTTCTTGTCATTTGACCTGTTGCTTTGTAGTTATGAATAAAATACTTCTTTTTTGAGAGAGGAGACCAATTGTTAATCTGTTTTAGACAAAATACATGGCAAATATTTGTGCTCCCCTGTTTGGATACAACATCGTGCAAGTAAAAAAAAGTATCAAGTGTAATATAAAATGTAAATAGAAGCATTTTCCCATTCTGTGATTGTTTTCTCTTAGTGGATAAAAAACTGTGCAGGTTAATATGTACTTACCCTGATCAGTGTTCAGTTAAACACTTTTACAGTTATTTGTTCCATATTCTAAAAGCCTTTCCATTCCACGTTGTTATCCATAGAAGTCACTGCTAATTGAAAGTGCCTGTAGCAGCTTTTTCATTTTTCTAAACTTGTAAATGTGGACTGGGAAAACATTCGTGTTGCAAAAAGGGCTGGACACAGATATGGTTTGCAATCCTAATGGAAAACATGTTAAGCTCCTTTTGAAAATTACTAGTACAGGAATACGTGAACGTGTGCAATTTGTGGAGCTGTAGAATTCATCTTTTAAAAGACAAATCCTCCAAGGGGGAGTCCAGTGGAGAACAGACACAAATTCATTCTTACCAAGGTCGGAGCAGTGGACAACCCTCACGTAGCACTGGCATCCAAAGGGGCATGTTGGGAACAGATCAAAAGGAATTAGTGGCATAATGGGTTCAGTGGTTGGAAATAGAGAATTGTCGTCATCATCATCATCGTTGTCGTCTTCCATGTCTTGGAGCATCATGTTCTTCAGTGTGAAATATGAAGGTGCTATGAGAGATTTGGCAGAGCACAAAGCCAAGAAGAGAAGGAGTGTATATTCTTTCATATCTTCTTGATCAGAACAACCACCCTGGAAAAGGAAAGTAAACGAACAAAACCCCATGAGAATTAGTGAATATGAAAGAGCAAATAGAGGTATTGACCTATTTACTTCACTCACTGCAACAGTCTCTGGTCCTGAAAAATGGTTCTGTTTTGAATATTCAGGTTTAGTCAGTGTATGAGGGACGAAGAATATAAAAATAGTCTTTAAAATACGAATTATCACCATAAAATTACATGCAGTAATATTAAGTTAAATTCATTAGAGATTAGTGTAATATCAAAGTTTTTAGTTGAGTTTGACAAATAATATCATCATTTGCTTCAAGCTTTGAAGTGTAGTTTTTGTAGTACACTTTACCAGAACTCGGAATGAAATAAATCCTGTGATGAAAAAGCATTTTTAATGTGGTACATGGGCATATGTTACATTGCTTGTAAAAGTGGGAAATACTTGATTACCAATGCATAAAATGCACTCAGCAAGATATTGGTATTTGACTCCCCAAACACTTCTAATTAAACTTTCTATTCTAATCTGGGCAAACAGTGTTCTCAGTCCTGACAACAGCTTTTCCCATGTTCCAGTCATTTGTTTATTATTTCCATTGATAGAAGTTCACCTCTGCAGGCAGCACATTTCATAGAATCCTGGAATCACAGAATGGTTTGGGTCAGAAGGGATCTTAAAGATCATCCAATTCCACCCCCTGCCATGGGCAGGGACACCTCCCACTAGCCCAGGTTGCTCCAAGCCCTGTCCAACCTGGCCTTGGACACTTCCAGGGATGGGGCAGCCACAGCTTCTCTGGGCAACCTGTGCCAGGGCCTCACCACTCTCTGAGTAAAGTATTTCTTCTTGGATCAGTTAAGGCACCTGCCAAGTGGAAAACCCCATGTCAGACAGCTACAATTATTTTTTCCTCATGTTCTTGAGAAGAATGCACAAGTCACAAAGGACTTAAAAATAGATTTGTCTTTAGAAAAATAGACAATCATAGAATAGAGTTGGGAGGATGAATTCTTGACCCTGCACAGGACACCTCCAGCAATCCCACCCTGTCCCTGAGTGCGTTGTCCAAATCATCCTGGAGCTCTGGCACGCATCGTGCTGTGCCCACTGCCCTGGGGAACCTCTTCAGTGCCCAACCACCCTCTGGGGGAAAAACCTTTTCCTGAGATCCAACCTAAACCTCCCCTGGCACAGCTCCAACCATTCCCTCAGGCCCTGTCACTGGTCACCACAGAACGGATCAGTGCTGCCCCTTGTGAGGATGTTTAAAACCCCCATGAGCTCTGGCCTCAGTCTCTTCCAGGCTGAACAAACCAAATGACCTCTGACCCAGTACAGCTATTTATTCAATTTTCTTCTGCTTCTTCCAGTTCTCATTTTAGCAGGTTTATTCTAGGCACACTTACTGGGAACACCAAGAGTCCCGTCCTCAACTGCAGTGTAGTGCATTACCTGAGTAGTGACCATCAATCGTTCAAAGGCACTGATTTTTTGGCTGTAGGTATTTCCTACATATACCGGTTTTATTCTAAAGATGATTTTCTTGACCAAATGCTCCCACTAAACTAGTCTGGGGGAAAATGGAGATAGTAAGAGTTGCCACAGGATGTTTTACAACTCTGAGAAAATGCTGTAAATTCAGCCCTCAGCTTGACATTGTTTCCCTCCAAAGCCCAATTCCAGAAGTCATTTGGATCTGACAATGTGCTCCACAAACCAAGAGGGGCTGCTGTAAACTTTAATGTGTATATCCCGTTTATAAAAATTCTTCTATTTAGACTATCATAGACCTCTTTAGGGAAATACTAAAAGCATGTCAATTGTTGTCTGATCACCTAATTAAATGCTTGATGATCTGTTTATAGCTGAAAAATGGGCAATATAGCTTTATGTGGGCATTTTGTCATTGGTCCTTAATTGCAGGAGAAGGAGTGTGCTGGTCTGTACAGGAGTGTTGACTTGGCTTATTCAAAATTCTGAGGTTTGGGTTGTAGTGCTTTTTTCTGTGCAAAGTCCTTTTGCTGTCCTTTGGATACGGTTTGTAACAGCATCAAGTGCAGTGCACTGCATACATTGCTGCTACTGTAACTGTGTCTGTTTGAGGGTGTTTAAAAAGAAAAAAAGATAAGTGTTCAGATTACATAAAAAGAATGCCGTGACTTCTTTCCTCCAAATATGTCTGAAAACAAGCACAGTGTACTTTGTAACTCGCAGGTAAGCAACATGTAACTGTAAGTTTAGTATTTCCATAATATCCAGGTGCCTGCTCTTTCTAGTAGTGCCCGTGCTTTTATTGATTTACCAACCTCCTGAAAGAATCTCTACATGTGTTTTTCCCTTGTATTTTCCTCGATATTCAAAATAACGGTCTCTTTCAATGCTCCTAGAAGGAATTTGATGGTGGTTCTTGCAATCCCATACAATGTGTGTGCCCTTAGAAGAGTCTTTGAATATTAACAGTGCTGGGGAGAAGGTGTGGAACCTCCTTTCCAGAGAATTGTGGTCATTTTTGGCTGTATTCCTTTGGAACATTTGGCCTTTTCAATCTTGCATTTCAGCTTCAGAAATTAGTTAAAATCTTCAGTCCTTTAGTCATACCGTTAATTAGGAGATGAGGAGTTTGAAGACTTTCAGACTTCCAAGTTCTGCTTGTGTTTGGAAAAGTGGCTTGATGACTGATGGGATGGCAGGCTAGTTTTCTTCCTTGGCTACTTCGGTATTAAGTGACAAAATTCCTGTGCTTTATTCACTGATGTTGTACCACTTCCACATGCAGGATATGAAGCTTCATAGCATGATCCTGTCTCGGGACATCAGTTTCCCAGGACCCTGCTGACTTTTATTTGTGAGAGGCACTGGATGTATAGTTTCACTGTATCTAAAAGATAATCTTGTGCATGTGTTCCTGAAATGCTCTTTTGGATCTGGTGCTGGGAAGTTGTCCTAGGAAACAACTTAAAATCTGTTCCCACACTTGCATCTGTAGCAAATGGATTCCATATTTCCTACCAGATATCCAAAAAACTCTGATTTCAAACTATTAAAAGGTTGAGGCTGTGATTGGAGTAGTGGCCAATTTGAACTCTTGAAAAACATGTGTTGCTCACAACTAGTTCTAGAACAGTAGTGTTGCAATATATCATTGATGACATATATTGGTCCTGTGGGTTAAATCTCTTGAAAAAAAGTCCCTTTGCAGAAGGAAGACCAAGTTGTTGTGGGGGTTTTTTTGGTTTGTTTTGGGTTTTTTTTAAGGAAAGGTTAAAAATCCTTACTTCATCTTTCTATTTTGCCATTAGGAAATCTTTATTGGATTTGTAGTTAGGGGTGATAATCAAGCTTGACTCTGGGTTTGCATTGACCAAAGAACTGCCAAAAAACAGTTCTTAAAGAACTGAGTTTTATGAATGTTTTTAAAATATCTTTTCGTGGCTGAAGTTTTGAGGTTTTCCCAGTAAACAGATGCTGACACGTCTCTGTAGGAATGCTCTGACTCTGCAGCTCATCTCAGAGAACTTACACAAACTTTCTGCACACTTAAACTTCAGAAATAAGAGAATTAAAAGAAAATGAAAGCCTAAAATCCAAGATCCTGGTGATCTTTCTGGAAATCCTTACATTATTTTATCGTGGGAATTTTATGAAGTCTTGTTTCAGAAGGTACAGGTAGAGCTGTGCTAATGATCCCCTGCTGCCCCTTGAGAGAGACTCTGCTCCCAGGTACCTCCAACTGTTCCGCTCAGACTGTTCACTGAGCTGATTGAACTCACTAAACTGGCATAAAACTCGTGAGAGCATCAAAAAAAAAACCCCAGCACGTTCTTTGTGGGTGAACAGACTGAGCGAGTGTGGACTACCAGAGCCAACGCAAAGGAATGGCTGGAACAGCCCAGTTTAGGGGGCTGGAAGTTTAAACAGCAAGAGAAGGGAAAAGGAGAGGTGGAACAGCCATTCCTGACATACACAAGCTGTTAGACTTGTTGGTGCTTGGACAAAGCCTGGCCTTGTCCATTCTCGATTTTTACAGCCCAGAGCATTGAGCTGAGAAAGATTGTGGTGAATTCAGGCTTCAGTGCAGCTTCTTTATCACAATCCTACTTATCCTTCAGCACAGAAAGCTGCTGAGTAGCAACTTCCCACTGGAACAGGAGCTACCCCAAGGTGAGGTGACTGAATGTGGGCAGTGCACTTCACCTGGAGAGATGCTGGAAGGCTGACTTGCTGTCCTGAAGCGTGTAACAATCCTAAAATCACCATACTGAACATTTGGGCCACCCTTATCCTCACTAGTGTGGTTATCTTTACCCAAACTCCTGTTGCCAAACAGCAGGTAGAACTCAGGCACCTTTTATGCTATTAGTTGTAAATCCAATATATTAGTGTATAACTATGTAAATGCAGGTGATATCACGGTATAACTTCACATGATTAAAACCTTTGAGAGATTGTGTGGGAAATTCCCACAAACACAGAAGTTTGCAATAGTTCTGTGATGTGAAAAGTCTACACATGAGTTATGGGAAGAAAAACCCTTTCTGTGAGGACCAGGAGTTGTGTATTTAGTGTGGGAAGTGTGCATTAAAAAACCCAACAACAAACCTGGATTCCTTGGGAGTTACATGCCAGCCCTGCAGCATGTGGCATTTGTTGTCCCACCAGTTATGACACCAAGGGGTTAATACATAACATTTTAAGACTTAAAAAGACTCTAAATCATATTTAGAAATCACTTCTGTTACCAGTGTTCGGAGACCAGTTTCCTCTGTCATTGTTTCTGAGAAGGAAATGTTTAAATGACCCAATGGTGGTCTTTGCAGAGGCAAAGCAAAGTCCCTCTATTCATTAATAACACAAATCATTGCTCTGTGCACAGATTTTGTCCAAAGAAAGGCAAGACCATCGCTGTTTTGAAATCTGTATTTAAAAATAGTTCTGGTTCTATTAGTCATTGTCCCATTCCAGAAATAAAAGGAGTTTATGTTTAACTCTTTGTCTACTCCATTGATTTACTTAAATTGCTTCAGAAAAACAGGAGGAAGTTTTTTTGTTGGTAAGATTACTGAAGAAATGTTTCTGTTGCCAGAAATAGTCAAATATTGAAGTTAAGGAGTGATAATTAATTGGATGTTTACCAAACAAGTGGTGTTTACAGACTATTTACTTTTTATGGAAAACTGCCTGACTCTTGTTACTGAATATGATCCATGAGCATTTTTAGGTTGTAGTTCATCTACAGTTTACTCTTTCCTGGGTTATTTTTAATTACTTTGCTTGATATGTAGTTAAAAAACTCCCACCAACTTGCATACCAAATTACAGAAAGTTAACACCGAGTTGTAACTATAAGAACTGCTGTCATTGTAGGGTAGATTTTTACAGATTGTTATAACTGAGAAAAGTTATTGTCAGTTGTAACATCTTTCTGACGAGTCTTCAATAGTTAAATAACTCACTGTAACTCCTTTTGTTTTGCAGCTCAGGTGTAGTACACACAGAATTATTTCAGCTGCAAAGTAAATTTTCATATGTTCCATAAAAAAAAGTGGTATTTCTAGCTGTAGATTAATTGACATTGTTAATCTGCACATAGTGACTGGCAACCTGTTGCTTAACTCTTTACTGCTATTTATATAAAATAGGTATTCAAAGTGGACATACCTTGCAAGTTTGGGAGTTCTTCCAGAGGCTCTGTGATAATCCACCTGAGCTCTGTATGTCCAGTTATTTCACATTAAATAATAAATAAAAAAAAAATAGAGAAAAAGGAAGTTAGACTGAGTTCTGTGAAATGGAAAGTAAATAAAAAGAAAAAGTCCACTTCCAAACTCCTTGATCCTGCTGGCACCGTGGGTGATACCAGAGTAAAGTGCTGCCTCAGATTAGCCCATCTTAGTACTGAAGGATGATATTAAGACGCCTTGTTACCACTCATATGTTTTTCATCACTGGCTGTATTGGAGCCAAAACTTCTGGCTTAACTCTAGACGTCTAGTGGAAGACTTTATAAAACCTGTAGTTTAATAATAGTTGACATCAGGCCATTGGAAGTACAGTGAGGTCCATTTCGGGTCATTCCCGCTGTGGAATTACAATTATTTATGATTTCATTAGCCATTATTCTTTAAAAAGTGTGACTTGAATAAAAGTATAAAACCATAGCCAGTAGCAGAGTAAACCAGTAGCCTGCAGTGATCAGAATGTTGCCAAAGCTTTCTAAAGTTAGAAAATTAGGACTTTATTGTGTAGTTATGTGTAAATTTTACCTCTGCTTTCAGTGGACAGCTGCCTGGCTGGGGAGGGCAATTCAAGAATGTAAATTGTAGATCAGACTTTTCAGTCAATATAGCCAATTTCTGTCTCTTGTATATGGGAAATAAAGCATATCTGTTATCTAAAACAGACAATGTTTGCAGGCTTCTGTGATAAGGATCGAAGTTGTTGGCTGAAACCCAAGTCTTTGAAAATTTGCCCCGTTACGAAGTTGTGCTGATGTGCACATCACAATATTTAGGAACTGGGTTATTCTTTGTTTACCTTTTGTAGGCCCTGTTTATGTAAACTTCAGAAATGTCTGACTAATAGAGTTTACCTCCAGCAAGTTTCAAAGGCAGTGAAACAGATTGTGCCTTTAAATTTACAGTACATTATATCCAGTTCTGTGCATATCTGACTTCATCTGTTTCTTTAATTAACTCCTTTCTATGTTAAAAGTCTGGTCTTGCTTTGGAAAAAAAAAAAAAGCCTGGAAAATTTATTTGGGCTCTTTCTTTTTATTATTATTATTGTTGTACCGGGTGCTGTTTGCAAAATGCCTGTTCAAATTGCATAATAGTTATTTTGTCTACTGTTGCCTTTCTTAAGGCAGAAAAAAAAAGATAGTATGCCAAAAATGAGAACTCTGGTGCTGTGATATCAGCCCAGACAAGGCTTGTGTTACCTGCAGCATTGCCTTTGCATGTGTTCCAGCTCCAGTAGCACAGATGGATGATGATGATGATGATAAAGAGTCTCCCTATCACTTTTCCCAAGGAATAAAATTACAGTTTCAAAAGCAATCATGTTCCCACGTAAGAATCTGAAGCATGATCTCCAACTTTCTTGAAATCTCAAATTGCATATATCTGCCTTCTCTTGCCTTCACGGAGAAACTGAAGCTTCCCAAGCAAACACTCCCCTGTGTTTTGAATAGCTCGGTTTGGATGGGTTTGTTGAGGAAATTAGTATTAAATTGCCATTTAAAAAAACCTCTCCAACACTTTCTTGGCTGTTCAATAGAAGAGAGCAGGGCCTGAGGGTTGTAATATAAATGTGCTGGGTTCTTTTTTCCCTTCTTTCAGAAGCAAAGTGTTGAATCAGCAGTTCCAGCTGACCCTGCTTTGCAGCAGTGCTCCCTCTCAATTTTGGATGAATACTCGGGGTTTTTTTATTATTATTTTCTCCTTTCAGTTGATTTTGGTGGTAGGAACACATTCCTATGTGTATAAAGTTTGTCATAGCTGGTTACATAATGAAAGGGATACACATAGTGGTAGGATCTGGAAAAAAGCATTACAACCTTGAAAGGGCTTATCCATATATTTTGAGTGACATGCAGGATCAATATGGTAGATGTAAATGTTACCTTCATGGGCATGCTGTCCATGAAACTGTTTAATTTTTCAAGACTTGGATTTAGTATTTTGATTGGAATGTAATCACAATCTCAGATAAAATACCCAGAAATTACATTTTTCGGGTCTCTTCTCTACCTGATTCTGAACTTTAGATGTTACCTCTTGATAGCAATACTAAAAACTAAACTAGGCCAGTGGTTCTCAATCCGCTTTATGAGCCTGTTCTTTTATTTTTAATGTCATTAATTTGTTTCCAATGTCACAGTGTTTTTTAATCCATGATGTTGGGGGTTAAATGAAGAGATACCCTCCATTAATAATCTGAGGGTATTTTCTTTGCAAACAAATGTCTGTATATATTCCTATGACATGTTTAAATAACTGAAAATTATATGAGGTCAGACTGCTTGATCAGACCCTTTCAGTGATTTTTGTTTCCACCAGTGAAAGAATTGGTTGAAAATTAGAATTCTGCCTCACCTTAAAATACCCCCATAACATTTCTGAGTAGTGGAGGTGAATTTCTTAGGCAATGATAGGAGTATACCCAGCACATTGTAGTTCAGAATAGTGTCTCACTCTGGTGAAATATGAAATGAAAATGCATTCAGATGATGTTTTATATTGACTTTTTATACTATCTCATCAGTGATATAAAATGCTGTCTTGGATTCTGTGTTGAAAATGCCTGCATTTGTATTACTCCCTGTGTCTGAGGGTGCAAACATGTGCTGCCATATGTGGCTTGTGCTTACCCTGCAATCTAAGCTGGGCTTTTGTATATGTTTGTTATTCTAAGGCAAACGAAGCACTTTTTCATTTTCTAGCAGTGTTTATAAATGTGGTTTACATAAAGTGACGAATCTGACATCAACTGCACAAATCTGCCTTGGCCACTGCCCACCACATTTTAACAACATGACCTATTCCTTTCATGCTCGCAGCCGGTCCATGTGCAGCGCACTCACATACTTTGGTTTGAGCTCAGCTTTGGCTCTCCCCAAGCTGCTGGACCACACCGCTGAGCCAGCTGAGTGTATCAAAACTGCTCTTCAGCTTCTGTAGTTCATCTTGGTCCTTCGGTATTTACATGTAGACATATTAAAAAACAATCTTTATTTATTACCATGCACGAATCAACTTTTGCGTGTAAATAGATGAGGTTTTTTTTTTGCCTGTTTTTGGCAGCTGACTTAGGAACTGCCGCAATATACAGTTTCATTTTGCAGTCCAAGTCCTCAGTCCCCGATGTTTATTAGCAACACAGCAGCACAGAAGGGCGGGTCAGAGCTCGCAGCGTTGAGAGGCTGTGTACAAAAAGAGCTGTAAATTCAAGTGTATGTGTCCATACCTCCGTGTGATTGTCATGGATTGTCATGTGTTGTATGGATGCAAGGATCTGGAATGACCGGAGAGACAAAATAGTCACCTGAAGAAATATCTTATTTTTCCCCCTTGCAGGGAGTTTGTGTTGCCTTTGGACAGTAAGTTGTGTTCTGCCTTGCGCTGCAGATGAATACAAATTTCCCTGTGTGGAAATGCCCATCTCAGAAGTCCCCAGGTAGCTTATTCTCACCTCGGTGCTCTTCTCCCTGGTCCTGTAAAAAGTTTTATGCACCAAACTGGATCGGTAAACTGCTTTGCCTGGTCAGTGAAGGTCTTGAAATAATTTTGGTGTCTCTGCATGTCAATCATTAGTCTTGCTTGTGATGCTGCTCACAAGTTTGGATAATGTTAAATGGCATTTTATGGAATATGGGTATTTATCTGCCTTAGAGACTTTGGAAACACCAGACATTCTTTCACGGAAAATCGAACAGTAGTTAAAATGAAAAACTCTGCAACCAGTGCCAAACTACTGAATCACTCCAACAATAAGTTCTAAAGGAAAGTTTTTTGTTCCGGAATACAAGCTGGACTGAGAACAACATTTCCTCACGGACTATCAAGGATTTACTCTGCCAAAGTTTAACAGTTCTTTTAAAAACCCCAAACTTTGATCACCTGCAAATGCTGATGTTTCCCTTTGTTTTAACAAACTGTATGAATAATATGGAAGTGTAAATGAAAGCTGCCTTTGGCTGGATTCATAAAGGCAATGTCTAAAATGACAACAGTCATCAATTTCCAGTGAGACATTAGTTTAAAAAAAGAAAGAGAAGTGTGGCCTTCAGGTCCTTTGTATTCTGGGAAAAAAACACCTGAAATATTTCAAGTATATTAGACTGAAAAGATAATTGAATTTAATTTGTTATTACATTTTTTTCTAACTTTACTTACCCACGAAGGGTAATTTATATTATGGTTAACTATTGAGAGCCAAAAGAAAATTACTTTGATTCAGTTTGTGATAGACTGTTAGAAATGAAAGCAGTGAATAACACATTTTTAAAATTAGAAGTGCAGATTTTAGTCAAATACTACAAATGAAGAACCTGGGTCCTTAAAGGTTTTCATCTACTTTGAGCATCTCTCTTTTGTAGATGGAAAAAGTAACAAGATTCCTTGGAAGATCTCCAAGCGCAATTTGTTTCCAAGTTTTGAAACACACGATTTGTTGCTTTGGAATAATTGAAATTAAAGCATTCAGAATCATTACTAATAAAAAGAAGGATGTTATTTCATTGGAGGAGTCATTTCCCTACCATGCTAATTAACCCAGCCTGTGTTCAGTTGAGTGTTTCGTCCCTGGGAATTTTGTGGGATGGTCTCATTTGTTTTCCATCACCACAACAGCAGTAAGTCTGTCATGCAAGGTTGGGTCTAACCCTAAATACTCCCAGTGAATTAGGACTCCTCTGATAAAGTCTGTTTTAATTATAGTTAACCACTGCTATTATGGGTTTAATATTATTTTCTCATAACTATGCTACTGTTAAATGACAGGTACAGCGTAATCTATATTATTTTCAACTTGGCATTTTTAAAAAACAATTAATTTGCTTTAATTACTTATATACCATAAAGTGGTCTTTTGATATGTTTTTTTTCACCATTCATTTTTTCCCATTTCACCTGTAGGGGAAAACCACAAGTAAGCATGAGAAGAAAAGGATCAAATAGAGAAATTCACTGTAAATTAGGGGAAAACTGCAATTTTTGATAGACTGTAACAAATCTAATAATGATGCTGTTCAGTCTATTTTTTCAGCAGTGAAAACATACTGAGGTTCTGCAACTGCTCCTACTAGTTCTGTTTACATAGGAAAAAATAAAACCTGTGTGTATGAAGTAACAAACACATTCTTGGTGTTAGTCCCTCTGTGGGACTGTGGTATTCCAAAGGCTGGATCTGCCACAGCCGGGAACAAAAGTGTTCCCTTCCATTAGGGCAGTGAAAGCCTCACCTGGACGGGCAGGGCTGGGCTGTAGGAGGTGTTAGGGCAGCGCTGACACAAAAAATAATCACGGAATCACAGAATCTGTGGAAGGGACCTTAAAGCCCATCCAGTCCTACCCCCCTGCCATGGACAGGGACACCTTCCACTAGCCCAGGTTGCTCCAAGCCCTGTCCAACCTGGCCTTGGACACTTCCAGGGATGGGGCAGCCACAGCTTCTCTGGGCAACCTGTGCCAGGGCCTCCCCACCCTTAGTAAAGTATTTCTTCTTAACATCTAATCTAAAGCTCCCCTTTTGCAGTTTAAAGCCATCCCCCCCATCTGCCCATGTAAAAAGTCGCTTTATATCCTTTTTTTTCTGAAAAATGAAAGAAATAAGAAGATGAAAACTTCTCAACTAAGCTAAAAGGCAGTGTAGAAATCCCCAGAGAGGTTCAAATTCTTGGACAGACATCCCAATGTACTATTTCTAAAGGTATGTGTTTAGAAACACTGGAGTGTGTTAGTGAAGGAGCTTTGCACTGTGGACAGTTTTGCACTGCTTTTTATCATGGACAAATTCACTGGATGACAGGAGCTGCTTTTACCACTCAGTGGAAATACTTATGTAAATTGAAAGAAAACATATGTCATAATTGCATATTAACTTGTGCTATGGAAAATGAGATCTTTTTGGTAGGACAATTTTGTAAAGCAGAGACTATTATTTGCTTCCTGAACACTGATGTTCTACAAAGGGTAATTTCCATGTGGCTTGCCCACAGCACTGCAAAGGAGCTTTGGCTTTAGAAAATAAACTCACTTACCGGTGGATAATTTATTTTGTTAAGTAAGCAAACTACAGCTTTGATAATTTCATAGACTCATAGAATCCTAGAACAGTTTGGGCTGGAAGGGACCTTAAAGATCATCCAGTTCCAACCCCCTGCCACGGGCATATGTCAGCATATGATTCATAGCGTGACTATAATTTTGTTTCATGGGTATTAGGATTTCTGTGTGTTTTCCGATTAATGTAAAAGATCCACATCTCCCCACATAACACCATGGGATCTTCTTTGCTTAGAAGATTGGAAAGGTAAAATGGAGAGTTAATCACTCTTTCTTTCATTTAAGCTTTTACCAGAGGCTCTCAAAATAAATACACAATATAGGTAATACAGATTAATTTGAACCCGTGTGTTGTTAAGAAATAGAGAGGATAATTATTTTGCCTCTTCCAATGCTAAAACTAAAGAAACCCGTGGGTGGTAGGTTCAAATCAAAAGGAAATGCTTCATCAAATGTTCATAGTTGAGCTGTGGAAGTGTGCAAGAAAGTGAAGTGGATTTTCATGTCTCATATAGACTCAAGAAATAATTGGTCTAATTGAAAGAGGAAAAGTCTTGCATCCTGAATTCTGTGTTATGGGAGCCAAACTGAGCTGGAAAAAAACGGAGAATGAGTTTTCCCTGGAAGAGTGGTAGTGAATAACCTTCACCGAGTAAGTCCAAACCTTCCTTCATTAGAAGGAAGCCATAGATGTTTATAAAGAGCAGTCACTTAAAAGGGGATGTGAACCATGAAATGTTTGGGAGGGCCATCATATTCCCTATAACATTTTTTAAGGAACTGAATGCATGAGGATAAAACATAATGGCATAGCCAGCTTTCAGGGGTTGGGAGAAACTGCTGTAAAAAAAAAAAAAAATCTAAGTACATTTTAATCCTTTTTCCTAATTTTAATCCTTTAAAAATACCATTACATAACTCGCTTAGAAGATTCTTGTCTGTGTTGATAGTGTTGCTGAAGATGTAATATTTCCACAGCTGTGTTCAGTATTACTCCTTTGAGAAAAATATCTGTCTTGTGGAAAAAATAAGTCAGCTTTTATGTATTGCTATCATATGAAAAGTTCCCACAGAGAAACACAGATTTGCTTTAGGAATCCTGCATGGAAAACCTACGGATTTCTGTGTATACATTCATAATGCTGCACACTTGGAATGCAAATTCTTTTCTCTGAATTAACAGATCTGCTTCAAAGTACTTTGTAAAGAACAGTGTAGTGTGAGCTGGTCTGAATAACTCAGTTAAGCAAGGATGTGTTAATGTAAATAACAGCCGAAGGTTATGAATGCAAAGTTTGCATCCTGTAACTGTGGGGAAATCTGCATCCTGTACAAAGAGTTAAACAAAAGAGATGGAATTTCTACCAAATTACAGTAATTGTTTACTCAGTGGCTGTGGGAAGTTCCTTACATAACAGGCTGTTAAAGAAGAAATGACAAGGCAGATGTTTTTTTTTAAGATTAACATTTTAAATAATGCAACTGTGGATGCTTTAATTTACTTTAATTCTTAAATCCTTGGAAAAAAACCCCTCCATTTAATGAATGGATAGCTCAGACAGGACTGTTTTGGGGAATTCACTCAGCTCTTGAGTATTTGTTCACTTGTAGAGACTCCAGAGAATGTTTGTGACCATTGTGGCTGGCAAACTCCTAGGGAAGGACATGAAGCACTAGGCAGGAAAATCTTGGCCTTTATGGGAAAATGGAATAGCTGAGCCTTTGTACCTCCCAAAAACCAGGTGATTTATTGAGGGCAGCACAACAGGTGTTGGCCCTTATCATAAATAAGCAATAGTGAGGCATTTTCCCCAGTTGCCTTCTCCTGTTAGCCAGCATGTTTTCATCCTCTTGTAGAGAAGAAAATAACGTTTATAAAGGAAGCTGCAGTCTGGGGGACAGGTCAGATCTTTCATTTTTCTTGAGGTTAATATGGCCTTCCAGCTAGTTGTACTGTACTACATTCCCCCAAGCTGAAAAAAATTACAATTTCTGAATACAGAACTTTGAATTTAGTGCCCCAGAAAAACCTCATCACCCACAGAAATAAAACTTCCAAGTGAAAATAAATAAAAATTACTAATTTCAGTCACCAGGACAGTTGAGTTTTGGGAGTAGCCCTTCAGATTCCCAGGTATAGGCATCAATGAAAGACCTGTAGGAAACACTAAAACCAGAAGCAAAGTTTGATCTGTGAGTGACTGAAATAGAATGTTTCATGTAAGTGTGTGGGCTCATGTAACAGTACTCAGCTACAACAGCAAGAGGTGAGGTTGTCCAAGTTGTTCTCACCCCCCAACCCACCTTACTGTTCAAATGAGATTCCCTTTGTATCTTATATTACCCTGGAACACTGCACTGGTGGGAATTTTGACTAGACATGACTGCAGGGCAGAGGCAGTCGTGTGTTGCTCCAGGAAACTACAGAGCAATGACCAGATTGTGTTTTGGGAAACTTTAGGAACTGTGTTCACAGGCTGATAAAGGCTGTAAGTACTTCATGAAACGTGGAAGATGCTGTTCTGTACAGTTAGGCAGGACAGGGCAGGGCTCTGAGGGGAGTGTGTGAGCACAGTTGTCCTGGATCAGGGCAGAGCCCATCCAGGCCAGTCCCCCATGTTTGACAGTGACCAAAAATAGTTCCCCAGGGAAAGGGTTAGTGGTGCTTATGGTGTTCCTTTGCTTTCGCTTTCCTTGAAGCAAAATAAAGCTGTGTTTTTAGGACAGAGGTTTCATTTAGTTTCAAGATTCACCCTCAGGTAGTTTGGCTTTTTTCTGCCATTCCTGAGGGAGCAGCATGAAGTTGCGTCAGGGCAGGGTCGGGTTGGATCTCAGGAAAAGGTTCTTCCCGCAGAGTGTGGCTGGCACTGAACAGGCTCCCCAGGGCGGTGGGCACAGCACCAAGACTGACAGAGCTCCAGGATGGTTTGGACAATGCTCTCAGGGGCAGGGTGGGATTGCTGGGGGTGTCCTGGGCAGAGCCAGGAGTTGGACTCAATCCTTGTGGGTCCCTTTCAACTCAATCTGTGATTCTTTTAAGACTGATCAAACATTATCCAGTTGAAATAAGGACATCTATTGTGTGTAAAAGTTGCCACTACAGTGCTAACAAACCTGTTGGTTTAGTTTTGCTTGACTGGGATATTTCAGTGTCATAAAAGGGATGGTAATTTATTAGCAGTTGGATTTTGGTGTGGGCAAAATGTTCTGTGCAGTACTTGACTATGTAAGTTCTGTCAGGGATGCACAGTGGTGTGTGAATGTGTTCCCAGAGGTAATTTAGTAATTTAGTAGCTGTTGCATCTTCTTCATCTTGCATCATATAAAATGAAATATTTTTATTAAAAGTTCCATTTGATGTCCTCTCTTCACGTCTTAAACTGAAAAGTTAAAAACAGTGTTAAGTCTTTATGAGTCTATCCTGATGGAATTTTAATGGAGAACAGGGTGTCTGTTAGCAAGGAACATTACCTTTGTAATGAGACTTTGTAACTTGGATATTGGGAACATTAAACAGTATATTTCCATTGAATTTCATTATAGCACTTGCACCAAAATTGTTAACATCACACTTGCAGGCATTGGAGTGGAGCTGCTTGGTTCGTGAATTGATATAAAACTTATGAGCAGCGTGTTAATTTATTAGGAAAATAAAAAGTGAGATTCATTTTGATCATATGGTCATTTCTTAATGTGGAAAAGGAGATCTGTTTAATACATTTTAGAGGGTTTGAAGTGATGTCTTCGCTACTTTTAGATGCAAGAAGTGTTCCAACATTTTTCCACAGTACTTTGGGCTTTGAGACTGTACAGAAGTTGTTGACATCTTTAAATCAGAGCTCTTATTTCACATGTCTACTGTTTTTTCCTCATTTAAAATGGTTTTCAGTGTACTAAGAGAAGTAAAATTATGGCCTTGAAATGGAGAGTTTGGAATTCAATCGTAAGTAGCTGTAAGAGAAGGGTCATGTTACTAAATATGCAATAGCTGCAGGGATCTCTTTTGTTCATTAGGAAACAGGAATGTGTGTCTGCTGAATTTGTCAGATATATTATTATAAACTAGTCTTTTTGCATGGATGTTTATACCTTTTTCACTTTTCAAGAAGACAGTAAGACTGTTGTGCAGGTTTTCTTTCAAGTGAGTGTAGGTTACATGGTTCACTGCTCTTTCTGGTTCACTAAACCTGCAAATGCAGCCAAAACCAGCTTTTAAAGGAAGTATCTGTAAAAACATGCACTATTTCCAAAGTGTTGGCTTCACCTCTGTGGCTGGAACGTTCAACAGAATGGTCCTAGTACGGTTCTGACCCCCTTAAAGTGGTGATTTGACCCAAAGTTTGGCCTTCCAAAACCTGGTGGATGACTTCAGCAAGGAGTGGGGGCATAAAAGGTGTAACACTTGCTGGCATTGCATGTTCAGTGTTGCTTTGACATTGGTTGCTCAAGGCTGTAAATCCAAGGAGGGTATAAGCAGGTCCCTGAGGTTACACATTTAGGTGCCTACACTTCCAAAATGAGTAGAGATTTGGAAGTGTCCTAAAGAAGCTTTCAGAGCACCAAATATTGTATTGGACCTGCAATCTGCAGACTTGTTCTCTGCAAACAGGAACTTACCAGAATTATTAAGCAAAATTATTTTGGTAGTGTTTGCGTGTATTTCTACTATTTTACTGTCTGTGGTTTTGTCTGAAAATTGTATACATTGGAATATAAACACAGTACTTAAATTAGAACATGTTTTCTCATGAGAGTTTCAATTAGTTAGCACTGGTATTACTATACAGCAGAAATGATAAACTGTTTATTTTCTTACTGTGATGCAACTGTTTATAAAGCTGTGGCTTGAGAGAGATCTTCAGAGTTCCTTGATTTCTTTCAGTAAAAGCATAACCAAGCTGTTGGTAAAGAAAGGATAAAATCCTGCTTCCCAGTCGTGTTTTTTGTTCTTACTGAATGCTGAGGGGTGTTTGCAGTAACATGCATGGTGCAGGTTCCAGAGTTGAAATTCAGAAGTTGCATCAGCCACCCTCTGTAGTGTTCTTGTAATAGAGAATTTACTGGGTGAAGTTCACTTTGTCTTGGGCAAATAGAAAGCAAGTGGTCATACCTTAACTCCTTTTTAGGGTAAAGTGAAGTGATTTGTTGCTTTGTCATGAGGGGATCTCTATTCTTTATTAAATTGAAATGGAAAGTGGAGAAGGGTGTGGACTGTGAGCTCGATATTTTTGGGGTCTCAGAGGTTGTAAAAGCCTCCACACGTGGGCATTAATAATAAAAGTCTCACTTCAGGAGGCATTTGGTGCCTTTATTTTTCTGAGTTTCTGGTGGGTATTTTTTTGTAAGAAAGACCTTTTACCTTGCTTACAGAAAACATTCCTTCAAATTCAGGAAGCTGCCCAATCTTCCATGGTTACAACCATATTTTTTTGGACACCTTTGCAGTTTTTATCTTACCAGAAATGCATTTCCCTGTGCCCAAAACAACCATTCAGGCAGATCCTCAAAGTTCTGTCATCTTTTACGGAGTAGAAAAATCCTACTCAAAACCAGTGACAGTGTCAACACCTTTTGTATGAATCTGGTGATGACCACAGGATGTCATCTGCTACATTTCAATTTATAATGGGTCCTGTGTGAAGAGTTTAACGAGTCTTGTCAAAATTCTTGTGTGTGACGCACGAGCCAGCAATGCAAGTCAGAACTTGGAAATCTAGCAGCCAGAGAGTCTAAACCCCCAAAATTCCTCTTATGCCACAAAGCATTGTGGTTCTGGAACTGCTCTGGCTATTGAATCCTTACCTCAGCTATTGTGGGTCTCTTACTGAGCTTAAAATATCTTACCTCTCATAGTGTCAACATTACATTACATCCTGGTGTTCAGAAATATTTCCCTTGCGTTTGTCTGTGGCTGGAGCACTGAAAAATTTGGATTCAGGTTTCTGCTGTACTGTCAGTAGTTTCCTCTCTGAAATGGTTAAAAAATTCTCTGCAGTCTTAGCAACTTGCAGCTGGTTCTCTCTTGAATTTAGCTGTGAATACAAGTTGCCGCTACTTCTGTGTGTGGAGAACAGGAGAAGTGGAGTGTATGGCCGAGTGAATCCCCAAATCCGATTGTGTGTCAAAATTGTTACTTTGGCGGTTTAACAGTTTCTCCCTCAAACCCCATTCCTGCCAGGCACTTGAGGCTCTCCCAGTGTCTCTCAACTGAGCATCTTCTCAGACTGAAAGATCAAGTGCTGCCAACTCCTGTAAAACTTAGGAGTTTTTCAAGGGACCTGCATGACTGAGGTTCAAACAAGTTCTTTCAATTCCACAGGAATATCTGTTGGCTAATGTTTTGCTTCATAGTATTTTATAAGACTTCTGAGTCTGGTAAGACTTTAACAGAACTATATTCCACTCAGTCACAGAATCACAGAACGTTCTGGGTTGGAAGGGATCCACAAGGATCATCAAGTCCAATCCCATGGCCTGCCTGAATTATATTAACACATTAAGTATAATCACATATATACATCTATATATGCACAGTGTATTAATATATGAAGTATATTAATTTCCAATGTAAACCAGCAAAACTTAATTGTTTGCTCAATTATATTTTAGAGAATAAACAGTCACTATAGGGGTTTTGTGTTGAGTTGTCCTTGCACTTGCTTAATTTTATCCTACTGGTGGCCAAATACTCCGTTTGTTCCCATATTTTTCTTGACCAAGAACGGTCAGGTCACTTCACTATGTCTTACTGTGACAAGCCATTTAATGGTGTTAATCCCATTTGCTTTTTTTTATAAAATTCTTTGATTATAAATACATTATAAAATCGCTGTTATAAAGCAGTGGGAGTTTGTATAATAAAGCCCATTCCACTTCCAGTGTAGTTGGCAATTTTGAGGAGTGGACAGATTGAAACTGCTTATATTTGACACATGGAAAAGTTATCCAGGTTTAACTGCCCGTATATTTCTTAAGTGAGTAAGATCCTCTTTGTTGCATACCCTTCATCCCTTGGCTTTTTTCTCCTTCTTGGTCTTCTGCCTCTGCTGCTGTTGTGTTCTGGTTCCAAAATGGTGCTCCCTCAGTCTCCCTGTTTCATTACTGTGGTATTATATTTGCACCATAAACTTTAGGTCACTGTCATGTTATTAAAAGCTTCTGTAGGAACAATTTATCCCACTGTGCTTTCAGACAAATTACTTGCATGGAATTCACTTTTATGACATCTTAATAGTGAAAAAGTATATATTGGAGAAAAAAGTATCTTAATGGTCTCAAGAATTCATTTGTATTTTAGCTGTGTTATGCCCTGCAAATCCAGTGGAGATTTTCTAGTGGGTCTTATGAGTCTGAATGTTTTGAGAAGAGAAGAATTCTATTTGAATGAAAATACTTGCAACAATGTATGGTGTTTTATTATGTTTATTGTAAGACTACATAAAATATTGTAATACAACAGGTTGTTTGCTTGGAAATCCCTGCTTGGGTCAGTCTGTGTATTCAAAATGCTTATTAAGGCTTCTGAGAGCACTGCTCAGCAGTGCTGCAAAGGAAACCTGAAGCTGTTAAGAAATAGTCTAAAATTATTCATTTTAATAATTTAGGGTTCTTAGCCTCTCAAAACAGTAGTTTGGGAACTTTAAGGTGTTCTACAAAGACAAAGGAATATTAACCAAAGGGAACGAAGGAATCAAATGTTGAAAGTTCGCAAGAAATGAAAACAAACCACCTAAAACAGGACATGGTGTGTAAAAACTCAGCCTGTTGGTGTCACCATTCTTTACCAAACTTAGCTGATCGCTAAGGCAGGTCTTCTGACTGTAGTTTATCAGGAAAAATATCCAAAGAAATCTTTTTCATAAATCCATAGACCTTAGAATTGTTTCTTACAAGAAGTGTGTTATGTTTGGACTCAGTGCAGATCAGGCCCCACTGAGGTCACGGTCTATTTGAGTAAGAGAGAACTTTGAGATACAAGAGTGTGATTTTGTTTTTGTCTAATCATGAATGTGAAGCTTCAGAGCAAACAAAATTCAGGTTTTCATACATGCTGTCTACAACATGCTAAAAGGAACATTTGGAGGCCCTTTACTGTTAAATGTGTGTGCTCAGGATGCTGGGCTGATTACACGGTGTGTCTGTGGGCAGCAGGTGTTGGGATGTGTGGGTAATGCACAGGGAAACTTTCCTTCACTTCCAGAGTGAGGGCAGTAAAATTGCAGTTCAGTGGTTAATGTGTGCCCTTGGAAGGTTTTACAATGTGTGGTCACCTCCAACTTTTATGTGCCTGTCCCTGTATTAAGCCATTTCATTCTCTGATCTGATCTGTTCTGAAAAGGAAATGGTCAGAGAGCAAATCTACAAGAGTGAAGAAAACAGAGTGCTTTGGGGTTTTTTTTTAATTCCTCACAGAACAGCCCAGAGAAAGTGGAAAGTAGTTATGTGAAAAATAATGACTGGCCAGTCATCTGTTCCGGTTTCCTCCTACCTGCTCTTATGAGGAAGGGCTTGGAATCCAAGAAATATGAAAGATGGTAGAATTGCTTTCATTTTTTATTGAAATTTTTCTTTAGAATAAAAATATCATCTACTTCTTATCAAAATTTTGGCTACTTCAGAGGAAGAATATAATGTTAAAATCTGGAGTGGGATATTACAAAAGGTTCTTTTCTAGGAACCAAGACATTAAAAACATCTTCAAGAGCCAGAACTCTTTTCTAGGGAAATAGATCTATTTGTAAACACTTGCTCTTTATATCTAAAGAGAAATTCATATTGAACGTGTTCCTGAACCTCCTTTATCAACATTGTCTCTGAGTGGTGATTTATGACTGTCTAGAAGCGCTCAAATAACTACTAAATGGATATTTTAAACTTTTGAGAAAGTCTAGTTAGTCCCCTAAATGGGCAATGCGATCCTAATCCTATACAGTATAAAAACCTAATAAACCAACTGTGGTACAAATGGATGGGACCTATCACTGTGAGTTGAAAAATAATTTAAAAAAAATAAAATATACTTAGTTTAAATTTTAAAAAATCCACATAGAAATTAATTACTCATTCCTATAACTCATCAGAATGTGTGTTTGAATACAGGAGGTTTTCAGGATCATCTAAAACAAACAATTTAACTTTTTTTTTTTTCCTTGAAATTTCAGTTGGAAGAGAACTTATCACTGCAAAATGTTTGGTAGAAAGTCCAGTAACTGTGTATGTCTTAAGAAATTTCCTTCTTGCATTGCTGGAATTTTTGTAGCTCAAGGACTTTTATAATTTTTAAGCTGATGTTTAAAATATTTTAAAATGTTTTAAATTCGGTTCATCAAATAAGACAGGACCAAAGTTGAGGGTTTAGTTATATTCCTCTTTTCTAAAATCTGATCTTGTGGAGGGCGTTTCTGGGGGCACAGTTCGATCTGCTGGGTTTAAATAGAGAAGTTTTAATAGAAACAAAAAAATTGATGACATAACCTTCAGCCTCTATCTTTTACATTTAATGGTTTTATAATGAAACAATATGAAGAAAAACACTACTACTTCGCTCCAGTATATAATATAGAGAATCTTATAGTAGTAGAACTAAGCAGACCTGTGGGTGGCAGAGAATAAATAAAGCTGTGTTTCTAGAGATGGGGTCGCAGTGCAGAACTGGGCAGGGGGAGGGGGGTTATTTGCTCTTCTGTGGCTTAAGGACAACACTGCAATAGGATCTAATGCATGAAAATGAGTGTGGGGAGAGCTTTCGTGTGTTGATGTAGTTGTTTTCGAGGTGGACGTGTTCCAAACGTGAATCTTCATTGTCCTCCTCCTCTTCCTCCTCGCTGTTGTCGCGATCGTAGGCGCTGATGCGAGTCCTGCAGATGCGCTCGGGGGGCACCGTCCTGGGACACAGTGGGAGGGATAATTATTCCAAATAACTCTCCATTTCTTCATTTTATTTTTGAGTTGCTCTTTATTTAGATATTTGAATATGCTAACTTAATAAGTAGATTAAATTTTCTCAGTGATATATTTATGGATGACGTTTTTAAAAGTCATTATTTTTAGAATTCTCTCCTATAAATTTCTTATTTATATCATATATTTAGTTTTCCTGAGGAAAGTATTGCCAAGGTTGCTGAATGAGAACTTTCTGTATAACACAGAGAAGGTCCTCTTGTCTGTCAATGCTGTGCCAACAGCACAGAGGGACTGGAGAGCTCCATAGCTGGGCCTGCCTGGAACCTGCTCTTCCAGTTATTTTGGAATGCTATGGAGCTCTGCTCCAAGAGCGCTAAAAGCTGGTGGTTGCTGTGCCTGTCAAAGTGTAGCTGGCCCAGAGGACGTGGCCCAAGCACTTTTACAGCTTAATTTCTTGGAGAGAAGTGTTGTGCTAGATCTCTGTGAGCATTTTCAACAACTGTGAGGGAAGGTGAAGTCTCACTTTTATCATATTCAGAAGTACTGCAGAAGAAAACTCAGAATTTAGGTCTTCCTTCAGAATATTTTTAAATATTTACTTTAAAGTAGCAAATTCCTAAAGCAAAGGGTGTCTTCTGGCATTTATTTTAATGCAATTAACCTAACAAAGAGCTTGGAAATTACCTGATTTTGTTGTTGTTCAGTCTCAGAAAACGCAGTTTTCTCATTTCATCAATGCCAAAAGGCACAGACTTAAGTTCATTGTGATCCAGAAACAGCTCCCTCAGGGAGTGATAAGCTCCAAAAAACGACACTGGGTCTATGCCATTGTCGGCGAGTTTGTTGAAGGACAGGTAGAGATACTCCAGCCCCGGCTTCATGTGGCCAAACACATAACCTGGGATTCTTTCTATCTGGTTTCCAATAAGTACCAGGTGTAGTAAAGATTTTGGCAAGTAGGAGGGAACGTGATATAATTTATTGTAAGAGAGATCGATCGATTCCAAGTTCCTGCATTAAAGGAGAAAAAAAAAAAAAGGGCTGAATACGCTCTGCCCCCCATTGGTAATGCTTGGTGGGGTTACAAGGGAACTGAATTTCCAAGGGAAACTTGTTTCTGTTACTGGAACAGAACGCATTATATGGAACGTGCTCATGTATAATTACTCTGGGAATAGAGGGAATTGAAGTCGTGAATTAACAATCAAGCACAATGGTTTTGTTGATGGGAAGAGATCCTCAGTAATGAGGACGGGGGTGGGGCTGAATGGGGGAATCCCGAGGGACTAATTTGTGTTTGCTGCAAAAACGATTTACACTGAAGAACACATAATCAGCTTGGGACTTCAGTCATTATCCCATTAACAGTGAGTTTTCAACTTTGTTCTAAAGCCCATTTGAAATGGAATTGCTTTGTGAATGAATCATCCCCACAGGCTTCAAGTCCGGGGATGAGAGATGCTGTCAGTAGTCCCAGAATGGTTGTTCCCAGATTAAGGAATTTACACATTCAGGGATCAGCTGACAGGGCTGCAGTGCCAGGTAAGGCCAGGTACCCTCTGGAGCTCAGCAAATAATTTACCAGGAGGATCAAAAGCAGCAGCATCTTTTGCTCCTTTACATTCTTATTACTTGCTCAGCTTATATTCTACTCATGGACAGTGCATCGTCATCTCTTCATCTTATTTACTTTTATAATTTTTAATCTAATGGGGAATAAGGCTAGGACAGTATTAAATTATTTTTAAATTACCTGTGAGATAATTATGTATCAGTATCAAATTATCATATAATTCTATGGAATATTATTTACAATTGATGTTCACATTTTAATGGATGGTCAGAAAAAATAGTGACTTTTATGTTAATATGATACAGATTTGAGGTAAAATATCTTTTCGTTTGACAGCTGACTGTATACCTTCTAGATTATACCATTAGGAAAAAGCAATTAAGACAAATTAGCTAAGGAAAACAAATCAAAGGATAATTATGAGTCTAAGTTAAAAATAATGAAGTGCAAATATTTATTTTGTTATCTGACTCACTGGTAACAGAGAGAAATAAAACCAATGTCTTTTAAATAATTGCTACTTACTCTTGGTTTATCCAGGCCAAAGGTGCTATCCTGTGCTCTTCTAATTGGTTGTGCTTTAGCCCAATGACATTGATGTTTCTCGTGTGGTTAAAGCAAATTTCTGACACTTCTTCAATTTGATTATTTTCAAGATACAATTCCTGTAAGTGCATTTGGGAACAAAATTTGTGAGATCAAAATATATACTGGTTTTCCCATTCCAAATGCAAAATGTAGCTGTTACCTGCCCTCCATATTCCCTGGGATATCTGCTGATTCCTAAATCTGAACCAGAGGCAGTTTGTAGCTGGAGTGTGACCTTCAGGAACACCATTTTTCAAAGCAGTTATTTTGTTTTCTCATTTGTGAGAATACAGATTGCTTTGAAAGATCAAATAGAAAAAGAATTGTATCTTTGGGGGTCTTTTTGGTTTGGTTGGTTGGTTTTTTGCGCTTTGGTTGGTGTTTTTTTATGGTTGTTCTGTTTTCTTTTTACCTCGAGAGTGGCAGGAAGACCTTGGGGGATAATTCTAAATTTATTTCTTCCCAGTCGCAAATAACAAAGACTTTTCAAAGGATAAAAGGCCAAAGGACTGACATTCGCTTCGCTAAGTTTATTTCCTTCTAATTCCAGAGTGACCAAGTTCTTTAAACCTGGGGAGAAAAAGTTGGAATTTCTGTTAGTCAGTGCCCTCTTGTGTGTTGATAAAATGCACGTTCATAACGTACAAGTGTTCAGCATTACTCAGAGGAGTTCACAGCAATGAAAAATGTGGCAAAGGGATTTCATTATCTCATAATCATAGAATTATATTGTTTATAACTTCGTGGAGCTTTGGAGATTGAGCACAGCTTTATTTATAGTTTCCTCTCCCAGCTGGGATGGAAAGGGCGGCAGCTGCAGCCCTTGGATAGTGCTCCCATTTTTCCTGGTTGTGCAGCTGATGTCCAGGGCCCTGTGTGGGTGCTGACCTTTGTGCAGCTGCCCAGGGATCCCCACGGGGCTCCACTCACTGATGGGACAATGGGAATGTTCTCTTCCCTTGGGCTCATGTGCTGAGAGCCCCCAATGGATTATCCTGTTCCTCTTCCTCAGCATCCAAGTGCAGGGCACAGGGAAAATCAGTGGTGATCAGTGTATGTTACCAGGAAATATTATTTCATAATACTAGGCTTCTCATTCACAAATTATCCAAATCACTTCCTTTTCACAGAAGGCTTGTATTGCTCCTCCTGACAGTGCAGTTTGAAGATTTTAAACTAAAAGGCTCCTGCAGCCCTTGGCCTAAGTTTGCTTAGTCTTTAGGTTGCTCCAGAGTGAGCTGTGGCACTAAACTGATCCAGTTTAGATGGGACCCTGTTGGCAAGAGATCAAAGGATTAAAAAATCCATCAAGTTATGACATACATAGTCCCCTTTCGTTTTTCTTTCTTTTTTTTCCCTATCAGCCCACATTTAACTTGGCTTAGAATGATCGTGGTGGACTCCAGTTATATTCTACCTTATTTTTCACACATATCAAATTCCATTCACTTTAATGCAATGTAAAAAGAACTAATGTTTTTTACTTTTGTATTAATGTATTTATATTTTCACCACACGTGGAGCCGTCAGGTCGCAGATCAGGAGAGTAGGTATCTTCAACATATTTCAAATCCATCTCTGCTTAGTAACCTTAAATATAAACTTCTTTGGGAGAGGAGCAGTTGCATAAGAAGGGAAAATGTAATTTTTAAAAAATCCATCATGCAAATGTCTCAGCTTTTGTTGCCTTTTGAAAAAAGGGCACTTTAAAACCAACAATTACTTTTCTGCCTGTATATCAAACCGGATGCATTTGGTTGAACACTCTCCTTTTCAAATTAATTTTAAGCTTTTCATATGATCAGTATTGGTTTTCTAAATACCTTTTAAGCCATCTTCATCGATGGCATGAAGGTGATTGTCATTTATTTTTATTTCTTCCAAAGTTGATGGCAGTTCAGAGGGAATATGGACCAGCAGATTTCCATCCAAATACAGACGTTTTAGCTTTTTCAGGATCTTAATCATAGGGATGAAGAAGAAAACTTAGATTATCCAAGTAAAATACATAGTTAAATATACAGTGTAATCATAGTTAAGGTTTTCTTACACATGTGTTTTCTGAAGATTTTCAGCAGCAGTGCACTAGTATCCAGAGTCTAATTAATTGGTTTCTTTCTGCTAAATATAAATAAATGTGGCAGTTAATGCCGTGTGTAACTGGAAGGGTTTGATTGAGCACATCAGCTCCCACAGCCATCCAAGCATCACTGTTTGCATCATTGCTGCTCCCTGTGAGCCATGTAGGCATTGCCTCACTACACTGCACAGCATTTAGGGGTTCAAAATACAAACATATGTAAATAATGTGTTTCTACTCTCCATTTGTGGGCAAATCGATGCTTTTCTGTCCATCAGCAAATTTACTCAGGCAGAAGGACAGCAACTGTTTCAGTAACTGAGGATTTTAATGACTGAAGCCAGCTTGGAAAAGTATCAGAGCTTCATTGCGATAAATGCACATCAGGGTCATGCAGTGGGAGCGTTTCTTGAAGAAGTGGGGCTTCAGCAGTGGGTCCAGCAAAGGCTTTTTTCCTCCAGTTGGGTGCGAACTGCCTGGTGTGATTAAAGCTTCACTAAAATTTATTTCACACTTGAGACACCTTCCTGGTCTGTCTTTGGCATCCTCTTTGATGTCGTAGGAACTGAAGCCCTTTGAAATCAGCCCAGTCTGTTCCTGTTATCACATGGAGAGAGGTGTTTGACACAGTCCTGCAAGAAGACTGATGGCATGTGGCAGGAAACAAAATTAGAAACATACCGTGATAATCCAGTTTGTTGTTCATATGCCTTTTGTATTCACCTTGCCTGAAAAAGCAAGGCCTTAATGCCTGACTTGCACATCTGAATTACCACCTGTACATACCTGCTTTGGGAGGAATTACTGTGTGGTTATTCTGTCTTCAAGTGAGGAGTGTGTAGGTGCACTTGAATATCCTGTTGTCATGTAAATTCCCTTTGCGAGGAAAAGTCTGAATATAGAAAGGCTTTGGACTATTTAATGAGAAAGCTGTTCTTTTAATAAGCAGCTGTGCTTGAAAATTTCTCATTAATGTAATAAGAAGATACATAAATTTAAGTGTTGAACCTGAGCAGTCCAGGCATGTTCAATGGCATTTGAGCCCTTCAGTGCTGAAATCTCTCAATTGCAACTGATGAAATACCCAAAAATTGTCTATCTTGTTGTTTAACATTTAATACCTAGTGAATGTCATTTATAAATTCCTAGATATTCTTGATTATGATGAGAAATGTATTGGAGTAGCCAGGTTTAGCTGTATTGTAATTATAGAACGGTTACTTGTAAGAGGTGCAAACTGGTTTAAATCCATAAACTGAAAAGCAGGAAAAACATTCCTCTAAAGCAGTAATTAGTGAGAGGATGGTAGAATGGTTAAGCTTTCTTACTTTGAAGGCTTTTGGACCTATGCCAGGAGAGGTTATATTATTTTTACTCAGATCAATCCATTCCAAGTTAGGCACCCCGTTGAACGCTTCGTCTGAGATAGCAGTGATGCTGTTTCCTAGGGCAGAATTCAGGAAAAAAAATGTTTGAGTCATGAACTACAGTCTGCATCTGAGTTGCGTGGTATTGTACATGGAAAATATGTTACAGAAATAGTTGTGTACAGTAATTGGAGGTATGTTCATATAACATTAGTAAGCAAATCTAGCGTTTTTAATTTATTGTTTTGGAGGCTTAGCTGTAAAATTCAATCCGATAAATTTTTATGATAAGGAGCAAAAAAGTATTACAAATCTGTTGACTGCATTTGAGTATGAATAATATTATGGAAGTCATGCAAAGTAGACCCGTTAATTACCTGTAAGGTCTAAACTTGTTAGATCAGGATCTGAGATTGGTGGTATTTGTGTAAGTTTGGCATTAATGCAGCTTACTGTGGTGTCCGAGGTGGAACATCCAGATGGCAAAGGAGGAGCTTCCATGGGTGGAAGAGGAATTGGGAAATGAGATGGAATTCGGAAAGGACCATCATCTTCATCGCTTTCATAATGCAGTTCTTCTTCTGCAGCTCCTGTTCTTGTGTTGGGCTTCTTTCCTCTGCGATGGCCTTTGTGCTTCTGGCGATTTCTTTTGCCTTTCCTTTTTCTTTTCTTTTCACCCTTTCGATGACCCTCCTTAATCTCTGTCGCTTCTGTTTGAAGCAGTTCATCCTTTCGAGTTTGAGTTCGTGCTGATGGCAAGACACTGGTGGTATCAAGGTCACTGGGTTCTGGAGAGTCACCAGACAACTCACTTATGTCATCCAGTGAAATAATACTTGAATCCAAAGAGGAGCCTGAGCAGAGCAATGAGAACATAAAAAACCAAACCAAAACAACACAAAAGAGTCTGGTAAGAAACTAAACTTCTAGTGAACATTGTTTCCCACATACAGTAAAAACATAATGGCTATAGAACAGTATTCCTCTTAGAATGTGGTTCGAAAAGAATGGAAATATGGCCTTAGATTGCTGCTTGACAAAAGAGAAATACTTTACTGGAACTGGTTGAGGCAACCCTACAGAACAGTTTGCACACGGGTGTGATTTATGCCAGCTCCAGAAAGAAGGTGGGAAAATTAATATAGCCTTCAGTATCTTCCTTTCTGACCTAATATAAGTTAGTTTTTTGTGTTGAGGGAGGTGTCCAAAGAGGAAAAATAGTAAGTCTGGGAGTGGGAGGTAATCTGGATAAAATTCACAAAGGTTAAGGCTTGTTCTCTGCAAGGCATTGTCAGGTGAGGAGTTGGCTGCAGGAGGGGATCTCACCAGGGAGATGTATTAACTCCATTACCAAAATGCAGTTTTTACTTGTATAATAGGGCAATTCTAATAAAAGGAGTTTAATTGTTTCAATCAACATGACTTCTAGTTCTACAGTTAATTCCTGTGGTGTCTCAGGGTATTTCACTGTCACATGCACACACACACACACAAGGCTAAATAACATTATTATGGTAGGAGGAGGTTGAGTTCAGTACTTTGACGACATAAGATAGTGGGAGTGGGGGAAGGAAATCACATTTCATCTTCATCTCCTCCATTCCTTCTTTTTAAAGGTACTAATTTTATTTAAATGTTTATAGAGAAGCAAGATCGTAGTTCTGTTGCTCCTCTTGTGAGTTGACTTTCTTATCTTGATTTATATCAAATAGCTGCATGTTTTTACGCTCCTGGCAAAGACTGACCAGTCTGTATGTCTAATACATTAACAATGGCCAGTAGTTATTGATGAACTTTGTAAATGGAAGTGGGAGAGAAAATATAAGGTGTCATTCCTTCATATATTTACAAAGTTTTGTAAAGGTAAGAGGGAAGAAGCAGAAAGGGGAAAATAAAAATTACTATTGCATACTTAACGTCTTTTATTTAAATGTTATATCAAACTCATCTAACAACCAGTGTACTCTGAGAAACTGAAGTCAACTTGAGTAGAAATTATGAAGACCTGCTCTTAGCATTTAATTCAGGATAATGTGTACCTTGTAATCCCTGATATCATTACATGTAGGTTTGCTATGAGCTAGTTTTAAAATAGTAAGCAGATGGTGTTCCATACCAGTATCGGAGCAAACTGGGCAGCATTCCCCTTCGGGTATGACGGTGTGGGGACATTTCAAGGGGTGGCACATGGTTGTGTCACATATCACCTCTCCCTTGGAGCAGAGGCAGGTGATGCAGGGCTTGGGGGACCAGACGGCTTTGTCGAACATGATCATCCCGTTGGCTGTGCACTGCCCCTTCTTCCCTAGGGACAGAACACGGGGAACTGGGGTGAAATAGCTTAAACCGAGAGCAAACCAACAGCGTTCATTGAAAACTTTGGAAAGAAGCACCGCTACTGAGGGGCTTTGGCGTGGCAGCTCATCTTTCCTCTCCACCCTTAGCAGAAATCACAGATCTCAACGGAAGCTGTGCACGGATACAGTTGAGAAAGAAGCAAGTTTTCCTTATAAGTTAGAAGAAGTCATGCAGAACTTGAATATTTTTACAGGCCTCCTCCTGTTTCTCTGTTGTTCACTACACATCTTTTCTAATGCCTTGCACATTAAATAAGAAAGTTTTGTTAAGGCTCTGTGGAACCAGGAAAGTAACAATATTTAAGTTATAGTGACTCTTCATAGGCTTGATGGAAGTCAAGTCTGTTCTGTGATGACTAGTGGGATGGCAAACATCTTCCCTTCCCTCTAATTTCCTTTATATGAAAAAACCCTGTTTACTAGGAAAGTAGCAACCTAGAACAACTTGTGCTAATAAATACTGCCTCCAAAGTTTCTGGGCATGAGTCTACTAAAAAAGAGATTTCCCCATGTTACCAGCTGACATTTTCAGGAAGAAATGTAGATCCCTTTTGTAAGCTCTATGCAGATATTCAGTAGGCAAGACATTTGGGGAGTGTAAAGACTTGGGAAGGAAACGAATCCAAGTTCCTTTCCTTCCAGTGATGGAGTTCACCCAACAAAGGTTTCCCTGGGCAGTTGTCACCCACACTCCAGGATAAACACTGCACTTTAGCACAATGCTTTTCTTTTTGGTCTTTTGAGAAAAGGAAAGCAAAGGCTGAGATTCTTCATCCCATGCAGATATTCCTATTTTTGAGTGCACTTCTAAATGTGGTGAGAATCTGAACTCCCTCCCTACCTTCCTTTTCCTCTCTAATTAACCTGAGAATGCCTTGCTGAGGTGTTGTTTCAAGCTGAAAATCCATTTCTAAGTTACTTTATACTTCCCTGCATATAAAGAAAAAAATTGTCCTCTTTTCCTATTCAGTTTGACTTCCTCCTTCGGATGAAGGCTGTATAATGCAGTGGAAAAACCTTATCTCATCTGGATTTGCATGCCAAGAGACTTTCATTTGTGATACACTAATTGTCTCTGGAGGGGTTGTTTGCAGGGTTTGTTTTCCCACACTCCACCCTGGTCGGTGCCTGGTTGTTCAGTTTTAAGAAGAGAATTCAGGATAGCCTTGAAATGTCCTTGCAAGATTATTGTAAATATTAGTGTCTGAAATGAAGTGTCTGTGGAATTAATATTTGTCTCAAAATGCAGCATTTTGCAAAGTCCTACAAGGCAGTCCTACTGTCACCTTCATAGCAAAGGTCTTCTTTTGCCCTTCTCTTTAAAGACCATAGGATATGAATCTGTTTCTAGAGTAAAAATTAATTATCGGAATCATCCAGTTTGGATGTTCGTCAATATTCCATATATTTTATAAAATTCCTCGATTTAAGTTACTCTCAGGATAGAAAAAGTGAGAAATTCATGTTTTGAACAGTTGCATCTTGTTTTTTTCTGGGGTCTGGGATATCTGTGCCTCATTTCAGCCGCATAAAGTTGTGCTTTAATCAACTCAAACCATGTTAAGTGGAGGAGGAGAGGCCCAGGCCAAGTGTTAGTTGGCTCCAAGTCCCTTGTCACTCTACCCAGGTATCTGTAATCCAGCTGTTTGCTGGATCCTGACTTCTGGTTTTTATGTGCTTGCCAGGAAGCCACAATATTTCTTTTAAATAATCTCCAAAGGAAACACAAAAAGAACGCTGCACTTTCTCGTGTTAAACGATAAAACATCAGCTGTTCCAGAGGAGCATGATCTGGCTCGAGGAGGAAATTCTTCTGTGCTTCCTAAAATTCTTTAGGTTGTTTTAGCTACTGGACTGCACCTGGAGTTGGTGCAAATCTGTCTGAATAAGCATAAAGATATGAGTTATCAGGCTTGGCCTCTGCAGGCTTTAACTATTTATCTTCTGTTCCGTGGACATGGGAGTTACTTTAATTGGCAGGACACATGTGTGCTCAAAGGCAAAGATGGACAGAATCACACGGGTTGGAAAGGACCTCGGAGACGATCAAGTCTAACCCTTGATCCACTCCCACTGCGGCTACCAGACTATGGCACTCAGTGCCACATCCAGTCTCATCTTAAAAACCTGCAGGGGTGGAGAATCCACCACCTGGGCAGCCCATTCCAATGGCTGATCACTCTCTCTGTAAAGAACTTCTTCCTAGTATCCAACCTAAACCTCCCCTGGCACAGCTTAAGGCCGAGCCCTCTTGTCCTTCTTCTGGTTCCTGGGAGAAGAGACCGACCCCCACCTGGCTACGCCCTCCTGTCAGGGAGTTGCAGAGAGTGATGAGGTCTCCCCTGAGCCCCTTGGTGCGTGGCAGGACTGCTCTTTGGCATTGTGGAATTCACATAAAACCCTGGTGAGACAGAAGAAAGACTGGGCTGAGATGCTCCTTACATTTCCTGGCCCCTGAGTAACTTCACAGGGTGGTACAGGCAGAAGTGGGCATCGAGGGGTACTAGAAATAGCACAACAAACATCCCGTTCTGCTCTGCTTCGTGGACAGGCTGCAAAGGACAAACAACGGCAAACGTTGTGGTGAACTGTTTGATTTAATTTAAATACTCATGTGATTTTTACCTGGAGGAAGGAGATATGTCTGGTTACTGTAAAACCTCCATCTAAGTGCTAATTTTCATTCTGCATAAATCTGTAAATTGTTTGGGTTTTTTTTTCTTTCTAGGTTACTAAGAGCAAAACAAGTAGCTAAGATAATTGAAATTGAGGTTTGGATTGCATTTTCTTCTATTCTGGAGCATGATTAATAATAGTGTTCTATTATTTAATAGGCTCTGTTTTTTCCAAATCTGACATGAACTTGAAAAAATTTTGAACTTTAAAAGCTAGACTAAAAAATACCTTGTGGTTCAAGTCTTTGGCAGACGTGCACAGGACTTTTAACCTTTGGAAATATGGTGTAAATTCAGCATGAAGTTCCAAATAAAATGAGTTCAGTGGTTTTAGCTCAGCTTTTGGATGCAAATCCAGATAGAAAGAAACAAGTTGGGGTGGGGAGGGGGAAGAGCTGTGCATTATTTCAGCATGACTGATGGTCCTGACAGAGACACTGGAATATCTTACATGAAGTGTGTGCTACTTATGCGGTATTTTCCTCTGTTTAATTTTAAAAATATTTTTAAATTAAAGGTTTGACGTTAGTAATATGTATAATATTGTAATACACACTGGAAATGCCATAGTCAAGGGGTTTGCTCGTTTTGCTGTTAAAATCCCTTGCTTTAAAGTACTTTATTTCAAATGGTTCAGCCATTCTGAAAGTAAGGACTCGCAACAAGTAGTAATTATTAAGAAAATGTGGCTAAAATGTGTTTGGCCATTTGAGACCTATTAACCTGGTGGACATGCCTCTTGTGAGACTTAACTTTGTGCTTATAAAATAGGTTATTATCACTTTATGCAGATTAGTGGTTATCAGGACATTCTACTTTTTTTCCATAAAGTTGGTTAAATTGCCTGTGATGATTTCACTTAGTTTGCGATCTCCTGGTGCTGGAATGGAAGTATCCATGTCTTCATATTTAATAGCTGTAGAGTGGACACAACCTTGTCTTGAGTCCTCACAACATCCCACTGTCTTTCTTTTCTTCAACCCTCAAACTTCCTTCTATGAAAAGTGTTGAACATCTCAGTAATTTTCAATGGGTTAATAACTGTGGTTTCAAAATTGAGAAGTACTGATAGTGGTGTTCAGAAGTTGTTATTTTCAGAACAGGTCACTGGTTGTTAAACCTAACTTGCTGCTTTGTGAGTTGTAATTTCCCATTTGTGACATTGAACATAAAATCACAACATCCTAGAGCAAGAGTTCTGACTTTTTTATTGCACTAAGGCCCAAAGAGAAACTTAACAACTATCAGTTCTCAATCCCTGATTAGTCTTGTATTCTTTGAGGAGATTTAGAGAGGCCTGATACAGTTACCGAGACAGGTTTCAGTAAAGATTAATGAAATTGTACTTTTTGCCTGTTTGTTTTTTAAGGCATCAAATCCTCTTCCCTACCTCTCCTTCAAAAACTGTAAAATATATATTAGTACAGCAATGTGAGAACCTCTAGATCACCAAGAAGGCAAGTTTTATATAAATCATACCGTGAACTTCTCTTAAGTAAATTTGGGTTCTCAATATAGATGGAGCAGAAGAGTGATCTTGTGTTGAATGATTGGGGGGGTTCTCTCAGCTCAGTTTTCTAATGCAGGTTTCATATTGCAACTATTGCTGTGTGTCATTAAGTTATTTACAAAGTAAAGAATTACTTTAGCCATATTGCATGTAGACATGGTTTGAGTGCTGCCTATCAAAAATACAGCAACAAAAAATAATAGAACTTAAATTCATTTTAGTTAACACTGGTGTTATTGATATTAATTCCTCAGTGAAATGTTAATTGACTTGGGAGATACGTCAAGCAATAAATTCTTCAAAATGGTCTTCAAGCTTATTACACATTTGAAGTTATGAAAATATCCCAACAAATTTTTGATTAGATAAGATCAAACAATAAGGCAGAAAAACTGTGGAAAATATTAGTTACCTGGCAAAGCAGGATTCAGCTAAAAAGCCTCATATGCCAAACCACAGAATTACTGTGAAAGGCCACAGGTCCTTAAAGAGTTTTAATGTTTCATTTAAAATCAAGAGAAAAATGAGCCCACCCTGAGCAGCGAAGGGACTTTGTTCTTACCTGGCAGGACACTGTAACTGGATTCGTGTTGCCCCAAACCTATGAGAGAGTCAAACACTCCCATAACACTGTCATCTATATTAATGAGAGGTATCCCGGGCACAGTGGGGTCCGGGAGCTCCATCCTTGGCTGCCTCGGGAATCTGTGCCCTGCTGGGGAGTCCCTTGCCGGGCCTCGGGGTTGCCTCCTCCTCCTCTGCCTCCTGGGAAGGGCACTGGCTTCACTGGGACAAAAATCAGTGCACAGAGAGACAAGCAGGAAACAACAGACCAGGGGTGTTGCCTTCATGGCCTTGTGTGTCCCAGAGAGGATCCTGGAATGGGAAAAAAAAGAGGAAGATTAGATACCTGCAGAGCTTTTAGGACTATGGCAGTCACGGGGCACTTCTCAGAGCATGTGGAGCAACACGTGGGAGGTATAACCAGGCTTCCCCTTGGAAAGAAATTGCCCTGTGAGACCTGAAGTAACTAATCTGCATTTAGTGGTTTTCTGCCCTCACAGGCAATAGTCAAACTCAGATAGGTGCTGGCTTTGGGGTTGCGTTTGAAGAGCTGGTTTGGATTTGCAGGGCCACCAGGCATTTGCAATTCCATAATTGTTACTGCTCCCAGCAATGGAGCTCTTGGGAGTTCTTTAAGGTGTTCCTTCCCTTTTTTATGATTGCTAATACTTCTTCCAGATTGTAACTTCTGAACATGGGAGTGGCAAAGCAACAGAAAGATGCCCTATTTATTTCTGATGTGGTACCCCAAGTGCCTTTGGTTTGGCATTTCTGTGTAAGGGATTTTTCATCATAGGTGAAGAGATACCTTCCATTTCTGGCCATCCTCATCTCCAACAGGATCTGTTTGGTTCTGCAGAAGAGTCCTGTGGGAAGTTTGATCAAAACAGTGCTATTCCCCCGTTTTTATTAACCATAGGCAGTCTAAAAAGGTTGATTTTAATGGGTTGTGCTCTGCATTTACTTTTTAAGGAAATCAAAACAATTTTGTGTATCCTGAGTCTTCTTATGCTCGTGACAGAAAAATTACATTTACTGTCACCAATAGGTGGCATTCCAGAACAGAGCAGCCAGGATTCAGGAGTGTGCAGAAGCAGCATATCCAGCAGAGGATTTGCTGCACCAGTGTGGAAATAGGGCCCTGCATGTCCAAGGTTATCAATGATTTGTCAAAGCTCTCTTGCATAATTCTTCCGTAAAGGAAATGCTCTTGGCCTGTGGCTTTTTTTGACTGAGACAGTAGAGACAGAAAACACTCATGTCCTTGTGGTGGTGAGAATTAGCGAAGAATCTGAGACTTGGAGCACTTAGTCTTTGTGGCCAAGACAAGGCTTAGAGCGTGGCCATGGTTCTTCTCTAAGGAAGCCTTGAGGGGATTAAAAAAATGCTTTTTCTTAATGTTCATCAGTCTGGCTTTATATGTCGACTTTATATTCTATAAATACAAGGTAGTTTCACTTCAGGAACTTTAACTGTGGTTTTGCCTGCATCAGATCTTGTTAAAAAGCTTGTTCATCTTGGTATTTATATAATACAAGCTTTTGGTAAAACTTTTGGGTTTTGCCTAGCTGTTCTTTAACATAAGACACATGATTGATTGCATATTTTTCATGCTTTCCACAGCATAATTCTCTTTTTTTATTTTTTTTTATTCTCACATTTTAAAATGGGAAGTTGGGGGGAAATAAGCTGAAGACAGTATGCATTTTACTTCTTTTTAATATTGTAGTTTTGTACTCAACTATTTTAGCTTTAAAATTTTATAGCAAATCTGGATATTAATTTGCAGGATTTGAAGTTAATGTTTTTGTTTCCATATAAAGGGGAGATGCAAATGTCTCCCACAAATCCTCGCAGTATCTCACGTAAGGACAGGATTCTGAAACGAATCCAGACTTCAGTTTGCTGCTTGCTACCCATCAGAAACCAGTCATTCTGAAATGCCAGATAGACTCTATACTGGGCATTTATTTACAGAAATCACTGTTAATTAACATATCAAATAGATGCAGGAGCTTGTGCTCTGCCTTTAAAATGCCTGTTTTTGTTCAGAAAGTGCTGATTTCTGAGCACCTCAGGACAAATGACCTCATGCTTTGGTTTCTGACTGAGTTGGTAATGACGGGCTATAAAATTACACAGTAAACTTGTGTTCCACAGCTCTGGCTGAAACACACAAAGAGCCCTTGGGGAAAAGGGAATGTAAAAGGAAAAGTCTTGGACATGTGTGTTCATTCTATCAAGTTACTGACATCTTAATTATGGGCCCATTTTTCTAGGATACTTTATAATCACACTGTAGTTACAATGCTGCTACATTACAGTTGGGCTTTTTTAATGTTTAACCATTTCTTCCTGTCACCAGAGGCACATAATGGCATGACTGAAATTCTTTCCCATTTTCCATGTATTTTGTAAAAGTCAGGAATAATACAGGGTGGATTACATTATATTTACTGTACAAAAGATGTTTCGCTGTGAACTTCAATAAAAAGTAAAACTCTATAGTAAATCAAATTATCTTAAAGTGACACATCTTTTTATAAGACACTTTATAAGTACAAGTAAAATAACCTCAAAAACAAACCAACAGAAAATACATACCATACCCTCCCAAATAATATGTTTTTTATGATCTAATCCTGTTCATATATATGAGTTTATATGCTGTGTTTTCACACCAATTTAACTCTTCAGCGCTGAAAGCTTAATATTGCTACTTTCAGCCAAATGGTGTTCTTTTCAAGCAAAATACTGGGCTACTGAATTTCTTTCTTTGGCTTATTTAACAAGCGTTGTCTCACATTTTAAGGCCCAAATTGTGAAAGGCCCTTAAGGGCACTGGGCCTTTCTTGTCCATGACTGGGATCCTCAGATCATCTATCAGGAATTTATATTTAGTACACGGCCAGCCAACTTTAGATTTGGGGAAAATTCAGCCTATTCAACTTAGGATTTTTGTAAAAAATGATTACATAGTAAAATAAAATTATAGATAGCCGATGTAATGAATTTATGATATGTTTGGGTTGCCAGATACTCTCAACATGGCTGCATTGCTATACTTTTATTGGTTTTCGCCCAAATGTTTAATCAGGCACAGTATGAAAAGGCATCTTTATTATCTTTTTTACCATGTGTTCAATAGTTTGTAGCTTTCAAAATGTTTATCTTCAGTAAGTTCGGTATCTGTCATTTTTCTGTTCTGTTAATGGAAACAGTTAATTTCTAAAGGAGAGACCCTTTAGAAATCCCAGAGTATCAGAATTTATTAAATAATCTACTTTTATCTGTTCAGTCTAAGTTCAAACATGTTTTTGAGATGTCAGCATTATTTCCTATGACACACGGGTGTTAAAGTGCTTTAGCAACATTTTTCACATACTCTTTAAATTTATTGCATAGAAATGAGTTACATTTAGCCGAAAACTAATTGCACTTTCCATCAGTTTAAGTTGGATGTGCGTGGCAAACATGAACACAGAACAAGCAGATCAACGGGTATCGCACACTTTATCTAGAAAAGCATTTATGTCCGGTACAGCTAAATATAGCTCACGTTATTTCACACATATTTGCAAAGTTAACACGAAGTTCAAGCCATTCAACACCATGCTTTAAGCAGTAATTTAAAATGTAAAATATTTTACCTTGTAATCTAACCTAACAGCAGAATCTGCTTGCTGTCATTTAGTCTCCCGCTGCAAATGAAACAGAACCACAGTGATATCTTTAAAACAAACAGAGAAACAGTTGGGATTGTTGAAAACATGTGAGATGATTCCTTAGTTAGGTCTGGAATAGCTCCTTCCCCTGGGGACAAACGCTGCTCAGTTCTGTGTGCAGAGGATCAGCTCGTGCTGGTGCTCGGAGCGCTCAAACCTTGCTCAAGGCAAAGGAAAAGCAGCACAATGTGCTCGGTCCGGAGGCTGACAAGGCACAGCTGGGAATCCTCCGCCAGCCCTTACAGTTGCATAAGGAACAGGGAAAAGTGGAGTGTTTTCAAAAGAAACATACAAAAAAAAAAAAGTGTATTTTATTCTGTTCTGGTTTGTGGATTTAGAACTTTAGTTTCCAAGTGGCACGGCTTTAATGTAGATTTATTTAAAAGAATAAAATATAATACATTTTGGCAAACGTAACCTTAACATAAAGACATTTATTAAAGTTAGAACTTTTTTTTCTTCAATTCATGTTTTCTTAATCCACTCTTGCCCTTCAAGCCTGTAATCTATAAGCAGCAGACCTTTTTGTTGAAGTTTTAGCATGGAAAATGTTTCTTTTGTCCACTTACGGCGATGATTTCACCATAAGTTGCAGCTTATGCATGGAAAATAAAATGACCGAAGCACTTTCCCTTCATTTTTTTTTTTCCTTTGTAAGGCTAATTACATCCTGAAACATGATCCTGAACCCCAGCTCTGCAGAGCTGCAGTGAAGTTGGGAATCCAAGTAGGAGAAGTGAGCGTGAGGGAAGGGAGGGAATAATGGTACGTTACCACAAGTCCTCGGTGTGCCAGCAGAGCCTTTTCCTGCGTCCCCAGATATCGCGTCTGCAGAGTGTCCAGGTGGGATGAGTGGGATGGTGGGTCTGCTGAGCTTCAGAAATGACAAATTTACCTGGGAGACAGAGTTGTCTGAGCTCTTCTGACATTAAAAATTTGTTGTTTGGTTGGACTCATGCTCTGAGGAATATTTAGACAGATAGTCATGGACTGGTATAACCATTGAGTTGACCATAATTGTTGGCAGTATGTGGTGGAAAGATACTGGGAAAACACATTGTCTCTTAAAATAGTCATTCACTTCCTACTGTGCTCTGCTGTGCAAAGGCAAAAGAAGGAATATTAAACTTTTGTAGTTTATCTGGAGCTGTTTAAAAGGAATGGAAATAGTCACACTTGGAGGTGGCATCCAAAATGAGGACACGGCTCAGGACCTGTGCTGAAAGCATTGGTCTGTAAAGGGCGAGTTGAACAGTTCTCTGGAAACAAGTGGGGAAGAGAACAGCAAATTAGATCGTGTTGTCAGGCTTGTGCATGTCAGGTGAAAGACTTTATGTGTTTAAACAATGGTGTGTTTATTAGAGATAGAAGTGACGGCACTCACTTCAGTGTCTGTTTAAATGCAGCTTCTTATGCTTCTGATGCCTTTGTGCATGTGAAGCTCTGGTTCAGTGCATCTGCTTTGGATGTGGCATCTCTGATCATGAATTCTAGTAGATCCTTGAATCTGGACTTCTTAGCTTATGTCATCTCTAATTTTTGGAAGGTCAATCTTTCAGCAGCTTTCCAGAGCTGAGAGGGACACAGTCGTGTCTCTGCTAGATCATACAGTGAAAATCCTAAATCCTCTAAGCAGACTGAAGGATCGCTGAAGGTGTTACTGAATCTACACCTCTCTTGTGAAGACAGGTTGAGAGAGCTGGGGCTGTTCAACGTGGAGAAGAGAAGGCTTTGGGGAGACCTTAGAAACCCTTCCAGTGCCTAAAGGGGCTCCAAGAGAGCTGGGAGAGGGACTTTGGACAAGGCCTGGAGTGACAGGACAAGGGGGAATGGCCTTAAGCTGAGGAGGGCAGACTTAGATTAGATATTAGGAGGAAATTCTTCCCTGTGAGGGTGTTGAGGCCCTGGCACAGGTTGCCCAGAGAAGCTGTGGCTGCCCCTGGATCCTTGGAAGTGTCCAAGGCCAGGCGGGATGGGGCTTGGAGCAACCTGGGCTAGTGGAAGGTGTCCCTGCCCACGGCAGGAGGTTGCAATGAGATGATCTTTCAGGCACCTTCCAACCCAAACCATTCTATGATTCTATGAATCAGTAAGAGTCCTGGAAGCATCACAGTTCTGGTGGTATCCATGTTTAGCCTTTCTTTTGGCCTCCTTTAAGTCACTTTTGTCCTTTAATCTGCAGACCAAAATGAAGTTTCTCCTATATTCTATCTGGTGCCATTAAAATATCTAATCAAAAGCCTGTTGCACAGAACAAATAATGTCTTCTGTTCTCCTTCCTCGCTCTGATTACCTGGAGTCAGTGTGGCTTCATGATCTTGGTAGAACCTGCCATTAGTATGAAGCAGAATATACCTGGGAGGCCCTTGCTTATCTTTTCCTCAGCTTTTTCTAAGGAAGAAATTGAGACTATCTGAGGGGTCTGCAAAGGCACAGTTCCCTCTTCATGAAAATGGCATTGCACCTTCCTTCCTACAGTGAGCAGTAACACTTGAAAATTGTAGGAGCTGGTAAAGAGCAACCCATGGTTATGTGGTATCGGGAGGGTTTGGGTTTTTTAGTTTGAAAAGCTGTTGTCTGAAAATGGATACCATCTGCCACCTTTCAATAACATTTAAATCTATGTATAGTTGATAATTAGATATTGGGTTTAATATTGTTGTTTACCTTAAAATCTTCCACACAAACTTGCCTGTCATAATAACTAAAGAAAAACCACTGTATATTCTGCTAAACCTTCAGACTGGGATGTGCTTGCAAATGATTTTGGACATAGGCAGTTCAGGCAGGTTCTGTTTGAGTGAAAATCACTGCTGTTTCCTCAGGGATCTAATCCTTGCTGTGTTTATGGGAATAGCTGACTCTTGAGAGCAGAGCGAGGTGCCAATATCTGCTTCATATGCATGTGCTTTGTGCCTGTCTATCCCACATGCATGGCCAGGCATTGGAATGAGTTGTACAATGGGAATATTACAGTCTGTTAAGATGCCTTAATGTGGAATGGTCTCCTTTGAGGGAAAAAGAGACACAGAGTAAGCAGTATAGTAATTAGAGTAACTTTTAAAGTTTTATATCTTAGGGCAAACTGCCACTGTTGGTTCGTGTTTTGAGCGAGAGCCATAGGATGTGAGAAATGGATGTGGGAGCCTGGAGCCTCTGGCATGGATTCTTCTTAAAATATAGGCTGATCTCTTTTCCTTAAAGCTTGTTATTTGTAGAGGGACAAAGCTTTCCCTCTTGCTTTGCTGGAATTGTGGAAATTGTTCAAGGGAATCTTCTTCAGTCAAAAAGAGGGATTAGAATTTGGGTTGGCATCGGGCTTGTTTACAGTGGTTACAACAGTTTCTCGTAACATCTCTCACTGTACCAGTAGTGGCAAAGGGATTTTGAGCAATTCAATACAGTTGAAATAAATTTGTTTTCTCTCTCTTCCTCAAAAAGTCCTGCTTTTCAGACATTGATCTAAATCTCACTTCTGTGGATCCCGTGAGTTAAGGCAGCGACGCTCCTGGATCCCACGCTGGTATAAAGTCATGGGGTTTTTAAATTTTTAGTATTTCTAGTAATTGTAATCTGTTCACTATTCCTGCTGGAGTTTTCTGATCTGTTGCCACGTTAAGAAGAAATGAAATAAAGAATTAGAATCTTTTAAAAACTATACTCGGGGAGTGTATAAGAGCAAGTGTGCTTTTTTAAGCACATGCTATATGGATATTCCTTATGTCCATATTGTGAGCAGTCTAGCTGGGGCAACATGGAGCAACAGCAGGATCCTTCCTTCTGGGATCCCAACAGAACTTGTTCCCATCGGGGAGTAGTGTGACTACAGCCCTTTGTCCCAAAAACTTGGATTTCTTAAGTATTGGTGCTCTTGGCACAGAATGGATTGAAACACAGACTTTAGATGATGCGTGTATATATATTTGTATATATATGTAAATTCAACTGATTCCCACAGGGTTTTGGAACTCCATCCAGCATCAATGATGTATTTCTCTCCTCTACATCTGTATGTTTGCAGCTATTTCCTGAAACAGCAATATTAGATAAAACTTGTTGACTTGTGATATCTACCCCTGTGCTATAAGGGAATACAAGAATATTTGTCAACTAGCAAATAATATTTTGTGATCTTACGAGTTGCTTCCAAAGTGTGAGTGGCCACTGCTTCTTCTTCATCTCCTAAGTGCAGCTTTCTATTCCACAACATCAAATTGTAATTTTTTCTGAATTTCCTGAGGGCATCAGTAGCCTCTTTTCCTATCACAGCAAGAGCTGTTAGTCAGTGTGCAATAGGACTATTGTTATTTTCCCTTTTATCAATTTTGCTGCTTTCTGTGGGAGCTGATGGTGGGAGGAAAAACTTGCGTTCACTACTGTGTGTCTGTTATAAACCTCAGAGAGGGTAAAATTAATGTACGAGTTAAGATAACAGAATCTGTGATGCTGAGAAGGGCTCATGGATTTTCAGATTCCGTCTGAAAGGCCACTTAAATACAGGGAGCATCCTGAAACAGAGCAGGAATAACACCTGTTTCTTAAATGGCTTCAAGGTGCCTGAACTGTAATACGTCAGTCATGGAAGAAAGCCAGCAGGCTGAAGGGATAGGAGGGCATCTTAAAAATAAAAATTCTTAAGCCAACTTAGGAAGTATAGAGTTTGAAGAGTCTGGGGCATAGAAAGAAGAGTTGAAATAAGTGTTTATGATCACAGAATACAGAGACCATGAAACCTCAGCTGTACATTGAACCTTTTAAAAATGGAATCTTTTATCTGCCTGGTGGCCAAACTAAACAGGAGCAGGAATAGCCTTCACCGAGCCAATTCAGTGCCAGGAACAGCTGGGCTTAGCAGAGTGGAGGAGAGAACGCCTTTACTTTAGTCACCCACTGGTAACTCACAGCTTGACTGACCTCCTGAGCTCCCCCACGGTGAGTGTTCTCGGGGGGTCAGCGAGTCCAACCTGCTGCCCAAAGCAGGGTAAGGCTGAAGTCAGAACAGGGTTTTGTTCTCTGGGTTTCAAAAGGCATCAAGGACAGAGTTGACCCCACTTCTCTTGGCTGCCCAGATCGCATTACTTGCTTTCCCTTCTATTCCTTTATTCCTTTTCCTCCCCTTTTCCCCTCACAAGTTCTTTTCTCAGCCATTTCAAAATATACAGCCTGCCAAGGTTTGTAGCTTCCCTGTTGACCCAATTTTGCAGACTTTTTACCTTTATTTAGTAATTATGGTATTGTTGTCCTGTCATTTTTCCTTGGAGCATCAGAGGAAAACGAATACTACCCCTTCTTCCTTTTTAATTCTGGAATATTCTGCCTGTTCCTGTTGCTGTCTGGTGAGTGGCACGAAAGGTGAGGGAGGGCCACCTGCATAGACAGGATTTTCTTTTTGTTATTTCCAGTGTTCTGAAACCCTTTGTGGTCTCTTCCTCATGGTGCCAGAGGTGAGCAGTAGCCACATGAATGCAGGCCTGTTATACCTTTATATGCATGAATTATATCAATTTCCTTGTCGAGGGGGGAACACCAAACCTCTGCGCTTTATCCCCTGTTTCCGTGTCTCACCCGGCACCAAGACAAGAGTACATTCTATAGCTTTAAATGGTCCACAGTCATCCTTATTTTTAATAGCTTTCTCCCATGTCATCATTAATGCACATTTTCTTATGCCTCCTGTTTTACTATGTTGTTTACAGAAGGGCTGTGTTGAAACTGGATCCATTATTTAATTTATTCCTAAAGCACTGACGAAAATGTTATCTTTGTGAGTCAAAAACCACACCCACATTCAGGAATCCAGCTATTCCTACTTTGTTCGGGAATTGGAAGGAAAAGAGACAACACTGAAAATTACAAGCAGTTTGTTTTTTAACCTTTCAATGAAATAAAAGAATGGAATGATTTTTTTTTTTTAAATTGCTTTACTCTTAGTTGTCGTGATGGATCTTTGCAGTTGCTGGCTGGTTTTGATCGGAGACAAAGCTGGAATTCTAAACTTTGAAATTACTCATGTGGTTTTTTTGGGTTTTTTAAATCAAACACAGGAGTTTATAGTTGGAAAAAATAGCAATGGGGGAGGGAAATTTATAACTGTTAAAAGTCGGCACAAAACATGAGATGCGGAATTTGGGATTGGCATTTCTGAAACCTGTAGCAGTTACTGCATTCCTTGTTGTAATCAGCAGTCACGGACATCCTTGAGGAAAAAAAAAATACATTAAAAGAAAAAATGTTGCTGGTAAACCTGAAGAGATTTAAACACAGACTTCCCTCATGTGTTTAAGAATGTTAACGATACATTGCAAAAAGTATTGGGTACTTCTTTAGGTGGGAATAAGCCTAAAATTGCATTGTGAGGTGTATGTAGCTGGGATCTGTTTACCTAAGAAAGCTTTATTTCCGCTGTAGCTGCATCCCAATTCCAGTTCTTCGCTGCAGTGAACGGAGTATCTAAAATATTAGTTCATTGTTCATCCTGATCGGTTCATTATTCAGATGATTCATTAGTATTAACTTTCTGAGGGCCCTAATTATTGCCCCAACTTGGCACCTCTTGGTTAGGTTTCCATTCACTCCCATGTTTAGTTTGTGGTGGGTTTTTCTCATGTTTTATCTAAAATGCCAACAAACAGACAGATGGATGTAATTTGTAAAGCCTTTCTTCAGAGCTACCTGAAATTCTAGGCCAGCATGTTTCACTTATAGCCTCTAAATATGAGCACTGGTGAAGAAATTCAGTCAAATTTTTATTATATTGTTACCTAAAGCCCCGTTTCCTGCGACGTTCCGAAGCAACTTGCCCACCTACCTTGAATAAATACAGCTGTAAAACCCTGGCCATTCTAAGTACATAAACATGTAAGATTTCCCCCGTCCTTCTGTCTTTCCTTTCAAATAGAATCACTTCTTTTTTGGGGGGGTTCAAATGGTGACGCTTCCCTGTGTTTCAGGCAGTTCCAGTTCAGGTATTTGCTAGCTCGTATTTTTCCAAAATACTCAACAACTGAGCGCAACATCCGTGTGTCTCAAATAGCACAATGAGCTTGGTTTGTGCCTCTACTGAGCGTTGTTACTCATCAATAACTTTGAGGTTTCTAACCTTTTTGTGAGATAATCATAGTTTGCAGCTTAAAAACAAAAGATGGAGTAATTGGATTTTTTTTTTTTTTGTCCTTACCACAGTTCACAAAATATTATCTCTGATTTCTTCTGTACCAGACCTTTGTATAAGCCAAAGACTCTTTGTAAAAATACTTTTTGAATTTCTGTAAGTTTAGAGACTTGGATCTTTATTTTGGTAACTGCCCATTGAATTATGGGTATATAAATCTTTATCAAGGACGTGATTCTGAGATTTTCAGGGAAAAAAACCCACATTACTCTTTCATCCTGATAAATCTCTTACTGCTCAAAAATACCCTCTAAGAGATTTTCCCTGTGGAATTCTATCATAAAAATAGTTTTCACATGTCAACTACGAAGAATTCAGACTCTTTCAGATTTTGGAGGACAGAGATACCTAACCAGTTGTCAAGTTTCTAGCAGAGTGCCATAAGCCTCCTGCAAGTTTTCATTCATGTCCTGACATTGCTTCTTATGTTCCATTTTTTTCCATGGGCAAGTACATCACCCCAGACCAAAAGGGACAGTGGTTCTCTTAAATAAAGACCGGGCTATGTAACAAACATATGGAAAAATCTGTATTTTAAATATAGAAATTTAAACATAGAAAAATTATATCACTTTATGTGTGTGTAAATAGTGAAAGCAGATTGTTTAGAATTCATTTAAAAAAAAAGAATATGTAATTATTCTAATGATCCTTCCCTATTTGTTTGCCCTTTTCATTTGTTCTCTCTTTACTTGGTCGCACTTTCCATTTCTAGGCAAAATGGCCAAAAAAGTGTGCATATAGAACACTCCAAACTTCTCTAAAAAGAAGGTTTTATAAACTTCTCTTGATAATGTTGCCATCTTAGATTGCATCAGAAGAGATGTGAGAAAATGAATAGTTGTTCTTGCGGGTAAAACTGTTGGTTTGAGATGTCAGCTGGGACACACGGTTGGTTCCTGTGGCTTTCTGCTCGTATCAGTTGTTTGGTGCCTCAGATGTTTTCCCATTTTAATATCGAGTAGGAATTAATAACAGGATGCCTCCCCACTGAGAGACTGTCTCAGGAAGGAGATGTAAACCAAGGACACAAATATTTTGAAGTATTTTAGTCAAAAAGAAGGATTTGTTGGCAGCCAGAGCAAGAAGACACTTTGAGGAGAATCACAAAGTTTTCTTGTGGTTTCCTTCTAAATCTAAAAATTAGTTGTCTTTGTTGATTCATGTTTTTCCCATTACAAACAGTAGCATCAAATGGTTTGTTTGGGTGAATTAGTGGACAATGGCAAACATTACTTGTACAGCAATTCTGCAGCTCCCAGTGAGAATTTGAGGGGGGGAAATGGCAGAAGATGTGTGTGTGTGTGTGTTTGTAGACAAATCTAATTTTTAAATGTATCCTTTAATACCATACTGCTATTTCTATGGTTATCACATTCCTAGATATTTATAATTCCACAGTGCACTAAATTCAGGATTGAGTACAAGCTGAAAAAAACCCATGAAGTGATTAATTATGTTTACTTTATGATCTGACCAGCATTTGTGGCCAGTGGAGTTGTGTATTTCCTGATATGCCAGCGCAGTTCCCCCCGTGTCATCTTCACGAGGGAAATGTTAAAAATAGAAATAAAAAAACCCTCTGTTTCAATAGGTTCTGTTATTCTGGATGAGTCTGTGTGTGGTGTATAAACATGTCTTGAAGAAGAGCACTGGCGTTGTTTGGGCTTCTCCCAGAGCTTGGATGGACTTTGCCAATTTACATTTTTATGATGATTGTTATCTGTTCTTCACATTAAATCCTGTGTGTTTCCTTCCCTTTGCTAACTGGAGGACTCATCAAATTACTGGAAAATGAGTTATTTCTGAAACACCGAGTTTTGTTTTCATGATACAAGACGGGGATGAGAAGCTTGGGGCCGGGGAGAGCGAGAGGGGTTCCCTTGGAACTGGTAATTCCCGTTGTGTCTCCAAGCCCAGCTTTGGTCTCGCACTGTCCCCTGTGTAAATGCTTGCACAGCCTGGGGCTTTTTGTTTTGAAACCAGGTTATTTCTTTTGGAAAATGACAATCTGGGTAAAAATCAACCCCTTCTGTTAATGTCTTACTGAAAAACTCTCCGTGTCTTAGCGGTGGCTCAGCCCAGCCCAGCTCTCACTGGGCTGCTCCCACCAGAGCTTCTTCCTCAGAAAGGTGTTCCAGCCCTTGGCACTGCTGCTTGGAGAGCAGCTCTGTGTGGGAGTTGAGCAGGGGGATTGACCTCTGAGTGTTTCCCTTTCACCAGGGTCGGTGCTCAGGTGCTTTGGGAAGCCTCAGGAAATGTCCCACTCCTGCAGGAGTTCCAATGAAAGGTGTGACAGTAATGCTGGAGGTCCTTGTTTGTCAGGTTGGGAAGTGCTGGGATATGGAAAGTGGAGTAATGAGTCTGAGACGAGATGGACCATATTTGGGGACACAATGTTTGTGTACAGTAACACTGATTTATTATTTCCCTGGTAGGCTGGAGTGTGTTTGCAGCAGCTCTGAGTGTGGTTAACTTATTTCCTCTTTATCAGTTGCTCATTTTCTATATTGAAACATTTTGCCTCTTCTACACTGCTCTGTTCATGATCCATTTACACGCACATCAGTTGTGAGGTAACTTGAGTTTTAAGTGCTGAAGTGTCTGGAAAGCTTTAATTGCCTTTTTTCCTTTTATGAGTGAATTTTTAGAAGATTGAGTTGGCTAAAACTAACTCAAAGCTTTGCCATAAAACAGTTCAATGACTTGCAAGCGAGTAAGAGGTGTTTCTTAATTAATAAGTATTAAAAAGCTTTGATTGAAACAAACTGTATTTTAAGAATCATCAGTTTACCAGCTCTTTGAATGGTGTCATGAATTAAAATTGTACTAGTCTAAAATATAATATTACTATATTTTAGAGCAGGCTTTGATATCTAATTCTTTAGGAGTTGGACACAGTGATCCTTCTGGGTCCCTTCCAACTCAGGATATTCTATTATTCTATGATTTATTTGCTGCTTTTGCTTTATTTCATGGCCTTTACTTCTATTCCACAATGTGAGTTGTACAAGGGCAAATAAATCAATTTTGTTGCAAGAGAGTTGGGACATTTTATTTTATATTCGCAGCAAGTACTTTGGTAACTGAACGTTACAATATTTTTGTCTCATCGAAATTAGCAGGAAAGATGCTATGTGTTAATAAGGAATGAACTGTTAGACAGTAATTCTGAATTCACGGGGCAGGGGGATATGCTTGAAATGAGAAATGGGATTTTGGAGGTCTAGGAGCTGTAGAGCTATAACTGGACTAATTTTTAAGAGGCACAAATATGTTCATAGTCTAGACAGTGCTACTTCTGCACTGGCAGGGGCACCTGCAAGAAATGCAAGAACTGATTCCAGAACAGAGAGGGAGGAAAAGAGGAAAAGCCAAAGGTGAAGAATATGCTGGAGGCCTCAAATGTAATTTGCAGTGTGTTTGGGAAGAGTCATCCAGAGGTCTTTTTACAGTGGAAAAAATGAATCTTGAAGTAATCCCAAACTACCTTTTACATAACAATATTGTGTTTGCCTTTCTTCTCAAGTTTTTCCGTGGGATTATCTGTGTGTACCTTACAGCTTCTGCTGTGAGACTCAGCTTGGGTTTGGAAATGGAGCCGGAGGGCATAAAAAGACATCCTTGTCTTTTTGTATGAGCTGGGGATGAGTGCATGTTTAATTCTAGTAATGAAACTCGTCCTTTTGTCTGTTGCTTTAATTTTCTTTTTCTAAAACTGTTTTTACTCCTCTGTCCTTTACTATCAAATATTTTTATCTTAATCTTTGTTCCCTTGAACTTGCCTCTTTTTCCCTCTTGTTTTTAATCCTTTTTCTTTCTCCATTTTGTTGTTGTTGCTTCTCTCCTCCTTTTTCTCCACGTAAGCGAATACAATAAAATCAAACATTGGATTTTTGGTTCTTCTCATACAACTTGGTTGTTTGTTTCATTAATATACCTCAATTAATTATAGATTCAGTAACTGCTGCTTGAATTAGAAAGCTGGAAATGTCTGCAGTGTTGCTTAATTTGAAAGGGCATGAGAAAAAAAAATTATTATGAGAAAAAAAAAATTATTGCTCATACTTTGTGTGGAAACTTAAGATGTTGATTACCAAAGTAGTCTCTGGCATTTATTAATAGAGTGACTAATCAATCATATGCTTATGCAATTAGTTCATCTGTCAGGCCACCAGGTCAGAGCCTGGAAAGCAGGACATGCCCCTTTCCAGAGCTGCTGATTCCACAGAACAAAGGGGAATCTCTCTGCCATCAGGTGTCCCTTCCCAAACTCCCCCCACTAATAACCCACTGATAATCCCCCTGTGGGATCCCTGAGCGGGCAGGTTGAATCCAAGCAGCTCACTGATATTTGAGTGCAGTTCTACTCAGCACTACAAAGCACACAGAGTTCCAGCAGCCCTGAGGTCATTCCACAATTTACATCCACAATCATTCCCTCTGGAGTCTCCAGGAGCTCCGGCCCAACAGGGGCTCCTTGCCATGGGTTTGTGTGGAAAACAGGAGCTGGGAGGGGGGGTTGTGAAGAAATTCGGGATGAGGGCTTGAGGTCTCCTTGTGCTTCCTCAAATCCAGCTGGGTAAGGGCACAGTCTGGGAAAGGTTGGTGCCCCAGGACCACCTTGTGCATTATCCTACAGCTTTATGTGGGGTCAGGACTAGTCTCTTGTTGGTGCACAGCTGTTAAAATGAAAACTTCAAACATACACCAGGTTTATGTGCAGGAATGTTTGTGTCACTTTACTTCCTTAGGGCCTTAAAAAAACCTAAACTTGAAAAACTGACTAAGAAAAATGAGAAGCTTTTAATATTAACTGATTTCCTTTCAGCTGGACTTTTAACCAGAACAAAACATATCGTTACCAACAGTTTTGAAGTGTTTCTGCAAGGCCAGCAATTTAAATTCAAATGATGAAATGCCTCAGGTTTGCGTTGAGAGTGAATGAGTTGCACTGGCAGCCACTCTAAGTATTATCAGTGCTTTTTGTGTTGTATCAGTACCTAGCAATAAAACAAATATTTATCCACACACATCACAGAACATTCCTGGGAAGTGCAATTTTGGCCTTTACAGCCCAAATAAGGTGGAGCATAAGAATATGTTTTTGCCTGGCAGCTGCCTGTGATTTGTCCTGCTGGAAACACTAAAGAATTCTCATCACTGTCCTAAATTCCTTTGTCCTTGGCAGTGCACAGATGTTTGAGTGAAAATCATGCTTGTTGTGAGAGATTTGGTCTAAGGTATAGCACAGACTTGCACTCTGAATAGTTACAGGTTTTCAGTGTTCCTTATTTTTGCTTCTGTTTTGGGTTTTGGGGGGGGTTGCTGCTTTCTTCCTGAAGTCACTGAGTAAGTCAAAGTTTGGGGAGAGTTGACCATTTTTACAAACCTGTTATTTTTAAGTGGGGTGACAACTTCACACCCTTGCACGTACAATAATTTTCAATTGATACATCTCTTCTTGTAGATGTTTGGGTCTTCTCAAGAATATTTCCTGTGTCCCTCTTGTTTGTGCTGAGAATGTGTCTGGAGAACTGAAAGGTCGTGCTTTTGACAGCCAGAGGTGAAAGAACTGTATTTGGGGGTTGCGTGGAAGGAATTCAATGGGTTTAAAGCTTTCAGGGGCCTTTCAACTCAACCAGTTCCTGCCCTTGTTGAAAGCAACAGGCACTTTAGCATTTCATGTTAATATTCGTTTTCACATAAGCAGCTGATAATTGTAAATAACCAGACAAATGAAAGCCACTGGGTGGCAAATTTCTGTGGAGTCTGTCCAAAATGTAATGCTTTGTAGCACCATTAAAAAGCATGTCTTGTTTAAAAGATTTCAGTGTATCTACAGGACATGTTTGCTATAGAAAACTTCACTTCTTACCTAGTGCAGATGCTAAACCTTCTTCAGATATTCAGGAAGAATATTAATAATGCTACAGTGGTACTTGGGAAAGGGAACGCTGATTTATATGGCGGTGTATTTTACGTACGTATCTGTGTCTGTTTAAGGAAAATCTGGTCTTTATGGAGGCTGGATAAATGGATATTATTATACATTGCATACAGTAGGAATTGTGCTGTGGACACTGCCTTTCATCATGGCCAGGCTTCACGAATGAAGATTAGGGAAGGACTCTACCCACGCTTGCTACAAGCACGTTGATGGCTAAGAAGGCCAATGAGAGATAGACGAGTCCGGTTGCAAAAGGCACAGTGGAAAGTCTCCTTTGGTGGTACTGGCAAGACTCGGTTCTTTCTGTGTTGCCTTTTCTCCTCAGAAATGATTCTGTGTGATCTCAAAAGAGGCAGCAGCATTATAGATGGTGTGTCTCCATGTCTCCCGGTTGGAGGCCAGAGTAGCCCAATGATGGTGGTCGATATGGCCAAGGCTGAGATGTTGCTTCAGGCAGTCCTTGTATCTCCTCTTCGGGGCTCCTCTCTCGCGGTAGCCGGTGGCGAGTTGGCCGTAGAGCCCAATCTTAGGGAGGCGATTGTCCTCCATCCTGGAGCCCTGCCCTGCCCAACGCCGCTGTGTTCTCAGCAGCACGGCCTCAGTACTCGTGACCGCTGCCTGTTCCAGAACAGACCCATTGGTCACCCCCCATCTGCTCGCCCCTCTCCCCCGCGGCGACGCCGAAGCAGAGGCGGCACCGGCCCACGGGGACTCCCCGGCGGCGGCTCCTCCGCGGCGACGGCTGCACAGACGGGCCCGGCAGCGTCTCCCCTGCGTGGGGCACGGGCGATGGACCACAGGAGCAGGACCGGGCCCCTGCCTACATTGCCTTTAATCCACTGATAGCAAATCTGGGTGCAACTGCAAGGAGGAGCTTGTCTTTATTCTTGAGTGCAAGTCGCACGCAGAAGGTTTTTGTTCGCTTTTGTGCAAACGCAGGTTCGTCACCGGTGTTCAGGGAAGGTTATGGTACAGCTCCAACTTTCTCATGAGATCAAGGTGATGGATGGTACAAGCAGATTTGAGAGATACCCGTTGCCCAAACCCCGCTCTGCTGTTGGACAGTTTGCTCTAAGTGACAAGAGAGCGACCTTTCAAACGATTTGTCTCTGGTGAGAAATGAAAATGGGTATTTTCGATGTTCCAGGTGGGTCTGTGGGTACCTGTCTTTACCAGGTAAGATCAATTTTGCCCACACGGAAGCAAATAACTCTTCAGACTCTGGGAAAGGCAGCTCTCTAAGCTGGATTTGAACAGGACTTCAAACACTGTTCCTATACCCGATCTCTTGTTAATTGGCAGTGTAAATAAATAAGTTATAATAACCAAACTTTATTAGGGATAACAGATATCCAGTTACTGGACCAGTGGGCAACTGCTTCCTCTAATTGTATAAATTAATGGAGTTTTATTGAGTAACAGTAATTCATTGCTGTCCAGAACTGTGCCCTTTTCCCTTCCACTTGACCCACAGTCAAGATGAAATAACCACAGCAGTGAATGATCAACATAAGCTGAGTATCTTGTCTAAAAACCTTTTTAATCACACTTTTGAAAAAAGTAAATGTCTGACCTTCAGCTAATTTAAATGAACTAGATGGTCTTCATTGTGTCCCATGATTTATTTTTTAAATGAATCTGGCTACTTGGGAAAAAACTAAAACCCAGCTTCAGAGCCAAGTCATTAACTAAATTCAGATGCTTTTATTTATATTATGTTTAAGTTCTGCTGTCTGGATGAGCTTTGTAATGTAAACTGTACAAAAGCAAGTTGGGTCACACTCAATAATCAGCTTTTCTGTGGTATTTAAAATCCAAGCTGCTTTATGTGATTCTGGACCCTTTTATTAAGACATCACAAAGGCTTAGAGAGACTCTTGCAGCATCTTCTGTACCAAAAAAAAAATTAATCATCTATGAAGTGTCTTGCTTCTGTCGTAATGGAAGAAAACACAAGCTTGTCTTAATTTCTGTCCTAAAAATGCCTTTCCTGCGGTCTGCTTCCTTCAGATCATTAAAAAATTGGCTCCCAATTATTTCTTCCCAAATTGTTGATACTTCATACTGTTCTGCAATATGACATCTTTTTTCCTTTCATGATTTTTCATCTCTGTATTGCCCTTGGCCGCTCAGTATCTCTTGCCGAATTTGACGTTTCTCCTGGTTTCCGCACAGTGCTTTATGCAAAGTTTATCAGCAAGAAGGGTTTAATTATATTTAACCACCGAGGGAGGGCAGGGGGTTCAAATGCAATTTAATGGAATCTGATATGTGGAGGAAGAACAGAACTACTGAGCTCTGCTGGTGCACTGGGAATTTCCACCAAAATAAATGCCTGGGTGCAGTGTCATTGCTCTCCCACAAAATCCATATCAGTTGCCATTCCCTGGCATTGGGGCTGCGCCAATACCTGTGCAGGGGGTGGCTCTACAGCCATCTTAGCACTGAGACAGTGTATTTTAAAAGTTGAATAAAATGGCAAATAAGCCCTAGAATTTTGAGCTAGAGAAATGGGGAGTTTAAAACTTTCATAAACCCGTGGAAATCTTTTGCCTCAACAATTTTAAAGAGAAATACTGGACAGAAAAACTTGTCTCTTACCCAGCAAGAAAAAAGCAAAGAAAAAGCATCTGCAACTTCTGTGTTCCCTAAGCGTTCATGATCTCCCCCTTCCTGTTCTTCCTTAGGTTTCATGTTCGTTTAATTTTATTTTTCCTCACAAAAAATAAACCTCTAGTATGCATTTTAATTTATTCCCAGTCTGCTGTAATTAAGTTGCAGATAAACACATGGTTACCATATGACAGAGTGATACTGAAAGGAAATGCTTTATAAGAGACACGGTATTATGTGTGCTCGGGCTTTGGTGATGCTGGTTTGGCTCTTCTGTTCTAGATCCAATTAGGAAAATACGAAAAGTATGGAAAATTAATGGCCACGTTGTGAACATAAGTGACAAACTGAATCATGGCTGAGTCAAGCATGAAAAATAATAATGTTATGGAAATGTGGAAGAAGGAAAAGAAATGGCAATGGAAATAGAGCAGAGGCCAAAAAAAAAGAGAAGCTGTAATCAGGGGAGATGAAAAGAAAGAACAAAGCAAAGGAACTTTGTGAGGAAACTGGCACTTTGTGAAGGCTCCGAGGGTTTGGTGGGATGTGGCTTCCAGTCGGGTTCAGATACTTGTGTGGAGCATGGACTGAACTTTAGAAAGCAGATGTAAGACTGAGTCTTAGCAAAGTGATCACTAACTCCTGACTTACGGGTCTGGGCTGATAAAACGTACAGGTCTGAAACCAGGTGGTGGCAGAGCGATTTTTATTTAAGCTGTGCATGTACTGTATGAGGGAACTGGGCATGTCCTGAGCTTGGGGGATCATTTGGGTAAATGTTTGCAAAGATTTCTCTGGCCAGGGTGTTCAGGGTGACAGTTATTTGTAGAATCATGGAATGGTTTGGGTCAGAAGGGACCTGACGGATCATCTGTTTCCAAACCCTCGCCATGGGCAGGGACACCTTCCACTAGCCCAGGTTGCTCCAAGCTCTGTCCACCCCGCCCTTGGACACTTCCAGGGATGGGGCAGCCACAACTCCTCTGGGCAACCTGTGCCAGGGCCTCACCACCCTCACAGGGAAGAATTTCTTCCCAATATCCCATCTAACCCTGCCCTCTGGCAGTGGGAAGCCATTCCCCCTTGTCTTGTCACTACTTTCCACTGTCAGACTTACCCCTAGGCCCTCAACTCTGCCCCCCAAATCCTTCCTTCCTCTACAGAAAGGGAACACACACGTCATTAGCACTCCTCGTGATGTGCCTTTTCAAAGCACGTTTCTGAGCTGTGTGAGCTGTGCTGGGACTGCCACGTTGACAAAACCACTTTGTGCTTGTGCTGTCCTTGCTGCCAGCTCGTCCCTTGGTCCTGCAGACAGCGGTAGGTTTGTGTGATTTGCATCATTCAGATCCCCAGCAAGGCTGGTGGTTTCCCAAGGGAACATGTTTCCTTAGATGGAAAGGTGGGAGCTGTGTTTATTCCGAGGCATAATTACGAGTGGTGAAGCTTCATAAATCCATCCTGCAAATGCAGTGTTTTTTCTATGGGGTGTAATTTAGTCGAAGGGGGAAAGTGGATTATATTTTCTTGATTACAGTTTTTTTACTTGCACAAAATGAGAAACTTCATGGTGACTTTTACGATCCTTTGGGCTCTGAACTTTCAGTGAGCTGTTCTTTGAATGCTCAAAGATATTATAATTCCAGCCCTTGCAAAGCCTTTTAGGCAGTTTTCAGTGCAGACATTAAAAATATATACGGTGTGCAAGGACACGTTTATGAAATGTTTCTTTTTATAATTCTGTAATTCATATTTTATTGTTTGAAAACAGATTTTATCAAGGTTTTTCTTCTGCAGCAGGAGACACAGGAGCCCATTTCCATAGCTGTAATTTATCACATATCCCATTGCTTCAAATTGATACTTTCACTTATCCAGAAGTAAAAACACTGCCATCTTCCCAAGCATGTGATAACGATGTGATGGGAGTTGACCCCTGTGTTTGTGGGTTTACACTTTAACTGAGATTTTGTTGAACGCACCCTTTGTCTCCTAACAAGACCTTGGCTTACACCATCTTTCAGGCACAGGCCAAACTGAGTTTGTCCTCTCAAATCTATGGAAAGTCGGGATGCAGGAGCCATTGGGACACCCCACTGGAGCAGCTTCCACTAGAACGTGTTGTTTTGGGCACAGAACTTCCCGTGGCGCTGAGGCTCCAGCAATCCCTGTTCCCATCATGGATCTTTGGGGTTAGTCCTGAAAAAACAGACCTGGCCCAGCAGGGCTGGGCTGGTTCAAGGTTCCCTCATGTTTCTGTATCTGCTACTCAGCTTGAGTCTAATCAGGAGCAAAGGGCCCAGGGGAGACAATTGTTTAAGCACACGCAGCCCTCCCCAAAGCCTCAGTGTTGCTAATCCAACTGATGTGGCACTCAGCTGTACTTTAAAACATTTTCAGTTCCTAAACACCTTTACCATTTTAAACCTGAAGAGATCTCTGCATGGGAAGAGGCAAGAAAGGGAGATTTGCATCTTGTGGAATTACTGTAAAAATTACAGTGCACGAAGGGAAGTTGCTTGAGTGGGGTTTGGGCAGTTCCAGCTACTGTTTAAGAAATACAGACATATTTGGTGTGACATCGAGTGTTTCTGATGTCCCACATGTTTCAGTGGAGAGGGAAGTTGGAATGAGAAATGGTTTTTTTGAACCCTGAGCATTCGAATTATTTGTAGAATCCTACACCAGCAGTTACGTGCTGTGTTTCTTCTTCTAATTGCACCATTTTGTGGCACCTGGGGACGTGGTTTGGTGATGGATTTGGCAGTGCTGGATTAATGGACTCGATGATCTCAGAGGGCTTTTCCAGCCTTAGTGATTCTGTGAAGATCTCTCACAAACTCTTATGATGGACAGAGACATCAAGCAGGGAGTGGGACACTGATTCCCAAAGTGTGCTATTCCGGGATACTTCCATAACTGGGCTGCTGATAAACTTCCTTAGCTGTGGAAACTAAAATAGTAAAACAAATATTGACTTCGAGTGAGATCCCAGCTCAGCATTGCTCTGAGTTAGGGAATAGTCACAGCATTGCTCCAAATACAATAGCCAGTGATGGTGGAACTCTGGATAAATCACTTTCTATTGCTCTAGTGAAATTCATTCAAAAAAAACAAAAAGCAAACAAAAAACAAACCAAGCAAACAAACAAAAAAACTACAAACAGAGCTTAAAACTGTGGATCATACATGTACCCACAGGCAATGTTTTTCCCACAGGGAAAAATAGCAGATTGAGGAGTCCCTGCATCTTCTAATTCCTGTCCCACTCATTGAACACCTCTAAGCAAAAATCCATGTGCAGAAGTTGCCAGGTTAATATAATCAATATCCTGTGTACCAAATACAGGTATTTATCTAAAATATTTTAGATAATACAGGATTTCCTTCCACAGAAGGATACCAGGAGGAATACGAAATGCCATATAAATACTGTGCTTTTCAACCCAAAAAAATATGTGGGGTGGGATAAAGTGTTTTCTCCTTAATAACATAAATGTTTAAGCCTTACAAATAACCCAGTAGCTCCCAAAGACCTTTGTTTCCAGTATTAATCTGCTAAAGAAACAAAGATTTAAACATGTTGGCCTGTAGGGTAAAACAGCATCTGTGCATCCCAGGGAAGTAAATTCCAAGCAGTTCTCTCAAAGTAAGTTATTTTGCTTTCTGTGTTCATTGGGGGTTTTTTGATATTTTATGGGTCTGCATTTTACCTGTGTGACTGAAACTCCTCAAAATAGGAGGAAATTAATTCATTTTACATTTGCATCAGTTTACACGAACGGAACAAATCTTGGGAGCCAAAGCTCGTCAGTTTAACAGTCGTTTAACAATTCATGTCAGTGTTGGGTAAGATGTTTAATGGACTGGGGTGTGTTTATTTGGCCGGATTTAAAGCAGTGTAGGGAGCTTGGTTTGCCCATAATTGACATTGTGTTGATAACACTGGGATCAGCTGAGTAAACTGAACATCTGGGTCCCTCCTGTTTGGTGTTTTCTGCTGGGTGGATGCTAAACAAATCCCCAAGGAGGCAGAGTATGGATTTACTAACTGGGCTCATACATTTCAGCTGTAATTACTGTGTTTCTTTCTTTAGATGCTTTTTAAAATCTCCTTTAAATGAAACTCGAGGTGAAGTCTCATCTAACATAAGGCGCATTAAATTTCCCCTTTGCTGGCTTTTTGCCTTTCTGACTCAGTAATTCCAGTCCATCACACTGGAAGTCTTTTTCTGACTGTTGTGATGTGGTGCTTTCCCTGGGCAAAGTTCAGACCCTACAGGCCTTGAGGACAATAGTTAATGACACTGGTAGTGTTTACAGTTTTCTGTGAAAAATACGCAAACGCTGCCATTGCACAGGGAAATCTACTACCCAAAGGACAGCAGCTTCAGCAGGTGACAAACCTGCAGCAGCTGTGGGCAACGGGATCCTCCTCTCCTTGTGTGTTCTAACAATTCCAGATTTTTCCTGTTGATTTTCACTTCAGAACAAGTCTCAAGAAATGCAGCTTTGAGACAAAAACCTTGCCAAAACCACGACTACCTTCTCCATCTTCCTCTGCTTGCACTGCAGGTTTTTCTTTCGTCCTTCTCTTCGGTTTCTGACTGTTCCTCAAATTCTGCACTGCTGCTCTTGCCCAGTCAGGGAGTGAGGAGGAAGGAAAACAAAATCCAGGATGCTTTTGTGCTCATTTGTGGGTTGCACTGGTTTCTCCTCTGTCAAAGTCTGAGCTGCTTGTTGGTACCAAAAAAGGTTAAATTTCTTGGAGAAATTATCCACTGGCTTAGGGCTTGCCACTGGGCTTCAAAAGTACAGGAAGGTATAAATCCTGGTTGTATTTTCAGGTTGGTGGCAGCTGCCTCGGAGGTTAAGACATTGTAGTTAACTGAAATGCATTAACAAATGTCATGTCCAATCTTAAGCTAAAACTCATCAAAGGCACTGAAATGACATTTCTAGGAAGATAATTGATTGAAAATATACGTGTGAGGTTCAGTTAATTACAAATTAACATAGTTTGTGACTTGAGAATGAGAGTTGTTGGTAAAGTTCGCACCAAAGACTTTAGCAATGTGCATCAAGGACAGATAAATATTAAGATCAGATCTTCCAAAGGAGCCTGAAGTCATCTGGGCTCACACAAGGCTTAGTAAAAGAAGAAATACAAATTAATTTCCAAAAATGTAATTGCTGCACTTACTTTCATTTGGCAGGTTGGTGGTTGCTGCTTTTCAGTGTCTGTAGGACTTGATCACGGTGATAGTAAAATTGTTCCTTTTGTTGTTTATCTGTGTTAGATGAGTTAAAATCAGCCTGTTGCTAAATCCAGGGAATGAGCCTGTTGGAGAACAGACTCTGAATTCGGGCCAGGAGCCCCTGGGGATGGTGTCCCATGGGATGGTCCGGGGGGGATTGACCTGCTGATTTGCAGTGGGAGCAGCACGGTGGCACTGGGGGTGATTGTTTGATGCTTCTGGAATTTAGTCAGGTCATTGTTTGTATTCGACATATCTAGAATTCTCATAATTTTCACAAATAATTAGTGTTTGAAATACTGGTGTTATGTCAGTTGGTAGTAAGGCCTTGATGCTCCCACCATGTGTGACTTCAGTGGGTGATAACGTGGCCTTAGCTGAGCAAACCCTGCACACAAATCACCCAAATCAGAGCCCACTTGGAGCCTCCTTGGTAAATTGAGAAGGAGCTTGTACTTATGGAGGGGCTCGTGGTGGCAAAACTCTTCATACACATCCTGCTCAAAGAACACCAAGCTCAGAATCAGCAGTAAAAGTGAGCTGTTGTTCCAGCTGGGAGCAGGGTTGTGTGTTTTCTTCCTAAGTGGGTCAGAAGCAAATTCATCTGCTTTTATTGCAGCCTCTGCCTTGCCAGTTTTGCTTTGCATTCACAGCCATGGCTCTTAACCTGAGTGACTCAGGTTGTTTTCCTTCACAGAGATTTAGTGTGCAGAAAACTGCAAGGCAGCTCTAAACAGCTGGGGAATAACATATTTTGGTTAAAAATAGCCCCTGCAAGAGCATTCTCTGGGATGGCTCTGCGTGTGTGTACAATCTGCCATGGGAGCACGGGGAGGCCGTGTGTTCCATCACCCCAGTCCCTCTGTGATTTGAGACTATTCCTGTTTGAGACAAAAGTTCCCATCAGATTCCCTGCTTGGACTCCTGAAGGAGCTGGAAAAATGATTTCCGGCTAGAAGCAATAATAGCTTGGGCTGTTGGTTTTGATCATAAACTGACATTTAAAAGTCATCTGAGGAAAGATGTTTCTTGATTAAAGGCAGGTTTTGCTTAATACAGTCGTAGCTGATCTCTCCCATCTGGTATCATGTACTTGGTGGGATCTTTTTCTTTGCCTGGAATCTCGTTCACAAGATCCCACAGGAGTTCCTGACTTTCCCAAGAGACCTTCCAGTGGATCAGCTCGTCCTGTTACCCTGGTCATTGCTCCACTTTTGTTTTCCCCGAGGAAAACTTGGGGAAGTTGCTCAGCAGAGAAAAGGAGGTGCTAATGTGGTACCCAGAAGTGTTTGGAATTGCAGTTCTGCCTTTGTGGGCCTGGTGTTGGTTACGTCCCAGATCCCCACATTTTACCTGTGGGATTCAGACATTACATTCTACATGTGGAATATAAAAGGCAGATTGTGTGGCTGCGTTTCCCGGGGTTTATTCCCTAAATTGCCAGTGTTTAAGGTTAATCCTGGGTGCTTTGCTTCCTGCTCCCATGGGGTGGTCGCTGTCAGGAGCCACCCTGAGGTGGGAACAGAGCCGGGATCCTCACAGGATCCGGGCCTGGAGCAGCTGTCAGGGCTCAGGTTTTAGTGAGGAGAGATGTAGGTATTTGTGGTTTGGCTTTTTGTGTGTTTTGTGGATTGCTAAAATATGACCTTTCCCACTAAAAGGCTGGATTTTATCCCAAATCCTGTGGATTTCACACAGGATCAGATTCTCCCGGTGCTGGGGTTGATGGTATTTACAGAAGGCACAGAAAAACCACCCTCTATATGCAGAGCTCACCTCTCCCAGGTACAGGGAGCTTTGCCACAGAAAATCACACACTGGGATTTCCTGGAGTTGCCTGTTTTCCATATGACATAAATACCACCCACCAGGTCACGGCAGCTACACAGGAACTCCCAAAAAAGCCCTGGGAGCATTTCACAGTGTCTGGAATTGTAACTCTTATCTCGTTCCTCTGCTCTGTTTTCTCTGGCGATTCCCAAAGATCTCGGGATGGGCAGATGAAGGTGAAACGTGACTCAGTTCTTAGCTGTGGATACTTGGGATCTCCTGTAAGTGAGGAACAGAAGAGCTGAGTTCAAGAGAGAAGCTGATCCTGCATTTTTAGTATTGGCAGCCTGGAGCTACAGAGATCAGTAGATCCTCCCAGGCAAATGAGGGCTTGTAATGGATATCAGACAGGGGTTATTGAGAAGGAAAGCCTGGAAAACTTGGTTTATGTTGCTATCAGAGGGGCATAATTCCCCAGGGAGTAAAGCTGGAAGAGGATCCCTGCTCTGCTGGGCAAGTGACCCTTGATCAACCACTTTCACAGTGTCACTGTCCTGCTCCACGTTGTCCCTCCTGTGTCCTTGTTCCCAGGATAGATCCTGGTTGTTATCCCCACAGTAAATACAGTACTGGATGCTGGGTAGAAATTAAAACTGGCAAATTCCATGTGGTTTATGTCATTTGGCACATTGTGCACAGCCCCCCTTCAGCTTGTCATAAATTCCTAACCCGAAGCAAGGTCACATCTGGGAGCGATTTCCCTCTGCCAGATGAGGCGTAATCCCATAAAACCGGACTCATTCTCTCCAGCGCCGCTCCACGACCGGCTCTCCTGCTCCTTTTCCTACAGACCTGCCCCAGGAGCCCTGCGGGATGATTCAGGCTGAGAGACTTTTCACACTTTATAAACTGCGAGTTTTGGAGCACAGCTTTGTGTCCAGTGCGTGAGGCAGGACGAGGAGGGCGCAGCTCCGGAGTCCGCACGACAACAGGCTCTGGCTCTGTCTTGTTTCCTTTTCCAGCAGCGCATTCCCTGCAGGATGCTGTGTTGTTCCTCAGTGTTTGGTGCCTGTGCATCTCCTCATACTCTGAGTAACCTGTCACCTACAGAATCCATACGGAGCTACAAGTCTGCTCTCCTTTTATGTGCTTTTAAACCAGTTCTAGCAAAAGTTCTGAGTCTTGACTAATTCAAGATACACACTTTGAACACTGTCAAATATCAGAGGGACTGACAAAGGAATGGAGCAACAATCAACCTTCGCACGTTGTAGTAACTGGAAATAATTCCCACTGACATGGCAGTTTAATAGGAGTCAGTGGGTTTATGTTTGATCACGTTTCCATTATCCCATATTTTGGTAACTGTGGTTATTTTGGTATCTCATTGCCTTTATTACTTTGTGCTTCCAAAGCCCTCAGTGGAGCTTGGTGACCCTCTCAAAAGGAATCTCCAGCCAGAGCATCCCAGTCGGGTTCCCTCCCTCACAGAAGGGAGGGGGTGAAATGGGGATATATTGTAATGTCTTATTAAATCAAATTAACAGAACTTAGTTTAAAAAAAAGAGTTCAGGGTTTCCTGGGTCTTGCACAAGGAGCTCTAAAATAAAAAAAACAGGTCAGAATTTTAAACAGTCAGTGTTGATACTCTTAACTGTTACTAATAATCATCACACAAGCTCATGAAATCCACTGGGACTGGGGAGCACTGGCTGGAAACCACCTCGTGTGTTGTGATTTTTGTGACCCAATTTGAGCCTTTTTATTCACAGGCCAAGTATCCTGAGGTCGTGACCCTTCCAGAAGGACTGCAGGGAGATTATATAATTCTGAGGAACCCCAAAGTTTCTGGGTAAGCCAATAAATGCATCTCTTGATTGATACAGCCCAGGGATTGCACAGGCAGGGCAGGAGATGCAGGGATCCCAGTCACATCCCAGCAAAGCCCAATTCCTTGGTGTCTTGCCATTAAAGAATGGAAAGAAAATGGCAGTTACCACGTAACTGGAAGCAACTGTGGCTATACTTTTCCATTGTTTTAGAAGGAAATCCATTAGATGAGGGAATTACTACCCTACCAGGCTTGTGGGATTTGTTTGGGCTCCCTGTGGGATGTGTTCCAGCAGGTTTGGGGTTTTCAATAGAGAAAAAAATTCTTTGAAGTTACATGTAAGACAATATAATTATCACTGTCAGGAATTCTGTCAGGGCCAAGAAAAATAACTGTTTTGTGAAGGGATCAGACTATTCTCTTCTCCTCTTACATCCTGCTATAACATGCCTTAATTTATATGGAAACAACTGGAATTTGAGCACAGCTCCCTCTGTGACATTTGTGAACTAGCAAATAAAACACTGAGAGATGGTGCTGTCTTGGTTCAGCCAAACCTGCCATTTAAAACTAAATGCTTTAACTGTGGGTTGTTGGAATGAATTGTTCTTAGACCATCAGGGTTAGGGAATAACCTGCTTTGTTTAACAGTTTCTGTGTCACCAGGTGGCAGTCCCATTACACACATTCCCTCTGACCCACAGTCCCGAAACACAAGAATTTCCAAGTCATTTCAGTGGGTTGGTAGAAACCAGACTGGCACAAGAATTTGTTTGCAAAATTCCAGGACAAGCTGTGCACAAATTCCCAAAGGATTTGTAACAACCAAGGGGCAAAAGGCTGACAAATCACATTTGAAGGGAATTTTTACAGTTGTTACAGGTCAAACACCATAGAGAAACCGGAGCTTCCTCCTCACAGTGACTCGCTGTGCAGATCAGCTTTGGATCAGGAAAGCCTTACCTTCAGTAAGGAATTCTAGGCTTGGAGGGGAATAAAGATGCAGTAAGAAGAAGGGCTGTTATAAAGCAGATCTGCTCTGGATGTTCCAGACCAACCTCCTGCCTCACTGTTCCCTTGGGATGGTGCAGTGATCTTGTCCCACTGCAATAGCTGGGAATCATGATTGGCCTTGCAAAAAAACCCAAACCCACTCTGCAAGGAGTGGTGATGGTTGAGATTTTTTTTTTTTAAGTTAAAAGCAAAAAAGGCAGGAATGCAGGCCTCGGGCAGATGTTTGCCTGTGCATTATTCTAAGACAACAATGAACAACATCAGGGTGAGCCTTATTCCAAACCCAGCACATCACCATTTATCAGACAGTTGTGGAACAACAATCCCGTTCTTGTCCTGTGCCTGAGCTCAGCACCTGACCCTGGGTGCAGATGTTACAGAAGGGGCTGGGCCAGGGCCACTGTCTCTTAGGAATGGTTTGTTTGCACAGTGCAGTGGGGCAGAGTAAGAGAGGAAGGCAAAGCAGAGCACTAAGACAAGAACCAGGGGAAAAAGTCCTCGAGGCTGAGAGCTTGGGGGTACCCAGAACCTCTCCTTGTCAGTAGATTACTGGTTTTGCTCAGTTAATTAAATGCTCCTGGTTCCCAAATCCAGAGAGGGCTGAGTTGCATTACATGAGGTGAGTTTTGTTGGAGAGCAGGAGCCTCTCAAATGCTGCAGCTTCTGCTTTGGAGGAACCCCAAAACCAGTGCCCTGGTTTTAACCCTGGACTGACCTTCCTGTGCTCCCGGTACAGGTTTGAACTGATGATTGTTTGGAAGATCCATCTGGACGAAGAAGGGACAACTACACCTGTCCTGGACCTGCTGACCAAAGTCCCAGAGCAAGGTAACAATCAGTCACTGCAGGGGCTGTTCTGAGCCACCAGGCAGAACACCAGGCCCTGTTTTGGGCCAGTATCCCTTTAGAGAACACGGAAAAACACCTCACAGAGCCCAGCCAGGCAAACCAACCCTGACTGAGCGGCGGCTACACGTCACCTCCAGTGTGATTTCAAAGGTTACACACCGAGTTGTGTGCAGGGGCTTCACCCCCTGCCTGCACTGGTGCAGCTCTGGGAAAATAACCTTCACTGTTCTGTGTTTCCTGCAGTCCTGGAGCAGAAGATGACAAGAGTTGAGAGTGTCCCTGCCCGCTTCCGGAGCATGGTGCTGCTCCTTGGGATCGAGGCAGCCCTGGAGAATCTGATCAAGGTGGTTGAATGAATGCCATGATGACTTACAGCAGGTAGCAATTTCAAAAGTAGTTTTAATTAAGATATTGTGTTACACAGTCTATAATTTTATTGAATATAAACATTAAGTTATTTTCCATTTAGAAACCATACTCATAAAACATGCTATCTGTACAATTATGGCACGTTATATATAAATTGTCATGACATGAAAATAAATACAGCCATTTAAATACAAAAATGCCAAATAAAATAGTTACATGTACAGAGTGATTTCATTATAAATTTATCTTTCTGAATCATTAATGTACCAGAGTGGTTTATCTTCTTAACATTTTCTAGATACCTGGAAATTGTTAAAAGATCATGCACTGTCAAAATCAAGTCCATAAAATCCATTTCATTTCACAGCTCTGTAAAAGTACAGTGATTTTAAAATGACAAGAGAACAGTAAGAGACTCCTAGAACAAAGAGTTAAACAGCTTTCTCCTTAAATTAGGGTGGAAGAAGACAATTGGGAGATCTCAAAGACACACAACGGTAAAAAACCCAAGTGTAACTGAAGTAACTTTGTTCCACAATGGAAGTGTTGAGACAGATTAAACTACCCCAGAGAGGCCCCTTGACCGTCCCCTGGGAAGAGGTGGGTGAGTTACCTCCTGCCCACTGCAGCACTTCCTGCTGCCAGCGGGAAACTCCGGGAGGTAACACGTTCCCAAAGCATCACATGTCATACATTCATCCCTGAAGAAAGAAAATGGATCAGACAGATGTCTTGCCTCTCCCTTCACTTCCATCAGATGTGCCATCAGCCCATTTGGGAACTCTCTGTGTTTTCCCAGAGTTCCTGCTCTCTCCATCCCAACTGACCAACTCTATCCACCCCAAACCGATACAAGTTAAGTCAGGTCCTTCTTGGGGAGGGAGTAACAGTTTGTGGAACCAGGGGCCCAAACCCACAAACTCTGGGCTCTCAAGGGATACTAAGAGACTCCTTTCCAAGGCCAGAGCTCCTGGAGCCACTCCAGCACCAGCGATGGCAAAATATTGTACAGCAGTGGGGAAACTGGAGAAATCAAGAACTGAAGCAACAGTATCTTTATAATGCCAAAAATGTAACAATCCACTGTTTGATCACTTAAACAGTCTCCCACTGTTCTGGCAGGTCAGGAAAAACTGCCAGACTCTTACAGCTGAGCCAGGCTAGAGATTGGGTTCTGATGAACAGCAACTGTCTAAGGAAATCTCTGTTAGATAAGGCCAGGCTAATTTCAGGTTTGGAGTCCAGCAGACAGGCAAAATGCGTTGCTACTTATCCACTGCCATGGAACTGGTTTAGCTGGTTTTGTGTAACCTTTAGTTCAGTTCATCTTTAGCTCCTTCTTGCCTGAAAACAAAACTGCTCAACACAGACACCTCTGTTTGTGTACGAAACATGTGTAAAGTTACAGCTTAAAAACCTGGGAACTTCCCAGCTGTGGATGGTCCTTCCTTCCTCCTCTTTCTAACAGCTGGAGGGTTTCTGGATTTAAAAGTGGCTCTGTCTCCCTCCAGGTTTTCTTTGGAAAGAAGGGATTATTCCCACTGTGAGCTACCAGGTTCTTACACTGTTGCAGTATCACATCTCCCATCCAGGAGAGCAGCTCTGGGCCCTGTCCCAGAAGGCACCTGGCAGTGGATCCAAGCTGGCAGTGCCAGCCCAGGTCTCTGTCACTGTGGGAGTGGTGTCACTCTGTGTTTCACATTTCCTCCTTGAGTTGTGCCAATGTACAGGGGGTCCTGGGTTGGCCTTTTGAATTTCAGGTGCAGTGGAACAATTCAAACATTATACTGAGACCCCACTATGAATGTGATTTTAGCAGTTAACCCACCCAACTCTGGACAACATTACTGCTGAGCACAGGCTGTATCCAGGTAACAGCCTGGGGCTTGAGGAGCATCTCTGCACCTTTCAGGGTGTGCAATCCCTGAGGGGAAAGGGGCTGTAGATTTTATCATAGTACCCTCAGTTTTGGATATATCCCCAGTCTCCAACTCAGGATCTTGCTCCAAGGATGCCTTTACTTCAGCCCCTCACATAGCACTGCTTCCAAAGTAAAGCCATCACAAAAATCATACAAGCTCACCTTGTCATGAGACTGACCCACTGCAGCTTCAGGGAAGAAAATGAGATGCTGTCACCTTTTTGCTGTGTCACTTAAAATGTAGGAGCCTGAAAGCAGCTGCTCCTGCTGCACAGTTGGTGGGGGCATCAGTGTAGTAATCAGTGTGGCAGTCAGTGCCAGTGTCTGACACCATCTGAAAGACCTGAAATGATCTGTAAAACTCAGAACAAATTCTTCTTGTAGCTCAATTTAAATTAGGTGAGAGCGAGCTGTGGTTTCACCTTCAATAGCAGCATATCATGTAGGGACAATAAAAACCAGTATGGCAGGAGAATTAAGCCCAGCTATGACATAAAACTCAGAGGTGTTTACCTTAACCCTTTGCACTTAATTTCAGAAGCTTTAGGTAGATACAAGATGATCACAAAACTTCTGGAGGCAGCCTGGTGTTCCTAATCCATGCATTTAGTACTTAAGTGTTCTGCAGTGACAGGGCAGTTCCACAGATCAGCCACTGCACAGCTACATTTTCAGTGGATTAATGCTAAAATGTTGTATCAGGATTTGCCAGAGCATTCCCTCCTCTAGGAAGGATGAGTGAGACTCAAAGCACAGGCTCCAAGGCAATTCTCTTGTTAGTAATTAGGCTTTCTATGTTAGTGCAATACTTCAGGAAACCTTTAATTCTGTGCTCTTTCAATTCTAAGTAGACTTTTTGTATTAATTTGCTCTGTCCTCTAGTTCCAAGGTATGGCACGTTACCTGTTCTGTCACATTAAATACATTCATTAAGGTTATCTAGCAAATGCTATCCCAGGGCTCTGAGAAGGCATCACCCATTAGAAATCATTTCATAAAGCAAAAACATTCACAGCTGAAAAATGCACTGAACACAACAGAAAAGGAAAAAAAAAAAATCACCATAACTGTATTCCGTTACTCTTTCACTTTCTAATGTGTTTGAATAAAAATAACCTCAAGGTTACACTTTATGGAGAACTAATGTGCAGTCTTCATTCTCCTTGAAGAGGTTGGACATAACAGGGTCATCTTTGGCCTGTACATTCTTCAGGTAATAGTTGACTATCTCCCCATCCAGTTTATACTGGTGGGGAATGCTCTCATAGGGTTTCAGGTCCAGGTCCAGCACGGAGACGGAAAAGGTGAATCTGGATTTGGATGCCAGTACCACAGATCTTTGCTCAGAGCTGGAAAACAAAACCACATCGGACATCTGAGTCACTGAAACCAGTATTTTTAATTTATGTGTCCCAAGTCCCCTTGCAAAAGTGACTCTAATGTTTATCTTAGAACTTTCATGGGAGCCCAAGAAAATAAACTGCAGCAAATGCAGCACTTGGGAAACTACAGCTCCAGCTTTACCAGTCCTAATGGGAACTTGGTGGGATCTCTTCCAGTCATTTTCCTTTCAGCTTCCACACAGCTGAAGTCAAACATTACTCTCAACTGCTGTGCTTCTGTATTTAGTAAATCTGAGCTGTTTCTAGGTGGTGCATACAAAGCAACAGCCTTATTAACTGGGAAAAGCAGAGAGCCACTGCAACTCCTACTTAGGTTCAAGGTAATAAAACACTCAGTTGGGAACTGCAGTCCAAGCATGCTGAGGGATGGAGGATTTCTCAACTCCGCCATTGCACAAGTCATGTCCATCACCAGCACTTCACTCAAGAACTGCAGGGCACACACACAAAACAATATTCTCTAAAAATACAAGGGTCTATTAAATCAACTCCCCCCTGCAGTCCATTACTGCTGACACGAGCCAAAATGGATGATATTGCAGCAAAGCCTCCTGCCTAACAGCCACAGATGTCACCTCTCAATTATTGCCTTGCTTTTACTCTAATTAGGCCATTAAAGGCAACTCAGCTTGAAAAATCTCTCATATGAGGACACCGAGGCAGAAAAATTGCACCTGTTCAAAACCACGTAGAGCAACTATAAACAGTGAATTCAAAGTTCAAGAAGAGCATGAATATAAAAACCTTAACCCTTTTGATCAACTTAAAACTCTTCAGAAACGGGCATGGGTTCTAAATGCCTTAAATCAGACCTCTATTTCACAGCCAAATATTTGGACACACGCACCCCCCTCCAAACCCCACGCTTTTTTTAATTACTGAGTTGACTGAACTGTGCAAACAACATCTCCAATTTCTAAACAACTGGAGCCATTCCAAAGCAGGTACAGGCAGCTCTTACCACTCATCTTGCAGACAGGGGGAAAGGGCAATCATGATGGAGCAGTCTTTAGCAGTCATGGCTATTCTGTACTGCTGCACCTGTGCAACAGAGAAATAACACACATTTTCTCTTATGTTTCTGTTTGCCTGTACTAAAGCATCCTGTTCCTTACAGAAGGCACCAGAGTGCTCCCTATATGGGGATGTTGACACTGTAAGAGCTGGAAATCATCTCTGTAACAGATGGTTGGCAGGAGCAGGCGGGTTTGCAGCATCCTGTATAAGAACCTTGTTTACTTCCTACAGATCATTTTCTTAAAGGCCACACCAGCACCAGTTCATGAAAATGCTTCCTCAGTCTAGAGAGCAAATAAACAGCTTTATTTTCTTCTTAAGAACTGGTGCTACATGCCTGTTTTTTAACTGCTTCTGTTAGAGAGATGCACCCTGACACAAGGAAGAACTTCAACTGTCCAGATCCTGATGAGCCAGTGGTGCTGCTGCCATCCATTATCCACCCCTTTCAGTGTGATGTGTTAATTAACACTGACAGAGCAAGCCAGGTGCTAATTACCACTAACAGAGAGAACACCCCTCAGCCCCGCGCAGAAGTACCTTTGTTAACGCGAACGCCACCGTCCCGTCGTCCTCCATGGAAAGATCCAGCAGCTTCTCATAAAATGCTTCATTGTAAGGTCCATCTATCTGTAATGTACTTCTAAATAAACGTTAAAAGAAGATTGAGACAGCCAAGATGATTTACTGCTTTTCGGTGTGATCCTTCTCCAGCAGCCCAGACACCCAGATGAGAACAGCCCAACCACAAGAGTGATAAACACGTTCAAGGATCAACCCACTGCCAACCAACATCCCAACCAGTCCCTGTTACTCTCATTTCACTCAAGATTTGCTGCTGCATAGGGGTTGTGTGGTTTGGGGGTTTTTTTAAAGATGAATCATTCTTAATCCACTGCCCCCTGCGTATCACTTCAAGAACAGTATTTTTTGAAAAAAAATGGGTACATTTCAAAATCTGTAGCAGTTTGCAGGAGCTCCCAGAAGCCTTGCTGAAATATATATATATATA
>VXAY01003671.1:132568-175859 GCA_013399855.1 Oxyruncus cristatus | reverse complement strand
AGAAATATAAAATCTAAAAATATAAAATAAATATAAAATATAAAATAAATATAAAATATGAAATGCCTGCAATGGAGCTGACACACAACCCCTCAAATTTATAACAGCTACATTCAGAATATTATATAAAAAATTAAGAATTGGTCTTGTCAAAGAAAATGTTGTTTGTGGCTTTTTTAATATTAAATGCTAAATTATGCATTAGGATGGGTTCCATTGGGTTGTCTGAGTGTTTATCAGTAATGCTTGGAAGGCATTTTAAACGGTGACTTGTTCCCTGTGAGGTGATAATTCCTTCCAAACCATTCCACGAGCCTGTGGTGACACAGAATCACGTTCCCGTGCTCCTCGGACGCACGGCTGTATTTCTGGATTTGACCATCTCACACTGGAAGCAGGGGGGAATTTGGTGGGAAGATGGAGGGGACAGGAGTGTTTAAGGGGATTTTGTTCCTGACCTCGTCTCTCTTGGTGCCACTGCTGGGGTTCCTTGTGCCCCGCTGCTTCCATCTGCCCCCTCAGTCCCTCATGGAGGCACCATTAAACGGGAACGAGAGCTGGGAAAACGTTCCTGTGTTGACTGTAGACATCCCACATTTATCTTAAATTGCCTCAACCTACAACCATTCCCACTCCTGCTTATTAGCAGGGACAATTTTGGGACTAAAGGAACAATGTATTATCCAACAATATATCTGAGTAAACATGTTGACATTTTCCGCCAATTTGCATGAAAACCAAAGCATAAATTTGTAATGTACTGCCTAAGAGAAGAACAAAACAGTTTGCTTTTATTGGCCGAAACGGGAGCTTGGTTAATTTATTTTAAAAATTAAATTAATTTTGTTACAACATGTGGATTCATCCCTCTTGCAAATGGGTACGAATTATTTGATGTCTTTCCCCCCCAGAGAGGGGAGTAAGGCCGTGCTTGTGTTCGTCCTGACAACGCTGGGACGTGCATTGACTTGGCTTTTTTACCTTTGTTCCTGACGGGCTCCAGGAACACTTGAGGAAACCTGGAGCCTTCCCAGGCCCAGCCGGGGGATGCCAAGGGAAACGTCTCCAGGTTGTTCCGTGCCCGCTGTCCCTGTTCCACTCCGGCCCATCTGTCACCTCCTTCGCACGCAGCCGCCGTGGAACGAGGCCAAGGCCCTGCGAGGCTCTGCCCAAAACGCTCTGAGAGACCCACAGAGCACGAGCCGGGAATAAATGCCGGAGTCTGGAGAGCGGGAGCTGGGAATAATGGGAATCAGCAAAGAAATATGGCCTGCAGTAATCCTGCTGTGGGACACAGAGGTCACAGAGGGCTGTGTCTGCGGGGTTAGGATGCTGTGCACCCCCTGCAGGGTCCCCTCAGTCTCCTCTGCTCCAGCTGGACGATCCAGGTGCCCTCCCGCGGCCCCTCCACACCCTTCCCCATCCCTGTGGTCCGCCTTGGGACACTCTCCAACAGCTCCGTGTCTTTCTGACGTCATGGTGCCCTGGAGATGTGGCAAACAAACCAGAAATCACCTGGAAGTGGGAATTCAGCCCTGGGCAGAACAAAGCCCCGCAGCTCACTTCAGGGTGTTTAAATTCCCCTCCTCGTTTGCCTCAGCACATGGATAAGAAGAAATTCCCCTTCGAGCTCTTACCCCGGGAATGCTCCTCTTCCCTCCCTGTGTTTCCTACAGGGGCATTTCAGATCTACTCACAATTCCACTTTCATATCTCCGTGTAAGCCCCAAAAATTCACTTTTTTTCAACCACCATCCTCTGAGTTATATTATTATTATTAATTATAACTATCATCATTAATGCTATATTTATATATATATTATATGCAAGATACATAACTATATTATATATAATGCATATAAAATGTATATACATTAAGCTGTATATATACATTATATATATACACGCATAGGCATATATAGCATATATTGATAGTGTATATATAAATATACACAGTAGTATTTACTATATACATATGTATATTGTTATAAATATATAGTAATATAAATATTATTTAATAATAATAATGTATATATACTCTATATATGAAAATAATAATAGTAACAATAGTAATCACATTTTGCTCCCCGAGTGCCGGTGCCCAGCCACCAACAGGGCAGTTTGTACTAAAAACCAGAGGAAGGGCTGCTGTGCTGATGGGGGGAGCTCTGCCAGCCCCTCTGGATTCCCCGAGCTTTAGTTCCTGGGGCTGGACTGGGGAGATAAGAAATCCAACCTCTCCGTGCCAGGGGAAATGGCCCTTCAGAAATGAGTGTAACGACCCTGAAAACGCAGCTCAACCCCACTCAGATTTATTTTTGCTCATTCAAGAGCAATGAAGAGACGGACTTTCAGCACACACCGAACGTGAGATCAGCAAACTGAGCAGCTGAAAGTCCTTTATTGAGGTGCTAAAAAGTGGAGAAACAACAAACACCTTCAAAGCCACCAGCTGGTGAAAGTTTAATGGAGCTTTAGATAAAACTGAGCTCGCAGCATTAATACAAGAGTTTGTTCTTCCGGATCAACGTTCCATTGATACAGTGAGAGGCTGCATGCTGAAAATGCATTTCTTTATTTCTTTATTTGATTTCAGTATGTACAATTTACAGGAGAATTCAAGCGTGAACTCAGCAGGAGACACAGACCGGCTGTGCAATCAAACAGTATCTTTAATCAGCAGAAGCGTCAGGGCCGGGCTCAAATGGTAATTAGTTAAAAAAAAAGTGGCCACACCAACAAAAATTAAATCTTAACCACCAGTGACTTCCTAAAATAAATAACTGAAGACAGTTGTTGTCCGCATTTGTACTTTACCTCTTATTAAAGACACCTCACTGTCACCTCAAGCCAGGCCCCAAACCTCGGGAACTTTGTATTCAGCAGGGATGGGTGAGTGGTTGGAGTTCAAAAAATTAAATCATAGCTTAGTATTTTCATGGCATTAATAAATATAATCATATAATAAATATGATGCCCCTTTTGTGCTGTCTCACGCACTTCCAGGGATTTTTTAGAGGTTGCTGAGTAGCTCTGGAACTGTCGGGAGGTTTTCCAGCTCCAGCACTGCTCCCTGACACCTGTTTTCAGTCCATTTGGGGAGCACATCCCCGGGGCTCCTACTCCGTTCACTCTGTACACACATTCAGCACAAGGTTTCCCAAAGGAAAAGGCCACTTGGATCTCCTGCTGCAGGCACGGGAACCCACGGCTTTGGGCAGGGAGGATGCAGGAGGCCCTGGCACACGGCGGCTTTTCCACAAGGAAAAGCCAAGGGGACCAGGAGCCATCCCAGGGCGTTGGCAGGAGAGCTCAGCAAAGGTGGGACACCCCAGGGGACCCCAAATTGCACCTGAGCTCCTGTACCAGCCACAGAACTGCAGCAGGGCAGGGGATGGAACAGGACAGAACAAACCAGCAGGGAATAAAATGGGATAGAATAGAATAGAAAATAAAGGAGACTAGACTAGAATAAACACAGAATCAATACAGAATAGAATAGAATAGAATAGAATAGAATAGAATAGAATAGAATAGAATAGAGTAAGAACATAATTAAAAGGGAATAGAATAGAATTAACATAGAATTACAATTAATAAAGAATAGAAAATAGAACAAGAATAGAAAATAGAATAAGAATAGAATTAATAGAAGAAGAATAGAATATAGAATATATTAAGAATAGAATAAGAATAAAAATAGATCAAGGATAAGAATAGAAAATAAAATAGAATGGAGTAAGAACAAGAATAGGTTAAGAATAAGAATAGAATAGATTAAGAAAATAGACTAGATTAAGAAAAAGAATAGACCAGAATTAGAATAGAATAAGAACAGAATATTTCATTTGGAAGGGACCTGCAATGACCACCCAGTCCGGTGTCACACCAGGGCAGTGGCTGGTTGGGTCACGCTCTGACAGCCCCCAGGAAAGAGCCACTGCTCCCCACCCAGCCCAATAAACCAAAGGAGCTTTGAGAAGGGGTCGAGCTGCTGGAGACCCTCCTTTCCCAGGCAGACCCCTGTGCCCAGGCTGCTGGGGGGGATCCTTGGCTGGTTCCCAGGCTGGGCACTGCTCTTGGCTCGCTGGGCTGGGTGGTGGCTTTGCCAGGGACACCTGGCAACTGGACATGGCTCTTCCTGGTGCCAGCCAAGGACCGGGAGAACAGCCACGAAAGTCAGGCGTATTTTACAAGACAACCTGGAGGAGTGTTGGGAAAAGGGGGAGCACAAGCCCAGGTTTTCCCTTGGCTCAGCACGTGGGGAGCACAGGTCAGCCCTGCCCTTCCACAGCAACGTGCAGAGCACTGAGGGGCAGCCACGGGTGTGAAGAACATGCAGTGCCACTAAAAAGGGTGAGAAACGATGACAGGAACTTTGGAAGTTCATGCAAAGTCCTTGGGTGTACAACTGACAGGTTGTACGCTGCAACTTCCAGGGAAAGCGGTGGCTGAGCCAGCCCCCAGCAGTGCTGGGCTTCAGGGTTCTTGCTCCATGCCAACATTTCTAACAACCCCTGTTTTCCCCTCCAAGACCATCAGGTCTGTCACCAGTCAGGTAGCACGTGCCAGCATTTGTGCAGGATGGGCCAGGGCCCGTGAGCCAGAAGGGGCCATCCATTAATGAAGCCATGGGTGCTCCTCTGCCCCTCACCTGTCCATGCCTGGGACCACCTGGATGTGGTCCAGAGGCTTTTACACACAGAGGACGTCCCACAGAGCCCTTCTCCTGGATGCTCTTGGCAGTACTTTCCTACCCGGACCACTGACGGTGCCGCCCATCGCTCCATCCATCCCCGACCTCCCGCTCCGAGAAGGAGCCAATGGGAATGCCCCCAAACACAGCCCACAGGATCCATGAGCACCTCAACAGCTGACCTTTGGAATTCTGGGGAGGGTGCTCCCCCAGGAGAAGCCACGATGACGGGGTACCCACACAACACTCAGCCTGTCCCGGGTCAACTCCACTGGCAGAGCCAAAAGGGATGGGCAAAGGAAACCCAAACACAGAGGACATCAACCCCAACATTTATACAAAGTATTACTCATTTTGAAACCCACAGGGTCAACTTCAGTTCAGAACACGGTTAAACATCATTTTCACCACAGCAAAAGCAGCAAGGAGCCTACCCGGGCTGGGGACCACCATCACCTGCAGGGCTGCTGGCCCAGCCGGCCACCACAGCAAGAGGAGGGAAATCCAGGCCCGGCGGGACAGGGGGAATGGTGGCTCTGCCTTTGGGGTGCAGTTCATCCAGCAGAAGAGCCTGCTTGGCTTCGTGGAGACATTCAGCTTGTTTCATGTCCAGCTATTTTATCAACGTGAGAAAGCAAGCACATCCCGCTTATTTAAAACCGTTTTCTTGCACACATATTATAAATCACAAAGGTTTAAAAAGTTTTTACTAATCGTATCTAAAGTGTGAATTTTATTCATTTATTTATTGTCTTGCCTAGACTTATAAATACAAGTTTCTTCTCTAAACAAAGCCTTATGAAATACAGATTTAGTTTTTTCCCAGTAGCCTTGACACAAGAAACAAACCCCCAAGAAAACCTTAAACAAACTAGAAACCAGCAGTTAATTTAAGGCCAGCAGAGTCGGTGTCAGGAATTCACTAATACACCTCCCTTGAAGAAAAAAAAGACATGCACCAGAACTACTTGGTTGAACAAATCATCACGACCCACACCAGGAGAGAAAAAACCCAAATCAGGTCATAACTTACCCTGAAAGCTCCCCGCTCGTGTGTTGTCCCTTCTCCTTCAGGGACACGGGGGAGGGGAGGCCCCTCCCCCTGGGGGCTGTACAGTGTCACTACAGTAGGAGTCATGCCACAGGACTATATGCAGGGATTGCACACTAGTATTGCATGCGCGGTGTGATGGAACATGCCAACGGCCCCCGGCCCGCCGGCGTCGCGGCGCTGCCCAGGGGCATCTCCTGCCTCCAGACCTCAGAGTCCAGCACCCCCCGCTGCCGGGGCCCCTCCCGGCCCCGCTCCCTTCCCGGAGCAGTCGCAGCTCCCCGCGGTCGCCCCCGGCCCCCTGGGTTATGTGAAGCGGTCGGAATTCATTTTGCGCAGTTTGGGGGGCAGGTTCCCCTCCATCCTCCCGCCCCCCGACAGCTTCTGCAGCTTGGGCGGGAGCTCGGCCACCGACTGGCTCATGGGATCCGACATCATCTTGGTGGTCTTAGAGCCCAGTTTCTCCTCGGAGTTGCCGGGCACTGAGCTGATGCGCTGCAGTTTCATGGGCAGGTCCCCCATGCTGTAGGCCTTCTCCGACGTGGTGGAGCTCATCCTGAGGAGTTTTTTGGGGAAGTCCTCCCTGCCGGTGATTTTCTGCAGTTTGGAGGGCAGCTTTGTGCCCACCTCGTCCAGCCCGTCCAGGCACTCCACCGAGTTGTTCCTCTCCTTGCTGTTGCCGACGGCGGGCGCGATGAGGGGCGAGGACATGAGCAGCATCTCCTCCTGCTCCTTCACGCTGTAGGGCGGGGTGGGCACCTCGAAGGTGGCGTGGAACTGCGAGTAATCCACCTTGAAGAAGCCCTCCTCCAGGGAGATCACGGGGAAGAAGCGATGGCCCCACAGCACCTCGTCCTCCGTGTAGGACGTCCTGGCTTGGCACGTCATCCCTGCAACGAGCAAGGGAGAGACACTGGCCCCAGTTACGGGTAACTGTGGGACCACAGAGGCGTTGGGGTTTTTAACAATCCGGTGAAACACGGTTTATGGTTTTAAATGTACAAAAGAACAGGCATGGGCCTGCCTACCATTTAATGGAGTAAACAGCCCCAAGTTGTGCCAGGGGAGGTTTAGGTTGGACTTAAAGGAAAAGTCCTTCATGGGAACGGCTGTCCAGCCCTGGGCACTGGTGGAGTCCTCATCTCTGGAGGGATTTAAAAGCCGTGTGGATGTGGCGTTTGGGGACATGGGGCAGTGGTGACCATGGCGGTGGTGCTGGGTTGACAATTGGACTTGACGATCTCAAAGGCCTTTTCCAACCTTAACAATTCCATGATTCTATCATACAGTAACTATTAAATTGTCATCCTCAAGGTGAAAAGGAGTGAGCAACAGGAAGGAGTGGAACTGAGTAATTCCCATCCACTATTCCAGACACTTTGACTTCTGAAGCTGCTGCTGACAAAGGGAGGGTGATAACCCTGGTAATTAAAGAGCTGCTAATGGTAATGGAAAACTGGACAGGGCAGATCTTAAAGTCTTACTAAGCTATTGCATGTTTTCATCACATCAGTGAATACACACAAAACCAGATCCCACATGCACAAGCCAAGCACGTTGTGTCTGCATGTTCCAACCCATCAGCGAGCAGTAAGTCCTACAAAATACATTTATTCCTCTCTAAAGGCTTCACCAGCAACCTGCTCACAGATCCACCACGGCCAGGATGAGATCCAGGCTCCAAAAAATTAGCAGGGGAAAAACAAACATGACTAAGAGCTCAACACTGCCCTTCCTCTTCCTCCCCCACGTTCCACCACGGAGAAAAGTCCTTTAGGGCAGCCAGACTTGGCCACTCCAGTGACCCGTCCAACCTTGGAAATCAGGGGGAGATGATCATGGCTGGCTGAAGGCTTCTAGAAGAAATCCTGCTGCTTCTTTTTTGGACTATTATTTTTTTTGGTAGCAATCTGTAAATAGAATTATGCTGCCGTTTTATACAGCAAAGTGGAAATGTGACATTTGGGTTTCGGGAAGCTAAATCCACCTCTGCAAACACATCCTCTGCCTTGCTCACAAGGATGCCTGCAAGCCAGCGGGAAAGGAAACTTCAGAAAACATGAGAAAAACAGCAGTGGGGCTGCAGTGAGCGGGAGAGGGGATGGGCTGGGCCTGGTGACACAAAGCCAGGAAAATTCCAGTTTGTTACACTTCATCTGACTGTTAATGGAATCAGAGCGTTAGTTTTGCATCATGATTTCTGCTGCTGATCCATCAGAACAGATCACAAGACAAAATGCTCAGTTTTCCACTTCATCTCTTAGGAGAAAAATACGAACCCAGTTTCTTTACCAGTGGATGCTGCCCCAGCAGCGGGGAGGCCACGCGTGTGCCACAGCGTGCCCAGAGCCCCAGACATCCCCCAGCCTCAGCCAGGACAGTGTTTATATTGCCAGTGTATTTCCACCCAGACACCGTGTGCTCCTGCCCCCTCAGTGAAGTGGAAGCAATCCCATACCCAACGGATTTAGGAAAAAAACCTGCAATTCGGACAAAAAAGGTCATTTGAGCGAGTTCTTCCCCCAGCTGTGCCCTTCACTCCGCAGCTGCTCAGCAGCAAAGCCAGACCTTTCCCTGTGCTGCCTCGGCCCTGACTCTGCAGAGGGACCTCTTCAGGGACTGGATGTGTCCAAGGGGGAGCGGGATGGGGAACGGGCTGCGTGCTGCCCTGGAGCACACGGCTGGTTAACTCTGCTGACCCCGCTCCGGGTCACAAACTGCTTCAAATGCAAATCACTCTGGCTGGAAAAGACAATTATTTGTCACCCTGGCTGGTTCTGCTGAGTTGGGGAGGCACCGGGGCCCTTCCCACTGCATCTCATTGTCCTGCAGAGCCGGGGATCGGGTGGGGATCCCCCACGGCTCTTCGGGTGTGTGGGGAACATAAAATAAAGAACTGAGGATTAGTGGGGAAGGTGTGTCAGCAACGTGCCTTTGGGGGTGTAACAGGGGCGTGGGGGGACGTGTGGGTGAGCAATGTCACCAGGGCTGGGAAGGGGAACCGGGAACAGGACAGGTCGGCATCTGCATCCACAGCCACAGCTGCATCTGTATCCACAGCTGCATCCCCATCCACGCCTGAATCCCCGTCTGCATCCCCATCCTCATGGCATCCACATCCACACCCTTCTGCATCTGCATCCTCCTCCATGCCCACATGCCCATCCTCATCCACATTCCAGTCCCATCCACATCTATATCCATATCCACATCCCTGTCAGCACCTGCACTCCCATCCACATCTGCATCCCCATTTCCATCCCCATCCCAGGCAATCCCATGGCCTCTCTCCCCTCCCCACCAGCTGCTGTTCCACAGGGCTACTTCCACCTCCCGCTCCACCATCCTGTCCCCCCCCCAGCAGGATTCCAGAGGAGAAATTTTGCACCTCCTATTACCAATGAAAAATGTATCAGCCTCATACTCTGTTCCACTCCTTTGGAAGCTCACTGGAGGGATAAATACTGCAAGAATAGCATTTGTCCTGCAAATCCATTTATCTCAGTCCCTAACAAACCCGAGGGCACAGATTATTTCAGAGCCTCTCAGGATGAACAGCAGAAACTCATGTTGCTGGGGTTCTTGGGAATACCTGTCAGGGAACAGCCGGTGCTGAGAGATGCTGACATGCTCAGCCCCTGGAAGGGAAATCAATGCCCAGGTTTTCTTCCAGCTCTGCTGCATTTTCCAGCTTTTCCTTCACATTCCATTCCCTCAGCAAAGCCTCAGTCCCCAGCTCTGATCTGACAGTGCTGTTCTGCTATTCCACGCTTGGAGCAGCAGCTCCAACTGCCTGGAACCATCCCCTGGGGAGAATTCCAGCAATAACAGAATCCCAGGATGGTTTGGGGTGGAAGGGACATTAATGATTGTCTCATTCCACCCCCTGCCATGGGCAGGGACACCTTCCACCAGCCCAGGTTGCTCCAAGCCCCGTCCAACCTGGCCTTGGACACTTCCAGGGATCCAGGGGCAGCCACAGCTTCTCTGCCCAACCTGGGCCAGGGCCTCCCCCCCCTCCCAGCCAGCAATTCCTTCCCAATATCCCCCCTCTCCCTGCCCTCTGGCAGTGGGAAGCCATTCCCTGTGTCCTGTCCCTCCATGCCTTGTCCCCAGTCCCTCTCCAGCTCTCCTGGAGCCCCTTTAGGCCCTGGCCCTCCTGGCTGCCAGTTTTGCTTTCCTGCTGTTGCAGTGAAAGTCTTTCCTGGTGTTTTTTTGTGGCCTTTTCCCCTCAGTTCTCCCCCAGCAGCACCCACAGCACCCACACCCTGCGCTGCCTCCCTCATGGGCCTGTTCCCATCCTACCAAGTTCTCTGCATTATTAAGATTCATTTGCAGTATAAATGTTCAGCTCTGCTTTGGAAGCAAACAGGCTGCAAGCAGAGGAATTATTATTTATTATGGCATTAACCAGCCATTGGTTTGTCAAAGGAAAAGGGTTTGGTGCATTTTGCCCCTTGCTCCAACAAACACCCCCATCCCAGAACTGTCACCAACATCAGCAAAGCTCTGCCTGCACACAGACCCCAGCAGCACACCTGAGAGAGGCATGAGAACGCCTGCATTCCAAAAAACCCCCAAAAACATCCAATAAACCCCCTCTTCATTACATCAAAACCAGAGAATATGTTTTTGTATCTGGGGCATCCAGAGAAGCTGTGGCTGCCCCTGGACCCCTAGAAGTGTCCAAGGCCAGGTTGGACGGGGCTTGGAGCAACCTGGGATAGTGGAAGGTGTCCCTGCCCTTGACAGGGGGTGGGATGAGATGATCCTTAATTTCCCTTCCAATCCAAAGCATTCCATGATTCTCCAACTCGCTGTCAGCCCAGCTCAGAGCTGCCTCCCCAGATTAATAAGGGGCAGATGGAGGCCAAAAAAATCTGTAAATAAATGCTTTAACTAATTCTACCCTATAATAACCCTCCAATTATTCCCAAATTTCCAAGTACCCAGATGGAACTGGCTCTTTTCAGGCAATTTCTAGAGCTCGTAATAAATTGCCTTGAAAAAAATCCCAGCCATGCTGTTATTTATTCCATTTTATTCCAGAAGTTGGCTGATGGCTGGGAAACCACAGATCACCAATAAGCTTTTAACAGCCCCCTCCCCAACCCCGTGAGAGTCTCCAGAACCGATTCTGGCACACGAAGGTTCTGTGGCTCCTTTCCCTCTCCAAAGTAACGCCAGAAATTTCCCCTTACATCTTTCTGGGTGCCTGGAAGGCAGTTTGCTGGCCAAGGGCTGGACACAGGGACACCAGGGGTCCTCTGAACATGGAAAACTTTATCAGTGGGGAAAGAGATAATTAATTTGGCTTTACGGTGATCCAACAGCACGTGGTCCCAATGGCCCCAGAAAGGGCATCTGGGAAGGAAGAGGAATCTCTCTGGCACTCCTGGCCAAAATGCACAAATAGGATTATGTTTTGTCAGACTTTCTCCTTTTTCCCTTGGAAGAGTTACTGCCCTGCAGGGTGAAAACCCTGGAGCTGAGCCGGGTCCAAGGGGCTGCTCCTTGTGCATTTTGGGGGGTTGACCTCCCTTAAACCTGCACTTTAGCTGTGAAACCCCCTGATAAAAGTTAATCAGACAGCAATGCTTAATGAAGTGCTACCAATTAAGCTAATTTACCACTGCAATTTCAGGCCCACGAAGAGAAGAGTAAAGCTGGGTGTGAGATTTGATATAAAAACACACCACACTCACCCTCCACCCTTGTGGGACTAAGGGAGGGTTTACTGCTGCAGGAGAAAGGAGCTGCACGATTTCCATGGCAATCTCTCCTCGTCCAGAGGAAACCACAGACTCCTGGAATGGTTTGGGTTGGAAGGGAAAATAAGGATCATCTCATCCCATCCCCCTGCCATGGGCAGGGACACCTTCCACCAGCCCAGGTTGCTCCAAGCCCCGTCCAACCCGGCCTTGGACACTTCCAGGGATCCAGGGGCAGCCACAGCTCCTCTCCAAACACAGGGGAAGAAGCTGCTTTTATCCCATTTGGGTAAGGAATGTGATATCCTGATGGCCACCCTGTACCTGGAATGGTAACTACGCCTGAATTTTGTGATAAGCCAAAAAACGGGGACAGAAATGGGAAGTCAGCACCCAAACTGGGAGCAAAGGAAGCTCTCAAGCTCTTCCTCTCCACCTTCACTGCCACATCATTTTTCCATGGAAGTTCAGACCACAGGCTGGGAAATGCACTGGGAAGGCTCCTCCCAGATCCCGTGTGGTGTCTGAACTCCACCCCCCCCAACTATTTGGAAAGAACAGCTATTTTTAGCATTAACATTTCCCCATCACAATGTCAAGGGCTGTTCAGTCAAGTGACGATGGTTTGAAGGGCACCAGAACCTTCTGGCAATCTGTGGTCAGACAGCTGGGAAGAGAAGGCTCCAGGGAGAGCTGAGAGCCCCTGGCAGGGCCTAAAGGGGCTCCAGGAGAGCTGGAGAGGGACTGGGGACAAGGGATGGAGGGACAGGACACAGGGAATGGCTTCCCACTGCCAGAGGGCAGGGAGAGATGGGAGACTGGGAAGGAATTGCTGGCTGGGAGGGTGGGGAGGCCCTGGCCCAGGTTGGGCAGAGAAGCTGTGGCTGCCCCTGGATCCCTGGAAGTGTCCAAGGCCAGGCTGGAGCAACCTGGGCGAGTGGAAAGTGTCCGTGCCCAGGGCAGGGCATGGAATGGGATGAATTTTAAGGTCTCTTCCATCCCAAACCATTGTGGGATTCTGTGATTCCATGACTGAATGCTTAAGTTGGGAAAACACCCCTAAAATCACCAAGTCCAACCATGAGAAGGGAGATGGGGCAGCCACCTTGCCATCTAGACATTGAATCCCCTCGATTAAAGTAATTTTTCCATAAAAACCCATTTTGGCTAAAGAGAAAAAAAAAAAAATATGGCATTTCCTGAGACAAAGAGAGTCTTCAAGGTACCAACCATAAAAAGGTGCTCCATGAATCATGACAGTATCATGGAATCCCAGACTGGCTTGGGTGGGAAGCGACCTTAAAGCCCATCCCATCCCACCCCCTGCCATGGGCAGGGACACCTCCCACCAGCCCAGGTGGCTCCAAGCCCCGTCCAACCTGGCCTTGGACACTTCCAGGGTTCCAGGGGCAGCCACAGCTTCCCCGGGCAACCTATGATTTTAATCCCCCCTTATTACTGAGACCCAGAAGTCTCCCCAACACCCAACAAATTCATCATGTGTGCAGGAGGGACCCAAAGGATGAGGTGATCATTAAGGTCCCTTCCAACCCAAACCATTCCACGATCCCATGATCCCGTGGCTCCAGGAATGCCAGGCACACACTCATGTCAGTCAGACACCTGCCTTATGCTAAACACTTAAATGTCTGTCCCCCCTGCTGCTCTGGACTCAGACCTGTTGTTTAGGCTCAGCTCTAGGAACACTCCTGCTTTATTCTGACCCTTCTCCCAGGAGCTCTCGTGACACTTTAAAAACAGCAGTGACACCAAAGGCATTTTCTTATCAGCCATCCCTCTTCTCAGGGCCATTTCCAATCCCTCAGACACACACACAGGATTCCCTGGCACCTTGCAGGCAGCTCATCCTGATGTTTGCCAGGAACACAGCTCCCCTCCTTATCCCAAATTACGGCAGTTTTCAAAAATGCCATGGAAAGCACATCCCAATCCTGCTCCATGCACAGGGATCCAAGAGGTGAGCCAACCTCCCCCTTCTGTATTGGTCACCAAAAAAAGGGGGAAACACTTCAGGCCTGGCAGCCTTCAGTGCTGCCCTGCCATGGCTGCAGCAGGATTTTCCATTCTCTGGGAAAAACAGAGGCAGCAGCACAGCTATCTGAACCAAACCAAACATACATTTAATGCAGTGACAGAAACTTATCCTGAGAATCTGGCCCGGGATTTTTATTCTCCCTTCATTTTTTAACCCAAACCCTCACACTATTCCAGTTCTGATCGTCCCTTTTCCCTCCGTGCCCAGTGCGTCAGGGCTGATCCAGCCACTCCAGCTCCCTCCCTGGAGCAGGATTTTTTCACAGAGCCATCTGCCACATTCCCAGTTTTGCATCATTTCCCTCCTACCGGGATGTTATTGAATCAGCAGCACCAAACTGGAAGGATTTCATTCCCGGCTCCGCGCAGCTCTCTGCTCGGAGGCACTGGGAGTAATGCTGGCATTGGGAAGGGAAAGGGGGGAAGGGCTGGAGGGAGGACAGGAGGATGCAGCAGGGAGAGGCAATGGATAGGGATATTTACAGGGTGAGACTGGGGACACGGATAAAGTGGTTTTCTGCCATGAACGGGAGTTGCCCATCCATGCCCTGACAGAGTACAGCTCTGCTTCCCAGAGCTCCCTTCCAGCCTCAAGTATTCCCAGATTTTTACTGAGAGCACACTGAAAACCTTCCTCATGCTAATTATAGAATCCCAGAATCCTGGAATGGTTTGGGTGGGAAGGCACCTTAAAGCCCATCTCATCCCACCCTCTGCCACGGGCAGGGACACCTTCCACCAGCCCAGGTTGCTCCAAGCCCCGTCCAACCTGGCCTTGGACACTTCCAGAGGTCCAGGGGCAGCCACAGCTTCTCTGGGCAACCTGGGCCAGGGCCTCCCCACCCTCCCAGCCAGGAATTCCTTCCTAACAGCTGATAATGGTTTCAAAACCCTGGAGCAGATACTGAAGGTTTTCCACCAGCAGCAAAGGGCACCAGAGCCCTCCCACTCCAAGGAGCCAGGGAATGTTGGATGTCCTTGTCCAACTCCTCACCCCTGCCCTGGCACCACACACCGCATGGAATTGCTCCAGGGTAGGTTTAGGTTGGATATGAGGAAAAATTCCTCCCTGGAAGGGGCTGTCCAGCCCTGGCACAGCTGCCCAGGGAGGTCTGGAGTCCCCATCCCTGGAGGGATTTCAAAGCCCTGTGGACGTGGCACCTGGGGACATGGGGCAGTGGTGGCCCGGGCAGTGCTGGGGAACAGTTGGAGTCAATGGTCTTAAACGGTTTTTCCAACCTAAAAATAAAGAAATAAAGTTGGTTCTGCTTTTCATGGAGTTTGGGCTCTGAAGTGCAGCCCGAACTGAGGGGGTTTATCTGCAGCACAATGTCCATTGGGGATGGTGGGGAAGAGACACGGGGAGAAAGGAATGTTCTGTTAAATCAGAGAAAACTGAGGTCAGAGGGTGCCCCAGGAACACACAGACAGAGCAAAACCTGAGCAAAGTCTGCAAACCACTCAGAAAAGGGGGAAAAAAAGATGTTTAAAATAATTTATGCTCTTTGAATGAGAACATTTTAATTATGAGGCAAGAAACACCAACCCAAAGCCCAGCCTTTCCCTCTGAACACACGATTCCCCAGCAGCTCCAAACACCCACCCGGCCATATGCCCCGAGCACCAAAATAGAGCTTTCATCTGCAGGGCTTTGGCAGCCCGAAAAACACCCCATGGAATTCACACTGCCTTCCCGGGATGGAAAACTAGTTCTCTTCATACTGGGAGGCACAATTTGCTGGGGTTGTACAGCACAGCCACACAGCCGGGGCATTTCTGGGCTCCAGGATTCATGGATGCTCCAAGGACTGCCTGCAGAGAGTGGAGGGAGCACAGCACCATCAGAGGGAGACCTGCTCCATCCCTGCATCCCTGCCTGCATCCACCCGAGGGAAAAGGGCTCTCAGGATGGTTGGGAGACTGATTTAAACATAACAAACTCAGCAGCACTTTCTGAGCTGAAATAATGTGCCATTTGATGTGAACTGCATCAACAGGAGGATGATACAGAGAAGTTGTGGATTCCCCATCCCTGGAAGTGTTCACGGCCAGGGCTTGGAGCAACCTGGTCCAGTGGAAGGTGTCCCGGCCCACGGGACAGGGGGGGGAATGAGATGAGCTTTAAGGTCCCTTAGAGGTCACAGAATTCCCTTCTGTGCTTCCAAGATTCTATGAAATACAGCCCAGAGCTGTGTTTGGATATAAACTCTCCTTGTTTGGGGTTTGGTTCAACATGGGTATTGATTGTTGAGTATCTTTGCAGCACCAAACATTTGGGGGCTATCAATTCATCCCCAGAACTGCTTCCAACAAACCTGCCCTGTCACTCCTGCTCCTGACCCACGTGGCCCGTGGCCACTCCAGACAGAAAATTCAAGGTGAGACACCCCCATATCGACCACGAGAGAGGGCAAATGGCCTGGAGCTGTGCCAGGGCAGGCTCAGGTTGGATCTCAGCACAAGGTTCTTTCCCCAGAGGGTGGTTGGCACTGACCAGGCTCCCCAGGGCAGTGGGCACAGCCCCAAGGCTGCCAGAGCTCCAGGAGGGTTTGGACAACGCTCTGAGGGACAGGGTGGGATTGTTGGGGTGTCTGGGCAGGGCCAGGAGTTGGACTCTGATCCTTGTGGGTCCCTTCCAGCCCAGGATATTCTGTGATTCCATGAAACCCTCATTCACCATCCTCTCCTGGGGTATAATAGTTAAAATCCATGGAGGTCACTGACTGTCCTCACGTGTTCCCAGGGGGTCTCAGGGCTGGATCCGGGGGTGACAGAGGGACTAAGCTGCTGGGAACCAGGTGATGATCCCCAAATAGAGGGGAGATGGGGACCAAAGGACCTCCTGCTTTGGGACAGGAGCTGCCCACAGAAACCCAACACCCAGGGAATGTGCCTGCCTACCCCTGGCAGCCCCAACAACCCCAAACCTTCTGCTTTGAGGGGCTGTTCTGTCCCTTTTAGCTGCTGACACTGCGGATAAACCAGCTGTTCCAGCTCCAGCTCTTCACCTGCATCCCTCCTAGAGAGCCTGCCTTCCCCTTGGAACATCACAGCTCCCAGCTCCATCCCCAGCATCTCCCAGCCCAGAACAGCTCCTGTCATGTATTTAAAATTAATGCACAGCTTAACAGCAGATCCCTGAACTAAACATAGCGTTTGCTGCTCAGGCACCGGCTTCAGCTGACAAACATTCCCTGCAAACACGTCAGGAGCACAGAACTTCCAGGGAAGAGAGGCATCAGTGCTGTCAGTGCTGGGGGAGACAACTGTCAGCCTGGATTCGGGGCTGTAAAAGGCTCTTCAGCAAACCAGACACACCTTGTACATAAATATACACATAGATACCAATATCACCCAATTATAGAATCCCACAGTGGTTCGGGCGGGAAGGGACCTTAAAGCCCACCCAGTGCCACCCCCTGCCATGGGTAGGGACATCTTCCACCAGCCCAGGTTGCTCCAAGCCCCGTCCAGCCTGGCCTGGGACACTTCTAGGGATCCAGGGGCAGTGCAGGTCTCCCCTCCCATGCAGTGAGTGGAGCATCTTAGTGGTACCTCCCCAACCTTCCGAGCTCTGTCTCTGCTCAACTCGGGCTCCCCCTGGAAAAACTTCCAAAACAGCACCTTCACACCTTCAGCACTTTCCTGCTGTGTTCTTCCCCCTGGTAACACATCTCCTGACCTCTCCAGATGATCCAGGTGGAACCCTGTCACCTGGTGCCCGTCTCAAAGCTGCTCCTTCCTTTGGAGCGTCACCAAACCTCTCTCAGAGGAAACTGGAAGTCCCAAAATACAAACCACCCAACGTTTCCTGGCACACAGGCAGGAGAGGCAGATAAAGCTCGGAGTTACTGGCTGTTGATCTCCTCCTCTGGCCCCATTATGGTTTATCCCCAAAGCATCCAGGAGATAATACAGAGGCAAAGGATTTCCTGCGGCGTGTGCAGGGGGAGGCCATTCCAGCAGCCAGGAAGGTTAATTGGTGACAGTATCTCTGGCAATGTGATGTCACACAGCACATTCATTATTTCCATGTGCACCCCAGGAGGATAAATAAGCCACAGCTCAGTGCTGAGCTGCACAAACAACCATATGCCTATGAGGGGTTTCTAATTTTATATACAACCCCCTTTCCTTACGCTGCAACCACGCTGATCTGAGCTCTCACCAGGCTTCAAATCCTCCCAGTCTGGAGCATTTTAGGGAAAATTGTGACTTTTCTGTCCGAGGATTTCAAGAGCAACTCCGTATTTTTGACATTCTGAATTTCACTCCAATCCTGAATGTCAGGGCACTGCTTTGCTTCCAGGGAAAGAGCTGTTGGGCTGCAGAGGTGCCTCCCCACCTTCAAGGACTCACAGAATCACAGGATCGTTCAGGCTGGAAAAGCCTTCCGAGATTATCAAGTCCAACTTCTGACCTTGCCAACTAAACCTTCCCACAGGTTGGGCCAGAGGAGTTAGTAGGATGTGTTTTGAGCTCCTTAGGTGAAAACCCCCACAAAACCAGGTTCAAACTCAACAATTCACCACTTCCCACCACTTTTTCAGTTCTAGGTTAAATGGGAAAAATTAAATAAATCCAAGAAAAAAAGCCCATGCAACAAATACACTCTTTTTCAGAGTAATTTAAAGCCAAGTGAGTCCAGACAAATGTTGCTGGTTTTATACTCCCAGCCCGAGTTACAGTAAGAGCATTTTTCCAGAGGTATCTGTGGTTCAAAAGGGGTCGGGAGGAGGGAAGGAGCACGATGAACACACCAAGGTGGCCCCAAGGCCAGCTGCTCCCACCCAGCACCACCCTTGGAGCGCTGGAATAACCAATATTGACCGCAGGCAAAGCTAAACCCAAAGTATTTACCTGGATTTGGAAGGTTTATGCTCAGACCCCGGAGGCTGAAGTGGAGAGCACCCGACCCTGTAAATAAATTTTGCCCTTGGCAGAGTTTTCCCCCCATCCCTCCAAGGACAAACATCCATCCCCACACAGGTGGAATGATGTCAGGTGGAGCAACTCATGTGTTTATAAAGTCCAATTTGCAGCTCCATTATTCTAAGAAAAATGCTGTTTTCCAGGTTTATATAGAAAATACACATTTGACTGACTCACCACTAACCTGACAAATAACGAAGCAAATGGTGTTTGCATATCCCATTCCCATTTTTTCCCCCCCTCCTCTTCCTCCCTGTCATTTTTCCCTGTGTTAAAAGGGTACAGACACTTTGGGAACATACATTCATTTTTTTCCCACTTCTACTCACTTCTCTGTGCACTGAGGTGTGAAAAGCCATTTTGGGTATTTCCAAGCTATTATCCTCCTCTCCCTGGAAGATGAAACGATGGGAAACCAAAGGGAGAGCTGGGTTTGGCAGCTCTGGGGCTGCTGCTGCTGCTTTTCTGGTGCAGCCCCTCTCCCAAACCAGGACGTGTCCATTCCCCACAGTCCCCTTCCCTGCACTGTCTCCAGCCAATTATGCCCATGCACAGGCCCTGTCTCACACAGGGGCCCTGAGAGCCCCTTCCAGGCCTAAAGGGGCTCCAGGAGAGCTGGAGAGGGACTGGGGACAAGGCAGGGAGGGACAGGACACAGGGAATGGCTTTCCACTGCCAGAGGGCAGGGAGAGATGGGATATTGGGAAGGAATTGCTGGCTGGGAGGGTGGGGAGGCCCTGGCCCAGGTTGGGCAGAGAAGCTGTGGCTGCCCCTGGATCCCTGGAAGTGTCCAAGGCCAGGGTGGACGGGGCTTGGAGCCACCTGGGCTGGTGGAAGGTGTCCCTGCCCATGGCAGGAGTGGAACAGGATGAGCTTTAAAAACCCTTCCAACCAAACCATTCCAGGATTCTGTGATCCTAAGATTTGTATTTTTATATCTTTCTGGGGAGCAGCCGCTACTGCTCATTTCACACGTTTTTACCCCAAAACCACCTGATCCCAGTGGACCCAGCTGGGGTTGAAGAGGAAGGAGGCACCAAAACAGGAGGCCACGACCACCCCACACCATCCCTCAGCCCTCTCCCAGCCCCAGGCAGTTCTCTGGGCAGCAGCACAGCCCGAGCCCCCCGTCCAGCTGTCCCAGCCCACCCTGTCCCAGAGACACCTCCGTGCTCACGAGCAGCCAGCGCAGACCCCGGAACAGGGATCCCCCTGGGGAACAGGGATCCCCTGGGGAACAAGGCTTCCCACCACCTGCAACTCCTCAGTGACCCTGTTTGTGTGGGGGCTGCTCCCAGGTGGACCTGCTCAACACGAGCCATTAACCCTCTGGCCGAGCCCCAGTCCCAGGCACTTGTGCTGATGAATTCATTCCAAGGGGAGCTCACAGTGCTGTGGGGGACTCAGAGCCAGGTCCCCTGGGCCACAGCTCCCAGGGAATTGTATTGACCTTCGTCTTGCTCCTAAGACACATTCCTGTGGGGATATATACACCCAAACACAGAATTCCATGGTCTGGAAGGGACCTCAAAGCCCATCCCATCCCACCCCTGCCATGGGCAGGGACACCTTCCACCAGCACAGGTTGCTCCAAGCCCCGTCCAACCTGGCCTTGGACACTTCCAGGGATCCAGGGGCAGCCACAGCTTCTCTGGGCAACCTGGGCCAGGGCCTCCCCATCTCAAGCCACAGATTTTCCCTAATATCCAATCTGGTGTGGAAAGATGGGATGGTTTCACTGGCATCATGGATCAAACAACATCCCCAGGCATGTTTTTCGGGCAGGTTTTAAAGTCTTAAGCTCTTCCAGGTGAAAAATAAATAAAAAATCCACTTTTGTTATGTATGAGGTACTTGGTACAAAGCACTATATGAATTTTTCAGAGCTTTAAAAACCTGCCCAGGTCTGGCTGCTGAGCAAAACTGCACAAAACAGCCACGAACAGGGGAATCTTGCAGGGCTTGAAAGGAAATATTAAATATAAATCTGTGCTACTTCATCACATTAAGCACTGAACATTAAGTCAGCAGCATTAAGTCAGCAATGTTCCACTGTGGGAAATTTCCTCCCCATTACTGGGGGAATTTAAAGCATCTGCAGCATAATGAGGAGGAGGGAAGGAGCTCCAGGGGAACGCTGGGAATGTGCTCAGGTCCGTGTCCTGTTGGAGGACTGCAGAGAAAATACGGGAAGTGTCACGGTATGAAATCAAAGGGCCAAAAAATGAACCATTAACGGGGCTCTGAAGGAAGTTTGGGAGTTTGGTACATTTAGAGAGCTCCAGGGTCTGCTTCTATCTGGTACCTGATGGAGCAGCTGGAACCAAACACACTAGCCAGGAACTTGATCCCAGAATCCCAGAGTCATTTAGGTTGGAAAAGCCTGCCCAGACCATGGAGCCCAACCTATGACCCATCCCCACCTTGTCACCCAGCCCAGAGCAGTGAGTGCCAGTCCAGGCATTCCTTGGACACAACTTGCTCAATCCAGTTATGACAGAAGCTGTGGCTGCCCCTGGATCCCTGGAAGTGTCCCAGGCCAGGCTGGACGGGGCTTGGAGCAACCGGGGCTGGTGGAAGGTGTCCCTGCCCATGGCAGGGGGTGACACTGGGTGGGTTTTAAGGTCCCTTCCAACCCAAACTGTTCTGTGATTCCATGATCTTGTCTTTGCACTCCAAGGACAGATTTTTAACTTTCAAGTTGTTCCAGTTCTTGGTTACTCCAATCCCAAGAACACTCCAGAAGCCCAAATCAGCCCAGTCCCCACAGCCAGCCCATGTTAAAGCACTCTGGGTTTCCTGGAGAAGCCCCTCTGCAATGCAAGCCAAAGCCATGGACGGGAGGGAGACAGAGACCCCCCCCTGCCCAGCCCCGACACATGTCCTTAACCACAGCCATCAGTCCTGCCGTGTCCTGCGTTATTTCTGCAGGAGCTGGGAGCCTCTGCTTTGTCCTGACTGATCCTGCTGCAGACACAGATCGATATCTTAACGAGGAGCAGAGGAAATCTCATTAGAAAAATTGCTGCTCCAAGAGGCCGCCTCATTTTGGCCCCATTTATTTCTGCATTTCCGAGCTCCCTCTCCTCAGACCTGTCCAAAGGAAACACGAGGTGATTCCTGATGGGACTGGGGTGCCTGACTGACACTGCAGCAGCTGTGGGATCTCACAGCGTCCCAAAATCATCACCCCCACAGGCTCTCACCATGGTTTGGGCTGGAAGGGAAATTAAGGATCATCCAGTGCCACCCCCTGCCATGGGCAGGGACACCTTCCACCAGCCCAGGTTGCTCCAAGCCCCGTCCAACCTGGCCTTGGACACTTCCAGGGATCCAGGGGCAGCCACAGCTTCTCTGGGCAACCTGGGCCAGGGCCTCCCCACCCTCCCAGGGAAGGATTTCTCCATAATCTCCCCTCTAAATCAACCCTCCTTCAGCTTAAAGCCATTCCCCTTGTCCTTGTCACTCTCCTTGAAACCGTATCGTTTCTGACCCAACCTGAGCAGGAAGAATCCTCCCAGGAAACAAATGGAATAAATCTCGAGCAGCAGGAAGAGTCTGAACCCAAGAGGCAGGGCAGGGGCACAAAGCAAACCCAGGGGTGATTCCCAGCCCGGGGCTGCAGCCCCTCCACAGCCTCAGCCAGACAAGGGCTGCCTGAGCTCCCACCCCACGGTCAATAACTCTGCACAAATCGACTCCATGGATCATTTCACTGGCTGGGGGCAGAACTGGCTGTTTCTTTGTTGGGTTTTTGTTTTGTCCTGCCAGTGCTGAGTGTGCTTGGAAAATTTGTGTATTGGCAGCGAGTCAATTCTTTGGCATAGGTAAGATAAAAAAATACAAGAGAGCACAATACGCAGTAAAAAAGAATTTAAACTGACCACGATATGAATTTAAAAAAAAGAAAACTGACCAAGATATGCATTAAATCTCAGTGGCAATTCCAGGGCTGCATGTGCTGGTGACAGGGGGGTGATGTGTGCACCCAGATTCTCCAGCCCAGCGTTAACATCCCAAGGGATGCAGATCCACAGGCCACTGCTGCCCCCTGCAGCAGCACCTCGGGGTCCCTGTGCCCCCCCAGAGCGTGGTCCTGCAGCTCCCTGACAGGAGGGGGGAGCCAGGGGGGGGTCGGGCTCTGCTCCCAGGGAACAGGGACAGGAGGAGAGGGAACGGCCTCCAGCTGGGCCAGGGCAGGGGCAGGGGGGACATGGGGAGGAATTTCTCCATGGAAAGGGTTGTTAAACATCAGAATGGCCCAGGCAGGAGGTGGAGTCCCCACCCCTGGAAGTGTCCAAGGCCAGGCTGGATGGGGCTTGGAGCAACCTGGGCTGGTGGAAGGTGTCCCTGCCCGTGGCAGGGGGTGGCACTGGGTGGGCTGAAGCAGCCTGGGCAGGGGATGCAGAGATGCCACGTTGGAGTTTCTTTACATAAGGACTCCAAAATAATAATTCCTATCAAAAGCCTTCTACACTGTGGCCACTGGACGCTGAACAAGCAGCACAGCTCTTCCTAACTTTCACTAAGAAATTCACTGTTAGATCCCAGACAATTCTTTCTTTTAAAAATTCAAACATTCTGGAACTCCTGAAGTGAATTCCATGAGCTCCTCAACATCCTTCCATGGAAATACACAGAAATTGCACTAACGCCTCGCAGTATTTCGGGATCATCAGCCAATTAAGAAACACTTCAGCAAGTCATACGTGAGAGGAGATGGAAATCTGGTAGGATTAAGAAAAAAATGTTCTTTTTGCAATGTTAATTCCCCCTCTTTCGCTGGATTTCTCTCCCCACCTCCCAGGAGCGCCAGGAACACACAGCTGGGGACCAGGAAAGCAGCAGCAGCCACAAAAAGCACAGAGATTTTTTTGTCTACCAACTTGCCAAAATATATTTTCCTCCAAGCAAAGACCAAGCTTGAAAAATTGCAGTCTTAGGAGTTAATTGACTGGAAAGTTATAAATAACTGGAAGGGGAGAACTAGAGCTGAAGTGCAGAACTGACCCTGTCAGCAGGAACAGCCGGGAGGGAGAACCTCCCGACAGGAGTAACACTGCCAACCCTGATCCAGAACAGCACAGGGCACTAAACAAGGTAAAAACCAGGGAATCATGGAATCACAGCATGGTTTGGGTGGGAAGGCACCTTAAAGCTCATCCAGTGCCACCCCCTGCCATGGGCAGGGACACCTTCCACCAGCCCAGGTTGCTCCAAGCCCCATCCAACCTGACCTTGGACACTTCCAGGGATCCAGGGGCAGCCACAGCTTCTCTGCCCAACCTGGGCCAGGGCCTCCCCACCCTCTCAGCCAGCAATTCCTTCCCAATCTCCCATCTCTCCCTGCCCTCTGGCACTGGGAAGCCATTCCCTGTGTCCTGTCCCTCCCTGCCTTGTCCCCAGTCCCTCTCCAGCTCTCCTGGAGCCCCTTTAGGCCCTGCAAGGAGCTCTCAGCTCTCCCTGGAGCCTTCTCTTCTCCAGGGGAACCCCCCCAGCTCTCCCAGCCTGGCTCCAGAGCAGAGGGGCTCCAGCCCTGGAGCAGCTCCGGGGCCTCCTCTGGACTCTCTGCAGCAGCTCCACGTCCTTGTGCTGCTGTTCCCGGGGCTGGAGCAGCTCTGCAGGGGGGGCTCACCTGAGGGGGCAGAGGGGCAGGATCTCCCTCCCCTGCTGGTCACCCCGAGTCCAGAGGCACCTGGACACCCTGATCCAATGCCTTGCTCTCAGCAACCACATCCTACCCCCTTCCCATCACCTCCCCAGCATCTGGTCTGAAATCCCGGGGGCTCCGTCACCACCACTCGAAGCAGGAGGGCTGAGTTTCTCTGCAGTGAGGTTTGGGATTTGTTAATGTACTGCACAGTATGTTCAAGGGCTGCAGAGAGTCAGTAAGGATGAGAAAAAAAGACAATGAGCCTCTAATAAATCCTGCAATTGGAGGAGGAAGCTGTTCCAGCATCCCCAGCATCCTCTCCCAGTGCTGTGATGACATACACAGATAAAAACCCTTTGAACCCCGTCACAGTCACTAATGAGCTTATTTTTGACTTCATGATTAACGCAGTGCAACAAGCCAAGATAATGATCTGCAGTGGATGCCTCCAATAGCAGATCAGTCCTAAATAACTTGGACCTTGTCCAGTGGGATGAGTCCTGAGCGCAGGCAGGAGCCAGGACTGGGCAGGGGCTCCAGCCCAGCAGCCCAGGAGCACCGTGCCCACAGGGATCAGCCCCACGCTGGGGGCACACAGCCTGTCCTCCTCACCCCTTCCTGCTCCACCTGCTCTCCCCAAATCCCACAAAACCAACACAGACGGGGAAGGGAGGCAGGAGGATGAGCCCCCACAGGGAGGGTGTTACAGCCTCCTGCACTGGAGGAGCCTCCAGGCTGTTTCCAGCCCAAGCACAGTTTCTCCTCCATAAAACTCAGAATTCCTAATGACATTTTGGATGACTCTCCTGGAACATCACAGCATTTTACCCACGACTTCTTCCCCTTCTCCTGCCAAAGGATTTTATCATCATTTAGTTCGTTAGAAGGAGCACTAAGTGGAGGTTTGATTGTGTAACACACAAAGAGCTAAAGCAGCTCTTTTCTTCAGCTTGAATCTCACCTCAAAAAACCCAAAGAAACAACAGCAGACACACAACAGGGCTTTCAACAGCAACTACGACTACTTTATGTCACCCAAAAATCCGTGAGCCCCCAGTCAGCACCAGCTGAGCTGCAAAGTGTCAGACAGACAAAAGGACCAGGCCTGGCTGAGGTTCTTCCTTCAGGATGGATCCCCAGGAGTTTTAATTCAGTTCTGGGCCCCTCATGACAAGAGAGATCCGGAGGGGCTGGAGCGTGTGCAGGGAAGGGAACGGAGCTGGGAAGGGGCTGGAGCAGCAGGAGGGGCTGAGGGAGCTGGGGGGGCTCAGCCTGGAGCAAAGGAGGCTCAGGGGGGACCTTCTGGCTCTGCAACTCCCTGACAGGAGGGGGGAGCCGGGGGGGGTCGGGCTCTGCTCCCAGGGAACAGGGACAGGAGGAGAGGGAACGGCCTCCAGCTGGGCCAGGGCAGGGGTAGGGGGGATATTGGGAGCTGGGAGCCCAAACATTTAACACCCCCCCCATTGTGCAGCGCTGTAAATAAAGAACTGCACAAAGGTATCCAGGACGAGGAACAGGTATCCATGGAAAAGACAGCTGGGCATTTCTGGCAGGTGTCAGCAGCCAGCACATCTGCCAGAGGCAGGTACCCTGCTGAACAGCACTTAAACAAAGAACAAATAACACTGGAGAGGCATCAGTTGGCTGCTGCCAGCACTGACAGCACCAGCAATAATTCATCGCGGGGAAGTGTCCAGGGAAAGGCTGGATTTCCAGGTGATCCAGGGTGTTAAATAAGGAGTGGAAATAGGCTGCTACATAAAAATAATGGCTCTGGCTTCAACACAATAAACAAACCGGGCTGGTTTGGGTTGGAAGGGGCCTTGGAGATGAGTTCCAACCCCCCCAGCCCTCTGCCCCCCTGCAGCCACAAGCCAAGGGCTGGGCCAGGCTGGAGATCTCCAGTGGAGACAAGCCCATGATTAATAAAACCCAGCCCTCCAAGAGACAGAGTCAGCAGGTCATTCCTCATCTTCCCCGAGCTTAATGGCTGTAATTCCATTGTTCCTGCCTTCTCCCCTTGTTCAGCATTGTTCCTGCTGCCTCCATCCCCTCCTCCCTCAGGCCAGAGGACTCTTCCCTCCACCCTTCCCACCAGGAAGGCCACATTCCCTTTTTGCTGTTTCATTTACAGACCCACACTGGGAGGATTTAGTCTGAATTTCCAAAGGGTGAAGTGCAGCTACTTATTTCCATTTTTTTCCCCAGAATTAAACAATTTCCAGCTACTGGCCACCCATCTTCCCACCAACCAACCTGTCTCTCTGCACCTAAAGCAGAAATTGAGATGCACACACAAAATATCATAAAATTCTGGAATGGTTTGGGTTGGAAGGGTCCTTAAAGCTCCTCTTTTTCCGAGCCCCTGCTCTGAGCAGGGACATTTCTCATGGAATGCTACATGCTCCAGCTCAGGATGAGCATTTGGTGTCTTCCCAGCCCAATTCTCAGGCAAAGGAGTAAAAACCTTTGTGTTTGTGACAAATGAGATTGAAGAGCAAGAAAACCACCTGAAAACTGAAGGAGGCTGATGCTCAGCACGGACTGCCCAGAATTTCCAAGTAATGAAAAGGTACAAGGAATTCTTAATTTTGAAGACAAGGCATATTTCTGATCATGTGGAAGAAAGGAACCAAGCACAAACTGCTCTAACCCCTTGTTTTCATTGATGCAGTATTAATTAATCCTGATTTACAAACTGAAGTCAAGCCAGAAGGGCTTCACTGAGCTGCCCACCAGCTGCAAGCCCTTCCCAAGAATTATCAGTATTTCCAACTTCAATTTTTGACCCTTGATATTAAAAATATTTGCTGATATTCCCCCCCCCATCAGTCCCCTGCTGCCTCAGAAAGGGACAACACCGACATTCCCATCACATGGAGCAGCTCGTGGATCCAGGGATGCTCCTCCAGTGAGGAGGAAGAGGAAGGGGACAGGTCATTACACCCCATCAGGTTCACTCCAAATCCCCAAAAAAACCACTGCACAAAGCAAGAAAACAATTTTCATCAGCTAGAAGAGAGCAGGGTTGAAGCAAGGGCCAAAATGGATTTGTCAGAGCAAATCAGGTCAAATGGGCTTAATTTCCTTCCCAGGCAGAGGGACGGGGCTGCTGAGGGAGAGAGCTGGGCTGCTGCAGGGACTCAGGGTGTTTGAAGGGGATTTTAAAACACAATTAAAAACTAGAGGGAAAAAAGAGAGATATGCAAAGTATCAGGAAACAGATAAAAGTGCAGCTCTTGGAAGTAGGAATTTACTTGCTGCACTAATAGAAAATGGAAGGTTTCCCATTTATCTCCCAGTCAGCTCCATTTAAAACAACAGCCTTGCTGGAAACCTCAGCCTGGTTGCCACAGGATCATGGAATGGTTCAGTTGGAAAAGCCCTCCAAGGTCCTGGAGTCCAACCATCCCCCAGCACTGCCCAGGCCACCACTGCCCCCTGTCCCCAAGTGCCACATCCACAGGGCTTTGAAATCCCTCCAGGGATGGGGACTCCACCCCTGCCCTGGGCTGGACAACCCTTTCCAGGAAGCAATTTTCCCTAATATCCAACCTAACCTTCTCCTGGCCATTTCCAGGTCATGAGCCCTCAGGTGACTGAGGGTGTGAGGAGCTGCTGGGAGCCGAAATATTTAAGGACATGCAGAACTCATCCCTACAATTGCACCAGCAATTAAAATGCTTCCTGAATTAAGCCCAAACCAGCCATCAACAGATGAGTATTTCCATTCCTGGTTCAAAATATTCTGCAAGACCTGTTTATTTAGGGTGTGCAGTGCCCCACTTCCACATGTGGGAAATAAAATGTCCCTGAGGTTGCTGGTGGCTCAAACTCAGATCCTGGCACAACCCCCAGGGGTTGAGCAGGTCTTTAAGCTGACCTTGTCCAACACCACTCTCCTCTCTCCAGCACTGCAGACAGAGGTTTTCCTGCCCAGAAATATGAAAAATCCCAAAATCATTTATCCAGTTTGGCAGAGAGGCAGTGATGGTGGGAGGACAAGAAGAAAATTAAAATCCCCAATTTATGCTTATTAACAGAAAAAGCAATGGGCAAGAAACTGGCCCAGGCTGCCCAGAGAAGCCTCTGAATCCCTGGAAGTGTCCAAGGCCAGGCTGGACTGGGCTTGGAGCAACCTGGGCTGGTGGAAGGTGTCCCTGCCCATGGCAGGGGGTGGAACAGGATGATCCTTAATGTCCCTTCCAAACCATTCCATGATTCTAAGGAACAGCACAACCTGAGCTCTGCAGAGTTTTCTTTGCTGCTGGATGTCTCCAAGAGGAGCTGTTTGGGTCTGTACTTAGGCAGGTGCCTCCCCCTACCCAGCAGCCTGAGGCAGCAGAACCCCAAAGCCTCACCCCCCAGGAGAAACTCAAGCCCTTCACATTTCCAGCTCCACCAGCGACATCCCACCCCCATTCCCCCACCCCAACCCCACACATTCCAGCTGCAGGACACAGGGAACGCTCACAGGAACTGGACATTCCCATTTCCCTTCCTATCCCACTGCAGTTCCCTGCAGCACGGGGCAGGTCTGGGTCAGAGATGCAGTTTTAGTGCTCCCGAGTTCCCTGGGTGGCTGCACACATCCCTGACCCGGAGATCAGCTCCTGCTCAGCCCTCCAGCACGTATTCAGGGAAAAAACGGAGCTACCCGTGTAGATTGATGGTCCAAGATCCCTCTGTGGCAGCACAAGATCAGCACAGGGAGCTTGTTCCAGCAGAAGGAATTCTGGTAGGTTAGGTGTGAACAAGGAATTCTGGCACAGGCGTGACTCCCGATGAATCACTGGTTCCTGGGATTAGCCCTGGTGAAAGGAGAGCTCCTGCACAGCTCCAGGTTAAACCACTACGGATTTGCTCTCCTAGATCTCCAAAGAGATGTCAGAGAAACAAGGGAGAGAGCCAGGAAGGCTGGATGCTGTGAAACTTTGGGGAATCGCTGCCTTTGGCAGGAGGAGGGAGCGTTACCCAAAATCCACTGGCTGCAGTTACATAAGGGATGGATCATGGAGGGGTTTGGCTTGGAAGGGACCTTTAATCCCACCCCATTCCACTCCTGCCATGGGCAGGGACACCTTCCACCAGCCCAGCTTGCTCCAAGTCCTGTCCAGCCTGGCCTTGGACCCTTCCAGGGATCCAGGGGCAGCCACAGCTTCTCTGCCCAACCTGGGCCAGGGCCTCCCCACCCTCCCAGCCAGGAATTCCTTCCCAATATCCCACCTCTCCCTGCCCTCTGGCAGTGGGAAGCCATTCCTACCTTGTTTCTTGTAAATAGTCCCTCTCCATCCATGAAGAGATGGAAAGTTCTGGGAAAATGTAGGGGGAGTGTCTGTGTTTGTGTGTTCGTTCTGAGGAGGCACAACTGGGAGAGAAGAGTTTTGGTAACAACATCCCAGAGAAGCTGTGGCTGCCCCTGGATCCCTGGAAGTGTCCAAGGCCAGGTTGGACGGGGCTTGGAGCAACCTGGGCTGGTGGAAGGTGTCCCTGCCCAGGGCAGGGGGTGGGATGGGATGGGCTTTAACATCCTTTCCAGCCCAAACCATTCCAGGATCACGATTCATTAGAATTAAAAACGCTTTTCCCCCTTTTTTGGCCGAGCTGGTCGTAGCTGTGCTGCCCCTGGGCAGCAGCTGCAGGAGAGCAGAGGGCAGCTGGTGCTGAAGGTCCCATGCCCAGCTCATCCCCTCTGACTCTGCCAAACGGGTTTGCCCACACGACCAACCGATATTGGTTTTTCCACTGAGAGATTTTATGTAACAGCAGCACTGGGAAAAGAGCTGCTGAACTGCCAAGACGTGGGACTTCTAATTGCTATTTTATCCTGTTTAGGTTCTGCCTAAAAAAATACAAAAAATATAAATAAATAAAGAGAGAAAAAAGCCACTTTCGTGACGTGGAATTGCCGAGTTGTTCTTTCCCTGTCACCTTCCCCTTACGATGCTGCAGCACCCAGAGGTGCTCCTGGGCAACCAGGTCTAGGTGGCCCTGCTGGAGCAGTGGGGTTGGGCCACAGGACCTCCAAAAGTCCCATCCAACCTCAGGCATTTGCCAGTCTGTGGCATTTGGCAGAGGAGTGGTTTGGAAAGGTGGATTCCAGGAAATTCAGCCACTGAGTCACCCCTTCTTGAACCAGCCCAGTCCCGTCCCACCAAGGCAGAACACGAGGACTCCCTCACCAAAGACCACGACCCACAGGTGACTACACACTCCAGATCCCTGCTCCCAACAGACTCCTGCCATTCCCCTGCCAACAGAGGACCCCAGAGCGATCCAAGGGAAACCATCCCTGGGAAAGCACCACCAGCACACGGGATGCTCTGCAAGAGGCAGCTCTGCACTGGGAGCTCCTCACCCCACCTCTCTACCCAAATTTGTGCCCTGTCCACACAACGAGACGGACGATTCCTTGTGAACACCAAGACCTGGTCACCAAAGCTGCTGTAAGACAGCAGGGAAGGAGAGAATGAAGATGGACAACCCACCAGCTCTCAAGTGATGCAGCATTTGGAGATCACTTAGCTCCTCCACCACCCCTAGAGTGTTTTCCCTCTTGCATCCTTTGCCCACATTTGTGCAATAAAACCCCAGAATCTGAATGGCAAGAGAAAACCAGAATAAGTATCTTGACCTTTAAAGGTCCAACCTGAACTACTCCATAATTCTATGATACTTTACACTCCACATTTAAAGTGGTACATTTGTATCGAGGTTTCTTCAAGGCAAAGCAACCCTGAGAATGATACACGAGAAAAACAGTTTTAAATGGTTGTAGAAATGATCTAAATCCTGTTAGTTCTCAGATCTGTGTCACAGCTCTTTGTTCCCTCAAGTTGTTGAGTTCTGACATCACCCCCATGTATCTGCTGCTGAGGGAAACCTTCCTGTGGAGACCCACAGTTCCATAATTCAAATTACTCATGTTTTTAAAAGTAAAACCAGTGGAATAAGCCTTTGATGCCATCTCTATTTATTTAATTAAAAAGCCTGGCAGGCTGTTTGATTTCTTTAATCAGAAAATGATGTTAAAAGGTTTCCAAAGTAGTATTTAATGAGTTTGGAGAAGGGATGCACATCCCATTCCTGCCAGGTTTTGTACACTCCGGGTTCTTATTCCCTGTTCATTTTTTAGCAATCTTAGACGCCTGTTGATAAGTCACAGGATAATACAGGAATTATAAAGGGCTGTGTGATCCTAAACACATCCCGAGGGAAAGGCCAGAAGGAGAATCCAGGGGAAAAGTCAAAACTTGGTCTCCCCAGGAGCACCCCCAGGAAGGTTTGACAAGGGAGCTTCACGTTCCCCATCAGAGTAATGTGACATGAGGACAATAGGTCTGGAAAATAAACACTCTGTCCTTCAAAATTACATGTTATCAGAATAACGGAGGGGCTGAAGACCTATCAAAGAAACCCCAAATGATCAGCAATTACCCTTGTGAATCACAGCCATCTTCAGGTTCTGAAAAGCCACTGGAACATCTCAGCTGGGAAATGCTCCAAAAAATGGGAACAAACCCAATGCCAGAGCCAGCACTGAGCATCCTCCAGCATTCCCAGGGAAAGCTCCTGGGCCTGGTGTTGGGATGAGCTCAGAGCACTCCCCACACAGGAGTTTTAGGTTACAGGATCCCAGACTGCTTTGGGCTGGGAGGGATCTCAAAGCCCATCCAGTGCCACCCCCTGCTGTGGGCAGGGACACCTTCCACCAGCCCAGGTGGCTCCAAGCCCCGTCCAACCTGGCCTTGGACACTTCCAGGGATCCAGGGGCAGCCACAGCTTCTCTGCCCAACCTGGGCCAGGGCCTCCCCACCCTCCCAGCCAGGAATTTCCCCCTGATATCCAACCTAAATCTTCCCTTTTAGTTAAAACCCATTCCCCTTGTCCTGTCACAAGGAGAGTCAGGAGCCCCCCTCATCCCCTCAGGCATCCTTGGCTGTGACCCTTCCTGTGACCTCACAAAAAATCTGTCTGCTGAGATATTTTGCTAAAAGAAAGGGCTGGTTGGAGAGGGCCAAGTCCTTGGGAAGGGAAGGAGAGCCTGGCTTTGCCCAGCTCAGCCCTGATGCTCCAGGCAGGTCCAGGAGGGGTCAGAATCTGCAGGTTCCCTCCCTCCCTCCCTCCAGGGATGTGCTGGCTCTGCTCCCTACGTTCCACGTCCTATTATCCAAACAACCTAAAACCTGTAATTAAGGAGGGTGAGGAAAGCATAAAGAAATGTTTATATATCCAGAAATTAAAATTTCAGTGATGAGGCAGTAAATTAACTTAATCAAGTTGGGAGGCATCTATGAGAAATCATTTTTATATGGTTTAATGAGAGAAGGCATTGGAAATGGTGATTTTAATCAGCCAAGTGGGATTTATAAGCAAGAAGATCCTGCTTAAACAACTCATTAGACAGCTCCAAAAAAAATCTTTACTGCCTCTGCAGACAGTCAAAACAAAATTTATTGTGTGTATTTACTAACTCCCTAAACCCCTCGGCGGTGTCGCAGATCAAAAGTCAACGGATTAAAGCGGGAAAGAAAGAGGAGAAAAAAATCTCCATAAGCACCTGCTGGAGCAAAGCAAGAGGCTCCAAGTCCAGATGAAAAGACAGACATGGCTCAAACCAACGATATTTGGCTCCTAAACCCCTGTTTATTATGAATGTAACATATAGAGGGAGAAACACTCAACACCTCCTAATCCTTGTTGTCATTTGCAAGGGACTTGCACCCTGGTGATAGTGGAGGACTGGAATAACACGGAAAATGGGAAAGTTAATGGGATCCTTCATGCTGGGATTCTGTGATTCCATGGTTTATCAGCCCCTCTGCCTGGCTGTCAAGCCAGGAGGGGTGGCACAGGAGCCAAGGGGCACATCCAGCACTGGCGAAAACTGCTCCTGAAACTGCTGCTCTGCTCAGCAACACTCCCTGCTTGGCAAGGCAGATCCAAGTGGAATTAATACTGTAAGGAAACATTAGGGATGAGTCCAATTCTAAATACAAAAGATAAGTTTCATAAGCAGCACTTCACAGAATCACAGAACAGTTTGGGTCAGAAGGGCCCTTGAGGAGCATCTCATTCTGAGCCTCAAAATCCAACACAATTTCAATTCAACTTAATGACACAAAATGATGAGGATTTTTTCCTGCAGTAACTGATTTCAGGGGATTGAAAACCGCTACAAAGGCAGCTTCACAGGCTGAAAGGTAAAAGTTCTTCCCTCTGCACTAAACATCTGGTTTCCTCCTGGGATGCAAGAGAAACCCCCGGTAGGAGCAGGGGTGGAGCAGACTCACCCTCCAGGGGCTGCTCTGAAACCTGCACAGGTTTCACTCCCAATTCAGTTCAATCTGCTCCCAGCAGGACCAGCAGAACGTTGTGACTGTACCTCAGAACTCACAATCCACGACAACACAGCGAGGTCTGGGACACAGCGGTGGGAAGGGACTTCTGTGGGAAGCTGGGAGGGCTGGGAGGCAGCAGGAGCATCTCCCAAGGAACCAGCTGGGCTGATGCTGCAGCACAGCACCCCACACAACTCACCCTTCCTCTCTGCTCAGCCTTGGCTTTGACCTCAGTCTGGACCAGACACAGAAGGACCCCCAAACCCTTCTCCCCCTGGTTCCCGTAGGTCCCCACCTCAAACACTCCCAGCTGGCACTTCAGTTCAGCTGCAAACCAACCACAGGTCATTGAATCCTCCTCCAACCTACGTCCCACAGGACCCTCCTGATCCCTGGGGCTGGTCCCTGATGGGACCCAGGGGTGCCCTCAGCACTGTCCCACCAGCCACACCCATCAGAACTCACCAGAAAAGCCTTCCCAGATGCACGACCTACGACTTTCCAAGATAAAAAAAAAAACCAAACATGCCTTGTTTTCACACCAACCCAAAAATAGCTCCCTGGTTCCCAAACAACTGCAAGTTATTTCTGTTCCTTCCACGCCAGCAGAGATTTGAGGCTCGTGTGGCACCACTGCCACCACGGACATGGGACACGGGGACAGGCAGCTGTGACAGGCAGGACAAGGACACACAGCCCGAGTCCCCCAGCAGCTCCACTCCAAAACCTCCCCCAGAGCCAGCTGCAAATGGTTGACCATATTCCTAATAATCACAGACCAGAATCATCATCATCATCACGTTGGAAGGGGCCTCAAGGATGATCTGGTCCAACCTCTCCTGGCAACAGCACAGTCCGGACAGGACGGCCCAGCTGAACCCCCCCAAATCCCTGCTCCGGTTATTCCACAAAGAGAAGAATCCTGGGGCTTTTAGCCTTTCAAAAATGCTATCAGTGCTGAGGCTGATGTGTCTGGACCTTCAGCCCAGCCTCAGGGGTTGAACCTCACACACAACTCTGAGCTAAACCCCTTCTTCCCTTGGCAGAGGTATCCAGGGACATGAGCCATGGGAAGCGTTCCCACTGTTCCTGATACACGACGTACATTCACAGACACGGACTGCACACAGATTACTGGTGTTCCCAGAGCAAAACCCCTGTCCTGCCAGATGGTTTGGCTGCAAGGTGAATGGCAGGAGAGGTGGCAGGTGAAATGAGGAATGTGCCGGGAAGAGCACCAGGACAGAGGTGGGTCCTGCCCTCCTGCAGGTTTTAACCCTACTGAAGGGTCCACATCTCCTCTCTTTGAAAACCCAGCATCCCTAGATGAGACTGTCCCTTCCCTCATGTCCTTCCTTTCCATACCCAAGCCAGGCTCAGCACAAGGGGCTGCTGGAACCACCCGTGAAAGGCCGAGCCGTGCAGGAAGGATTTTCCCCTCGTCTCCATCATCTTCACACTGCCCCCCTCCTGCCATCCCCCGTCCTCCTCCAGCCCTGTCCTCTCCTCCTCCCTCATTTTCTCCCACTGAAAGATTTTTTCTAACATTAAAACCCTTTCATCCCTTCATGTTTTATCAAGATAGAGCACATTTTGCTCTATTTTGCCCAATATTCAGCTCATCTCACAAAACTAGGTCACGAAATTCGCAGCTTATATGAATTAGGCTTTAAAGACCCAGAAAATCCCTCTTTTTGGCCTTTTTTTTTTTTTTTCCCCCCATTTCTCCGTATAATTTCCAGGTCTAAAATATTTACCCAAACAAACCCAAACACACCGCTTTGTTTTAAAATTCCAAGAGTTATTTACAAAATAACTTTGCTTCGATTATTTTGTTGGAAAACAATTCTGCAAAGAATAAAAACATGCCACGGTGCATGTTCCGGGCTGCAGGTGAGCCCTGCAAAGCTTCCATCCCAGCAGGGAGTTTATACGGAAATATCAGGGAATTTTTATGGAAATATCAGGGAATTTTTGTGGAAATATCAAGGAGTTCTAACGGAAATAGCGCGAGGGTTTTGCAGAAATACCAGGGAGTTTTTATGGAAATATCGAGGAATTTTTATGGATATATCCAGGAGTTTTTATGGAAATATCCAGATGGAAGAGCACAGAGGATTCCCCTGTGCTGCCCCTGCCTCCCTGGGACCAGGCTGAGCTGCAGACTGAGGCTCTCAGATGTGCAAGGAAAACAGGATGGAAACACTGGAAGACCAACATACGGCCCAAAAAATGATCAAAGATATTCTGAACGTTCCCTGGGGCAGGAAGCAGGCTGGGAAATGAAGGAACAGACTCGCTGGCTGCAGGAGCATCACAACCCAGCCTGGGCTGAGCTGGGGGCACCAGGTTCCCAAACCCCCCACGGCATCACCAGAGCACCAGAACATCCTGGGGGCACCAAAACCCAGCAGCTTGGGAACACACACACTGCCAAAATCCCTCCAACAGCCCCAGCCTGGAGGCAAACACAACTCTGGCCACCCTTCAAAATTCTGTGCTACACCGAATTACTCCAAACTTCGTCTTTTTTTTCTTCTTTGAAAAACAGGTTTCATGAAATTTTGGACCGTATTTTCTTGTTACTGGGCCTTGTAGGAGCCTGATACACCAACTCATCCATGCACAGCAAATTTGGTCCAGATAACCCAACAGAATTAATCATCTGAAAAACAGTCTCCAACAGCCGGGTGTCCGTAAGTCACACAGGGCACAGCTCAGAGTCAGCAGTGATGTTCACCTGTTACTCTGTTATTCTGATGGATATGTGACTGCTAGGTGCACATTTTATTCCATTTCTAACCACACTTTCTCATATTCCACCATTTATTGCACAATTCAACATGCATATTCCAAAAGGGATGGTAATGGCAGTGGCTTGTGGGATTGGAGTCTTTCAGCAACTGGAACAATCAACTCAGCTTGTCCAGCAGTGTTAGTGCTGAGGTGACAAACAAATGGCGTTTTTTCTCTCTTTGAATTTGGGACAGGCTGGCTCCCCTTCACTCTGGACACTTTTAGAGTATTGCTTTGGGAAAATCATTAAATAAAACCTCCTTCTGGAGGGCCACTCTGGGTAAAGGCCAATTATCCCTTGAACTCCCACAAAAGAGCAGGTGATGTCCATGAGGTCCCGGGGGATGTTTCCTGCTTTAACTTCACACAATCCCAGAACACGCTGAGTTGGAAGGTCCCACAAGGGTCGTGGAGCCCAACCCTGAACCCTGCACGGGCCCATCCCAGGAGTCCCCCGTGTGCCGAGAGGATCATCCAGCCTGTAATTCCCAGGGTTCTGCCGGCCCCGGCTGGCCCCCAGCGGGTGTCCCGCCCAGGCAGGTCCTCTCCCCGCACCCCAGAGGTGGAGGCCCAGTTTCCCAGCCCGGCTCGGGGCCTTTCCCCGCACTCACCCGTGGTCTCCACGATGCCCTCGAGGATGACGACGATCTCGAACTGCTCCGTCTGCATGCTGCGCTGGGACAGGTCGTAGAACGGGCTCTTGGCGTCGATCACGTGGCAGATGGTCAGGGGGGACACCAGGAAGAGCTGGTCAGCCCCGGTGCTGAAGCCCACGTCCAGCTCCAGCTGATCCAGCGGCAGGAACTCCCCCTCCGGGGTCTGCCGGGACTGAGGGAGAGACAGAGGCAGGGAAGGAGGTCAGGAGCAGGCTGGGCATGGGAACAGGCTGGGCATGGGAACAGGCTGGGCATGGGAACAGGCTGCCCAGAGGGCTCGTGGAAATGCCTGGAAGCATCCAAGGCCAGGCTGGTGCAGCCTGGGCTGGTGGAAGGTGTCCCTGCCCATGGCAGGGGGTGGCACTGGGTGGGCTTTAAGGTCCCTTCCAACCCAAACCAGTCTGGGATTCTGGGATCACTGCTGGAATGACCATCACCAAGGCACCCCTGCAGCATCCCACATCCCACACCCCACATCCCATCCCTGCCAGTGCTCTGCACCACCCATCTCACCAGGCAAACCCTGGTCCAGCCACGAGGCCGTGCCAAAGGTGGGAGCCCAGCACTGGCAGAGGAGGGAGGAATTATTTCCAGCACATATTTTACTGCAATCACACATCATCAACACGGCAGCCCTGGAAAACCACTGGCCACCCACAGGAACGGTGGCTGTGCCACCAACCCACAGCATCACCCACCAGGAGAGGGTGAAGCTGGAGGGGACTTCAAATCTCACCCAGTGCCACCCCCTGGGACAGGGGCAGGGACACCTTCCACCAGCCCAGGTTGCTCCAAACCCCATCCAGCCTGGCCTTGGGCACCTCCAGGGATCCAGGGGCAGTGCTGCGAGGACAGTCTGGGTGTCCCTCATGTCACAGTGTCACCCACAATGTCCCATCATTAACAGCCACAAAACAAAGCCATAAAATGCCACCTAGAGCTGAAACCTCCCATCCCAGCTCACAGTGCTACACTTGGCATCCCTAATCCATAAAGAGCCCTGCTCAAACACCCCCTCTCCAGCTTTTATTCCTCCTCCCTGAGTTATGAATAGGCAGGAACAGAACATTACAGCCCATCCTGGTCATTACTTTTATTACAGAATTTCCCATTATTTCCATTCAGATTTTAAAAAGCAGCTTTAGGAACTGCTGTGGTTGTTGCGCAGAGCCAAACCCAGCATTAAATCACTGCCTGGGATGCCTTTCCATCCTTCCCCACATCTGGAGCTGAGGTGAAAATTCCCACGTTGAGCAATTCCACTGACTTAGATGGGATTTTTTGAAATCTCCAGGCATCAGACAGAGCAAAAAGGATTACGAGCCTCGCTCGGGTCTCGGGTTCTATTTTTAAACCTTCCCCTGAGCGGTGCTGGGCTGGGAGCAGATCAACCCCCAGACAAGCAATTGGGTGTCTTGCTCAAGTGTGGGCTCCCATTTTCGGGTGTGGAAGTGTGGATTTCCCAGCCCTGCCCCCGTTAGCCCAGCCCAGCTGACAGAGCCCTGAAGGAGCCCCGCAACAGCCAGGGCACATCTGCAGGAACACCCCCCTGCAGGGCTGGGCTCGTTCCCTCCCCACAGAGAAGACTTCAATGAAAAGGCCAAAATCCCACGGGAGAAGCAGCAAATAACTCCTGTGAGCTGAGCAAGGAGCAGCTCCAGGGAGGGAGGTGCTGCCAGGGCCAGCCCACGGCTGGCACACGCTGCTGCGGGCACAGGGAGGGAGGGCTGGGACACTGTGGGTGACACTGTGACACTGGGGACACCCAGAACTGTCCTCCCAGCACTGCCCCGGCCCTGGTAGTGCCCAAGGCCAGGCTGGATGGTGCTTGGAACAACCTGGGATAAGTGGGAGGTGTCCCTGCCCATGGCAGGGGGTGGCACTGGGTGAGCTTTAAGGTCCCTTCCAACCCAAACCATTCCACGATTCCATGATCTTAACAGGTGAAAGAGTGATGGAAAAGGGGAGTTAAAGACAGTGTGGGGCTTGAGGGACTCAGCACAGTCCAGGGAAACGGGATGAGCTCCACAGGGGGGAAGGAAATCACAGATTCTTTCAGGCTGGAAAAGCCTCCAAGAGCACCAAGGCCAACCATCCCCCAGCACTGCCTCCAGGTGCCACATCCACATGGATTCAGCATCCCTCCAGGGATGGGCACTGCCCCCCTGCCCCGGGCAGCTGTGCCAATTCCTGACCGCCCTTTCCACAGACAAATCTCTCCCAATATCCAATCTAACCCCAGATGAGATTCCCAGGGCACCATCCCCACCCCCTCATCCTGGAGCTCGTGGGATTCCCAGGGAATCCAGGACATCCATCACAAACCCTCCTGTGTGACACCGCAGGGAAATCAGGTGTTCCATGATCCAGCTGGGATGTCACACACTCCAAGTCCCACTGTGCTCCCAGGGATTTGAGATGGAGTTAGGCAGTTAAAGCACAGATAAATCAAGTATTATTTTACACCTCCCCTGAATCCCAGGAATATGCAACCCCAGCCCAGCTGGAAGAATTCCTACAGGGAGCATCGTGCAATTCAAGCCCATAATTTGTCAAACAAAAGACCCTGAGTGACTCCTTTGCCCCACGAAGTGAGGGAGGAAAGCTCAGGAATTCTGAGGGTCATTTGAGTTCTTTACAGTCCTAAAAATCTATTAAAAAATTAATAATTCACAATTAATATTACAGCAAACAGGGCTCTGCACAATTTTTTACTGCTGAGGCTTTGGGTCTGGTTTCTCTCTGGTGTGGTTTCAGCTCACCAGGAAAAATAAAGAAATACTAAACAGAGTGTACCGGGATTTCCAGTTTCACACAGTTTTGCACGGAAAAGAACCTCTCATGGGGAAAAACAGCAAGTCTGAAGGGTATCTGTGAGCACCCGGGCGTGCAACACCCGCACAGGTGAGATGGGAACCAAGACAGGAACCCTGAGCCAGGAATTCCCCCCCATCCCTGTTTCCTGCCAGCTGGGAACAGTGTCCAGGCCCGGCAGTACCTGGGAAGAGGGGCTGGATTGTTCTCCCTGCTGCAATCCTTGGGGGGGGTTATTTTTTTTCCTCCCCCTCCTCTTTTTGTTCCTTCTATTTGCCTTTTGTTTCCTCTTTTTTTTTCTCCCATTTTTTCCTTTCTATTTTCCTTCCCCCGCTTTTTTTATTTTTATTTTTTCCTTTTATTTTCTCTTTTTTAATTTTCCCTTCTATTTTTTTTCCTCCTCCAGTTTCCCTATTTTCCCTTTTTAATTTTTTCTTTGTATTTTCCCCTTTTCCCCTTTCTCGCCTTTTTTCCTTAGTTCCCTTTTTCCCTTCTATTTTCCTTTTTCCTTTTCATGTTCCTTTTATTTTCCCTTCCCCCTTTTCCTTTCTCTCTTTATTTTCCTATTTTTTTCCCTTTCTCCCTTTTGTTTTCCCTTCCCACCTTTTTCCTTATTTCCCTTTTTTCCCCTTTATTTTCCTTTTTTTTTCCTTTCATTTTCCTGTTATTTCCTTTTTTTGTTCCTATTCTCGTTTTCCCCTTTCCCCCCAGGGCCAAGCACTGTTCCCCCCCTCCCAGCCAAGGAAAGCTCCATGTAGGGATAATTTATAGGGAATCTGCAGAGCCAGCTCCACCTGTATCCCTGGAAAAGCCACATTTTACCCTTTATTCCCTTCTCCCTCCCCATTCCCAGCTGCCCAGGGACCCTCCCACACCCAGAGTCGATTCCTCTGAACCTGCTCGTTCTCATTTCAAATCCAGGGAATTTTTTGGGGAGCCACACTAAGTTTTAAGCTCCAACTTTTAAAATTCCCCCCCGAGGCACTTCAAGGCACACAAGAAAAGGGCCATTTTCAAACACTGTAATGGCCACGACTCAGTTTTGCTCCTCAATGTCTTGAAATGTATTTTGAAAAGCTCTAAAGCTCTCAAACAGCTGTTACAGTTCTATTACATACATAATATCACATGTCAAATGGCTCTCTCTATGTAAGAGGTACATTCTGTTTAGGGAGAGCCCCTCAGCTCGACAGCAAAGGGCACCGCTGTGTGCTCCTTATTGTGTTTATATATTACATAAATGCATATTTACACATTAGTTATTAAATGTTGTTAAATATATGGTGTCAAACGCATCAGTATTATTAAACATAGATTAAACATATGGGTTTGTATTATATAAATAAATGATACTATGCTGTAATGTTATTTTCTATAGATTTATACATCCTTGTATGTGATACTTCACAGTGTTCAAGCTATGACAGGGCTGTTTCGGGGGTTCTTTAGGAGCTCCCCCCCTCCTTCTGGCACAGGATTTAGGGGCTCTGGGGGGGTTCTGCAACCCCCCCAACACTGGGACATCCTGACTGCCAAATCCCATTGGAAACATGGATTTGGGGCAAAAGAGGACAACTCTGGGAGCTTCTGTCAGTGGGGGGCTGCCAGGGGAGAGGGCAGAAAGATGGGGAACCTCCAAGGGGGATCACCCAGGGCAGGGGGACCCTGCCCAGCCCTGCACAGCACCCACATCCCAGGGAGAGCACCCACATTCCCTGCACATCATCCACCTGAGGGCAGGGCACCCCTATCCCTGTCAGGACACCCACATTCCCGGCACAGCACCCATCCTGAGTGCAGGACACCCATGCCCCGGGCAGGGCACCCATCCCCGGCACAGCACCCACCGGAGGGCCAGGGCACCCTGCGGGATGCTCTGCCTGCGCCAAACGTCACCCGAGCCGGCCCCTTCCACCCCCTCCATCCTGCCTCCCTCTCCCCTACGGATCATATGGATCCGCGGCCGCTGCAGCGAGGCTCCAACAAACACTCGATTTTTCCAGGGCCACTGGCAGGGTTTCCCACGTCTAACCCTGGCGCTGAGCTCTCCACGGAGTTCATGCACTGCAGAAATAAAAGTTCTGCCTGGCTGGACTCGGGGTTGCCCAAAAGCTCGGGCTGCAACCCTGAAGGCAGGGAGCTTTCTCCTCACCCAGGAACTTGAGCTACAAAGGATTTACTTGTCAGGGAAACGGAGCGTTTTATAGGAATCTATAAATATGCATTTAAATCCTGTGCTGAAGAGAAGAATTATCTCCAAGGAAGTTGAGAATCCTGGTGGCTCAGCCCGCAGCCTGAGGCTCTCGGAGGTGGTCCCTGCTCCAGGAAAACAGGACAGGAAGGCTGGAATAGCAGCAGAAGGACCCAAAAACGATCTAAGATCATCTCGTTCCAAATCTTGGCCCTGGGCAGGGTCACCTTCCGCTAGACCAGGTTGCTCCCAACCCAGGGACAAGGGGGCAGCCCTGGCAGGAGGGGGGGATGGCAGAGCTCTGCTGTCGGAGGGTCCGGCAGCTCTGGGACACGGAGGGGCGGTGGGATGCGGTGGTGGGATGTCCCCAAGGGACCAGCAGTGGGGCCATGGGGCCACAGCTCTTTCACAGAGTCATCCAGGCTGGAAAAGCCCTCCAAGACCATCGAGTCCAAACATCCTCCAGCACCGCCAAGGCCACCGCTGACCCCCGTGCCCAAGTGCCACATCCACACGGCTTGGAAATCCCTCCCGGGATGGGGACTCCACCCCTGCCCGGGGCTGGACAACCCCTCCCAGGAAGGAATTCTCCCCAGTACCCGACCCGGCGCTCCCCCGCGCACGCCGCGGCCGCGTCCCTCACCTTGAGCAGCTTGCAGCGGATCTGCGCCGAGACCATGTGGCTGTTGCGGAGGTTTCCCACGCGGAACATGAGGGTGAGCTTCCCGTCCCGCATGGAGATGGCGGCGTGCTCGCTGAACATCAGCGTCTCGGCCCTCTTCTTGGGCTGGGACATCTTGATGAACATGCAGCCGATGAGGAAGGCGTCCACGATGGAGCCCAGGATGGACTGGAAGAGGAAGAGGATGATGCCCTCGGGGCACTTGTCGGTGATGTAGCGGTAGCCGTAGCCGATGGTGGCCTCGGTCTCGATGAAGAAGAGGAAGGCGGAGGGGAAGTTGTACACGTTGGCCACGCAGGGGGTGTAGCTGTCGTCGTGCGCCTTGTTGAGGTCGCCCCGCATGTAGGCGATGACCCACCACATGGAGGCCATGAAGAGCCAGGCCACCGTGTAGGTGAGGATGAAGATGAAGAGGTTCCAGCGCCACTTGAGGTCCACGAGGGTGGTGAAGAGGTCGGACAGGTAGCGGCTGGTCTCGCCGCCCAGGTTGCCGTGCTGGACGTTGCAGCGGCCGTTCTTGTCCACGAAGCGCTGGCGCTTCCCGCGGGGGGCGGCCCTGGGGGGCGGCAGCCCCGCTCCGCTGGCCGAGGTGCTCACCACCTGGTACTCGTCCCCCAGCTTGCGCCGCAGCGCCGACATGCTCCGCGACCCCCGCACAGCCCCGCCGAGCCCCCGCAGCCCGGCCCGGCCCCGCGGAGCCTCCGCTCGGCGCC
>VXAY01003671.1:113498-132027 GCA_013399855.1 Oxyruncus cristatus | reverse complement strand
CCGCCCCGCGCACACCCCGCAGCGCCCCCGCACAGCACCCCTCCTTCCCTGTCCCGCGGAGGGGCTCCGGCTCCCGCGGAACCGGCCGGGAGGGGGCAAGGGGCGAGAGGAGGTTGGGCACCCCCACTCCTTCCTGTTTTATTTGATTTTGTTTTGTTTTGTTTTGTTTTATTTTTATTATTCATTTCCCGCTCACAGGTATTCCGTGGGGTCCCGGGAACCAGCGTTAAAGGGGGTTAAAATTGGTGGCTTTAGGGGTGGTGACGGTCTGGCAAGTTCCCCTCCCACCCCCTGCCCTGGGCAGGGACACCTTCCACCAGCCCAGGTGGCTCCAAGCCCCGTCCAACCTGGCCTTGGACACTTCCAGGGATCCAGGGGCAGCCACAGCTTCTCTGCCCAACCTGAGCCAGGGCCTCCCCACCCTCCTAGCCAGCAACTCCTTCCCAATATCCCGTCTATCCAAGAAGTCCATGAAAATGATGTGGCCAGAAAGTCCCACGTGGTGGATGTTTGCAAACCAAAGAGGAGCCAAAGCAGGTCCAGGAATGCGTCGTTATCCCTGTGCTTGGCACACGGGTGCCAGGGGGATACTGGGGCCAGTCCTTGTATCCATCATTCCACAGAGAAGGGCATGAGCAGGATTTTGGAGAGCAGCCCAAGCAACATGAGAGCAAGGAAACAGCAGCACAGCCACAAAGCTCAGCCCTGGCTGGGACTGGTGGGAAGTGGAAAATCAGTCCAAAAATTCCAATAAATATGCATGGAATCACAGAGCTGTTTGGGCTGAAGGGACTGGTGATGCTCCGAAGGGTCACACTGATTCCAGGGCCCTTCACTCCTCACCTGCTCCTCCTCCTGGTGCTCCAGGGCCGGTGCCCACCCGGGCCATGCTCCGTGACCATGTGCCAAGGGGTTCACAGGGAAAATGGGGATTGTCGGCTTTCACCTGTGCAGTACACCCAACCACACCTCATTTTCTCACCATTATCCCTTCACCTTCCTCAGGATTGGTTTCTGAGGATTTTTCCTGCCACTGCATTTCTGTTTCACGCTATTTTTTTATTTTGTTGGAGAATGAATTTAGTTTTCCCAAGATGAGTCTCACTTAGCTATTTTCCATTCCCATTCAATCTCTCCTGTTCCCTACCTCACTTTCCTTGCTGCAACACAGAAATGACCATGTCTGTTACTTTTCCCACCCAATTAAAAGCAATTCCGCGTGGAATTCATCCCAAACTCTGGCTTAGCAGTGCCAGAACCCTCTTGGCTCAAAGGACATCCACCCTCACCAGCTTCCACTCTCCTTTTTCTTCCCAGTCTTTCTCCTTCCTCCATCCCTCCGGATTTCCCAGAGGCCTCTCTTGCCTTTCCCATCTCCAGGCTGGAATTGGGCAAAGAATTCATGTTATTAATCTCATTATGGTTGCAGAGCGACAACAGTCCAAGGGGAGCCATTCCCTGCTAATTACTGACATTAAAATCAACATTGTAATTGCTTTTTGGGGAGACAAGCGCATTCCCAGTGTCCGTGTTCTACGGTGAGGTGAGGGAATACTGTGAGTGGAGAGGGAAATGATGGACATGAGAAAATGTCTTTTGTCACGGGAAGGCTCTTGGTGACAAGAACACGCTGTCCCAGAAGGCTCTGGGGGCGTTCTGCCCCCGAGCCGGGAGCCCCGGAGTGATGGAAGTCCCTGCTCATCTCATTACTCCATAGCCACAGGACAAAGTGGGAACACCCAGGAATTCACTGTGCCTTCACCTCTAATTCCTTCTGATGGCCCTGACGCTGTTCCTTCATGCTGCTTCTCAGCCAACCCAGCTCTCCTCAGAGAAAGAGTGAGGAAGGAAGAGCCCGGAACCCTCTTTCCCCACCCAAACCACGAGCTGATTGATTTTCCTCAGGAATCAGTTGTGCCATTGACTCCAGGAGTCCTTCCCCAGGGTGGGAGGAGGGACAGTGCCCGGCAGCACAAGGAAGGACTGATTTGGATGCAAAGCCAATCAGGAAACCCATGAAGGGATTTCCAATTCACATGCACATGGAGATGCTGAATGTTCCGGGGATGCAGAATAGAAAATTCCACTGTGAATCATCAAATCAGTTCAGGAGCAAATGGACCCCAAAGGCAAACATGGGGCTGAGGAACCACGTTCGTCATCCTGAGCAGCTCCCTGGGGACAGCTCAGGGTGACCACGGATGGGCTGGCAACTGGTTGGCCATCAGGAGGAATTTCTCCCTGGAAAGGGTGGTCAGGCCTTGGCAGGGGCTGCCCAGGGAGGTTTGGAGTGCCCAGCCCTGGAGGTGCCCAAGGAAGGCCTGGCCGTGGCACTCAGTGCTGTGGGCTGGGGGACAAGGAGGGCATCGGGCACAGGGGGGATCCATGGGCTGGGAGGGCTTTCCCAGCTTCAGGGATTCTGGGATTCTGACGTTTCCCTGTCCTCTGGCCCTGGCTCTGGCAGGGAGCAGCGATGGTCGTGTCAGAGGCCAGCACGAATTCCACAACCATGGAAGGCAGATGCTCCTGGCTGGAATATGGATGATGCAGGAGCCCGAGGCAGCAGCAGAGCTGGGGCAGCCTTTGCTGCAGCCCCTGGAGAATCATCAAATCAGGGAATCATTTGGGTTGGAAAAGCCCTCCAAGGCCATCAAGTCCAACCATCCCTGAGCACTGCCATGGCCACCACTTACCGTGTCCCCAAGTGCCAGAGGTGTCCCACAGCTCTCCCAGCCAGCCCCCAGTGTGGCCCATGTTTATGTGTCATAGTCCAACACTCCCTCTTACCCACTTTTAGTATGAAAAATACCCTAAAAACTTGTCTTGGCCAATATGGTAAAAATATCACTCAAAACACAGTCTTGGTCAAAAGAGCACTTTTCCCAGCATGTTTTTCCCCGTCCATGGTGTTTTCCTGCGCTTTTGCACGTGTAGGTGAGACATGCCAAGGCTCTCCCCAGCTTCCTCAGGGACCAGGGCAGAGTTATCCCCTGGAGGAGCCCCTGGGTGCCCCAGATCGACCCTCATCGATCTCCTGCAGCCCCTGGGTTTGTGTCGGCACCGGGAGCAGACGCTGAGGGATCGATGCCCGTTCCCTGCTTTGCTCTGTGAGGTCACATCAGCCAACCTCCAAAGGGGCAAAGAAGGTCAATAATGGGTTCAATAAGAATCAGCACAGAATCCCAGACTGGTTTGGCACGGTTTGCCCAGAGGAGCTGTGGCTGCCCCTGGATCCCTGGAAGTGTCCAAGGCCAGGTTGGAGCAACCTGGGCTGGTGGAAGGTGTCCCCGCCCATGGCAGGGGGTGGCATTGGATGGGCTTTAAGGTCCCTTCCAACCCAAACCCCTCTGGTTTGGCCCTTGTCCCCAGTCCCTCTCCAGCTCTCCTGGAGCCCCTTTAGGCCCTGCAAGGGGCTCTCAGCTCTCCCTGGAGCCTTCTCTTCTCCAGGGAACCCCCCCAGCTCTCCCAGCCTGGCTCCAGAGCAGAGGGGCTCCAGCCCTGGAGCATCTCTATGGCCTCCTCTGGACTCTCTCCAGCAGCTCCACATCCTTCCTGTGCTTATGAGCTCACAAATCCAAACCTCCAGGATGTGCCTGACTTCATTCCTGAACATTCCAGGTGAGGTTTCCCACCCAGCACACAGAAGTCCACGTCTGCTTCCACTTAAACTCCCCTGGGGCAATTGCTGCCTCTGGAGATATTTTGCCTGTTTCCATTTATTCCCAGCAATTCCCTAATTTCAGCACCTGGAAGCTTTTCCAGGCTTTATCTGATCCAGTACGTGAGAGGAAGCAGGAGCTGATGAGAAACAAAATGATCAAACTGATTATTTATGACCTGAATTAAAAGACAGTCCCAGGACATGTGTAATCCGGTCCCACTGCTTTGGGGCTGCCTGGACATGGATCTCAGGGCAGATCCTGCCATCTTCCTTTGCAAAAACTTCCCAGTTTGAAATGGGAGTTGGAGTGGGTGGTCGTGGCATCCGTGCCAGGATTTTCCTGACCTTCAGTGATGCCCCAGGGACCTTATCCGGGGGTTGGCTCCCTAAAATCCTTAAACAGACTTCAAAATTAGACATAAACCCAGTTTTTAAGGGAAATGAGATGTGGGTTGTTTCCCTTCTGTAATTTAACTCTACCATCAGTCCTAATTACCAACATTTCTGAGAAAGTTCAAAAAAAAAAAAGGAAAATACCTCTGTGTCTGCATTCATGCCCTATGAATGGATTATTTTGCGACCCATATAAATGATTCTCATCCATAATTAACACCAGCTCGGCAGTTAATTGTGTCGTTGCAAACCAGTTTAATGATCAGTGCAGAAAGCTGAGCTGTGCTGTGAGCTGGTGTTCGGGATCAACCGCAGCACGAACACACCAACACCTGCTTCTGCAAGACAACCTGAAACAGGGAAATCTTGAGAAAAAGGAGTTAATCTGGGTTTTTTCTCTGTCTTTTTATGAGCAAGGATGCTCCTCTGGATGGAGGGAATCTTATTAAATGAGGTATTAATTAGTCCTTTTTTGATTGAGTTGATCAAAGTCTGCTGTAGCAGCAGAGGAGGATGAATTATAAAACTATTTAGAAATACATAAACTATGTATATAAAGTTAAAAAATTATATTTATCAAACTATAAAACTAAAAAAAGTTATTAAAATCTTTATAATTTGTTACACATATAATTACATATATGTGTATATATAATTATATATATATACTGTGTTATAGTTATCATTTGTCATATACAGATAAAGAGCACATCATTTTCTCTCATAACACCAGTCACTTTTTGTAGCAAAAAGGCTTAATTTTGTCCAGCAATTGAAATTAACAGTAAAATCTGAAATAATTCATGCTTACATATTAATATTTGAGCTAAAGGTTCTCAGAAATCACTTCCACTACAGCGAGGACATGAACTGGTCTCTCCCTCTCGGTCTCCTGAGGGTTGATTTTCATTTATGTTTATAAATCCTTTAAGGTGTTCTCCTCTTTCCTTCCTTCCAGAAATCATCCAGAATTCCAGGTGCAACTTAAGGGAATCCTCCAACTCCCAAAACAAGACAAAAGCTCCCAACTGGCATCACAGAATCCTGGAATGGTTTGGGTTGGAAGGGACCTTAAAGCCCATCCTGCCCCAGCCCTGCCATGGGCAGGGACACCTTCCATCGACCAGGCTGCTCCAACTGCTCCCATCCATCCAACTCCATTTTTCCCACGGAATTATTACTCTTTTTCCCAACAAAACCTGGGATAATGAAGCATTTAGAAATACCCAGCAGAGCAAGGCAAACCTGAGGGGTCCAAGTAAGATGTTGTGCTCCCTCGGGTTCCACTGGATGCACAGCCAAGCTCAGTTTTCCAGCGGGACAGCTGGGAATATTCCAGGATTTCCATGGATTTCCAGGGGCTATCTGGAAAACTGAGCCTTAAACTCCACCTGGGGACAGCTGCAGCCCCTGTTCCAACTTGCCACGTCCTGCCCCTCTCAGCCCTCACACCCAACAGCTCTGCTGCCTCATTTCCACCCCTCCATGTGGAAATAAAGCCCTAAAATTGCAGTTACTGTGTGGAAATTTGGGAGTTTTGGCAGATGAGCCCTTTACCAGACAAAAATAATCTAAAAAAAGATGAATGCACCCAAAGAAAACTAAACCAGCGGGTTTTAATTCTACAAAACCATATAAATATTGAGCTGTACAGCAAAGGGGGGTGGGGAGCAATAATCTCTCGTAGGACATTTACAGTGTGTCGTCCCTTAGCCACAATATACTGGTTTAAATTTGATCACTTCATAATAAAATTTACCTTCACAGTAATTCTGAGGAGAAAAATACTCTTTTCTCCCTGTTTTTGGGGTTTCCCCCAAGCCCTGCAGTCACTGCACTTTGCCAGTCCAGCAAACCTTGGGACGGGACAGGGAAGCACTGAGGACATGAGGGACGTCACCCCTCACATCCAGGGGTGGCCCATGGGGGACACTGGAGCCACCCCAAGACCTGGCACCACCAGTTGCCCTCTCCTGCCCCTCCCAGGAGATGCAGGACCTTCCCCACCTCCTCCTGCAATGCCCAAAAACCCAGTGCCTGGACACAGAACCCCCCACCTGGGCTCTGTGTGTGGCCAAAGCCCTCGGAAAGGAGATGAACAAATAATTTATTCACCTTTTCCTGCATGGAAATTACTATTTGAACTGGATCACGGTGCTTTCATGCTCTTTCCATGGAGCAGAACAAAAGCCTTCCCATTTTTTGGTGCTATTTAGCCACATTCTGCACTTTGGTGGTGATTTGGAGACAAGGACTGGATGAGTCTGACCCCACTTTGAGCAGGGAGGCTGAAGATGAGCCTTCAATCCCAGTTATTCCATGATACTCCAGCTCCATTCAGGCACAGCAATCACTTTCCCAATTAACACCCTTCTGCTTTCCATTTAATGCTGTGTATCAAGAAAATATGAGCTATAAATTTATATTACATCACTATATGACACAATTAATCCAGACCAACCAGAGCATTATACAGAAAATACTGTCCTTTTTAATGACCCAGTGCATTTACAGACCTTTTGAGGAAGTGAGAGTGAAATCCTGGGAAACATTTCACCCCTTCCCCGTGCTGGGATCACGCTGCCCTGGGATCTCAGTCTCTTGAACCCTCTGAGCAATAAGAAGCCACAGACTATTGCCAAAAACCCAGCCTGGAGTGCAACAGATGGATTTTGGGTGGTCACCAAAGGAAATGTCCCCAGCACAGACGGGAAATGTTCACCTGTATGGGCAGGACCTGTCCCCACACCCCACCAGGGACCATCAGTAAAGACCACACCAACAAAGGGACTGAGCCACAAAATCTTCATGAAGTAGAAATCAGCCTCTGTCATTGCTCTGGAAGCAGAACTGGGAGCGGATCCAGCTCCGTGCAGGGGATCCAGGGATGAAGCTCTGCCTGTGTCCTGGACAGGGATACACTGCTGTGTGAGGGCAGCCAGGAATGGGGGCTCTCCAGGCTCTAGTGGTCCCAGAGGGGCAGTTTTGGTCCCTCCATCTGCCCCCTGCAGCCCCAGGTCCAGCCAGTTCCATTCCCACAGAGAGGACAGTTCCATTCCCATGGAGAGGACAGTTCCATTCCCGTGGAGAGGACAGTTCCATTCCCACGGAGGACAGTTCCATTCCCATGGAGAGGACAGTTCCATTCCCACGGAGGACAGTTCCATTCCCACAGAGGACAGTTCCATTCCCATGGAGAGGACAGTTCCCTCCGTGCTGGTCTGAAGGACCACGTGTGTCATTCCCTCCTCTCCACGTTCCCATGTGTTCTGCTGTTGCCTCCTTTGCTGGAATCCCTTTTCTAAGTGCAGCCTTTGCCCAGTTTTCCAAACACCAGATCCCATTTTTTCCCGGCACAAACCACGAGGCTTTGGCTCTGCCTGGTGCCTTTGCTGCTCAGTTTGGTGCTGTCAGATGCCACTGGGCACGAGAGATCAGCAAATACCTCCAGGCCTTGCCAAGGGAGACCAGCAGCGTCACCCCCGCTCGGGACACACTGCCCGGGTGGCTCCCAGTGCCAACTGGTGTCACAAGGCCTTTTATACCGGGCCACCTCCCTGTGGTGGCGTGTGACACGCAGCAACACCTCTCTGGTGTAGGCTGGTGCCTCTGGAACCGTCTCTGAGCGCATCTGTGTGGACACCAGCACGTGCTTTATCATTCACAGGCTCAGAGGAGCTTCTTCGAGCAGCCAAAGGGGCACCTGGAGACCTGGAAGTGCCCCGTGGCTCCGGTGGGATTTGGAGAGGGCTGGGCTCAGCAGGAGGAGGGCAGGAGGAGGAGGAGGAGGAGGAGGAGATGCCGTGCCCAGCTCAGGCCCCCAGGGTCATGTTGCGCAGCAGCCACTGCTGGGAGCGGCCGTCCCCACAGTCCCTCATGGTGGGCACCAGCCTGTCCTCCTCCGACGGCTCTGCCAGGCACTGGTTGCTGTTCACGTGCCGCAGGGTGAGCTTCTGCAAGAGAGGACACGCAGGGAATTACTGCTGGGAATCATTATGGCGTCTGGGGGCTTATTCCAGTCCTCTTTGAGTCACTGCACCAGCCACGGGATCCCTCGGGGAGCTCCAGGACAGCTCCACCACGCTGCTCCCACTCACCGGCCCCCTCTGCTGAACCCAGCCAGGGAACACGGGACAGAAGGGGACAAAATGAGTGCCTGCAAATACTATTCCAAAGCAACAGCAACTTGGATGAAGGAGCTTAGTCTCCAGCGACATGGAAACATGGAGCATTTCAGAGCAGAGCTCTGCTGGTGCAGAAGTTATTGCTGGGGGAAATACCTCACATGAAAACTCTTGTGTTTTAACACATTTCTCCTTTGGACACCCACCCCCTCCTGCTCCCACCACGTTGTACTTCTGAGGGATGGGACATTAGGAGGAGACAGAACTTACTCTGAAGGAATAACTCATCTGTTTGAAAGCATTGGGAGAACAAGTTCCTGGAGAGATCCAGGCAAGTTAAACATCAAGCTGCTTATTCAAATGAAGAAAGACAGGTCCAGTCCCAGCTGAGCCCGAGGTGTTCCCTCCATCACTCCTTGGATTGATCCGGGGGTTTCACACACAAAATCCCAGCAATTAACACCCTCCTCGAGCCTTTTGCTAAGAAATGCTGTATTTACCAACTTAACATTCCAGAAAAGGTCTTGCAGTTCCTAAAAGTACCGAAAGCTCTGTCAGATGCAAAGGAGACGCACCTCTGTACACGTCAGGTCAGCAGCTGCACAGCTGGACACAGCTGGGGGGACACACACTGGGACACTCAGGAGCACAGCTGTGTCCCAGCTGAGGGTGGGGAATGAGCTGGATGGTGCTGGCAGGGCTGGCTTGGGTTGGAAGGAACCTTAAAACTCATCCAGCGCCATCCCCCTGCCATGGGCAGGGACACCTTCCACCAGCCCAGGTGGCTCCAAGCCCCGTCCAACCTGGCCTTGGACACTTCCAGGGATCCAGGGGCAGCCACAGCTTCTCTGCCCACCCTGGGCCAGGGCCTCCCCCCCCTCCCAGCCAGCAATTCCTTCCCAATCTCCCATCTCTCCCTGCCCTCAGGCAGTGGGAAGCCATTCCCTGTGTCCTGTCTCTCCATCCCTTGTCCCCAGTCCCTCTCCAGCTCTCCTGGAGCCCCTTCAAGCCCTGCAAGGGGCTCTCAGCTCTCCCTGGAGCCTTCTCTTCTCCAGGGAACCCCCCCAGCTCTCCCAGCCTGGCTCCAGAGCAGAGGGATCCAGCTCTGGGAGCAGCTCCGGGGCCTCCTCTGGACTCTCTCCAGCAGCTCCACAGGGATTGTGACCCTGCCCCAACACCAACAACCACCGGAACAGCCAAATCCAGGACTGAAACTTTGTTTGAGATCATCCACTGGACAACCAAACACAACAAAGGAACAAACCGGGGAACAAGGATGGGCAGGAAAATTCTGGAGCCGCCTGGAAGGGGGGAAAAAAGATGAATTAACCCCAAAACAGCCCGACTTGACCCGAATTATCTCTTGATGGCTTGAAATTCTCTGACACCAACTAGGATTCAGTTGCCGGAAATCAGGAATTTCATTGTTTAAATCAGGAATTTTCAAACTCAGAGGATCATATGAAAATTCTATGAAGTTCTGTGAAAATTCTATGAGAAAGTCTACACAAATTCTATGGAATTCTATGAAACTGCTATGAAAAATTCTGTAACAAATCTAAAAAAAAATTCTACGAAATTCTATGAAAAAATCTACAAAAAATTCTGCAAAAAATTCTGTGAAAAATTCTATGAAAATGCCATGGAAGTTCTATAAAATTCTACCAAAGTTCTGCAAAAATTCTAATAAAATCTACAAATTACATGAAAACCAAACATTTTTGTAAACTATGATGCAAGTGGAATTATTTTTCTGTCTTGGAAGAGGGGCCAAATCTTCAGCTCTCGCAAATAGTAACAATCACATCGACATCAGCAGATCCAGGCACTGGAATTCATCTAAAACTATTCACAACTAATAATAACTAAGAATAAAACTACTACTAACTAATGGTAATTACTAAAAACTGTCAAGGCCTAAGCAGAACCACCATTAAACGTCCATTCTATGCTATTCTAGAACAACCTTCTGTCTTGGTTTCTGCAAAACAAGACAGACGGGCAGTTTTTTGGGGACAGCCCGAAGCACTACATCCCACATCTGCTGCTGCACCAACCTCCCCCGGGGCTAGAGGAAATAGTCGGTGGGGCTGTAGTAAACCTTCCTAAAGACTTCCAGGCGGGAGTAGTTCCTGAGGGTCCAGGTCTGCAGGGGGCTCCCGTTGCAGGCCTCCACCGTGGGGCCGTGGGAGCCGTCCTCGATCGTGCCCAGGGTCAGGCACGACTGGGTGATCACGTGCAGGAACGTGCGGGTCTGCAGGGCACAAACGTGGCACAAGTCAACACAACCCCGCCCCGAGCAGGGGGAAGGCCGGGAGCGGGCAGCGGGAACAGCCAGGAGACTCCTGCGGGAATGGCTGCTGGGAACGCTGCCGGGAACGCTGCAGGCACACACAGGGACACCCACAGGGATAGGCACCGACCAGGCTTCAGCTTCACACACAACTCCTGAGGCCCATTCGTGTCACATCCCACCATCCAGAGCCGAGGGTGCCCCTGGATCCAGCCATTGTTGCCTGCCCCAATCCCCAATTCCCACTGCACAGAGGGATCCGGGGAGAGGTGAAGTTCCTCCTGCACCAATACCCTGCACCAACCACCCTGGAGCCCATTTGAGAGTTACCAAATTAAAAATACAATGAATTAAACATTTACATATGAGGTAAGGATTTTTATCCCCAACTACAATTCCAGCTTTTCCTTCACGGTGCCAACACCAGGTGGCTTGGGACGGAGGGGAGCTCCTACTCCCCTGAATTGTGCCCATCACTGCAGGTTCCCCAGGGCTGGTGCTGCCAGGGCAGCTGGGGATGCTCCTCCTGCCCGTTCCCTCTCCATGTTTTTGGCTCGATAAGGGAAAAAGTGATGTGAGTATAAAGAGGCCACTAAAAATATCAAGGACAACTGTCCTTATAATGCCACTTTGAGTGAACATCACTGTTGGGTTTGTTCCATTATGTATCACTGCTCCCCGTGCCTTCTGTCTGGGATTCTTTCCGGGGAAAACAGAGGCACATAAATAAATTACTTGGGAATCTCTGTGTTGCGTGTTTGTATTATATTAAATCCCTAAAGTCAGGGGATTGTTTAGGGGTAAAAACAGGGCCAAGCATCATCTTGGTAATCTGAGCAGACTTTTCTCTGCTACATCGAATGGTTTGGGTGGGAAGGGACCTTAAAACCCACCCAGTCCCACCCCCTGCCATGGCCAGGGACACCTTCCACCAGCCCAGGTGGCTCCAACCTGGCCTTGGACACTTCCAGGGATCCAGGAGCAGCCACAGCTTCTCTGCCCAACCTGGGCCAGGGCCTCCCCACCCTCCCAGCCAGCAATTCCTTCCCAATCTCCCATCTCTCCCTGCCCTCTGGCACTGGGAAGCCATTCCCTGTGTCCTGTCCCTCCATGCCTTGTCCTCAGTCCCTCTCCAGCTCTCCTGGAGCCCCTTCAGGCCCTGCAAGGGGCTCTCAGGTCTCCCTGGAGCCTTTTCTTCCCCAGGGAACCCCCCAGCTCTCCCAGCACTGGTAAATAAGGTCTGGCATGTTGGAGCATCTATGGGAAGGCACTAAGAGGTGTCACTTCTACAGGCACTGCTGGAGGAGGAGGGAGATGCTATTCCAGGGGTTGGGATTTGGCACAGGGGTCGCAGTTGGTACCAAACTTACCTCAAAGCTATATTCCCATTTCCCAAAGTACTGATGGAAGGGGAAACAAAAGGAAACTGGAGTCAGTGAGTCAACAAACATTTCATGTGAGGTCCCCTCGACCCTCCACGAATGGAAATCCAAGGCTTTGCATGGACACAGTGTTTAGGAACAAACAGTGGCACTTATGCAGGATCAAATCACGGAATATCTGAGTTGGAAGGGACCCACAAGGATCATCCGGTCCAACTCCAGGCCTTGCACAGACACCCCAACAATCCCACCCTTGTCCAAACACTCCTGGAGCTCTGGCAACCTTGCAATAAATCCTGAGGAATCCATCAGGGATAAATCCTGATGTCCCCACCCATGCACAAGGAAACACAGTGTTTCCCATCAGCTGTGACATATTTACATATTTACATATTTTTCCCTGGGTTCATCTGTGTGTGCTGTGTCCCAAGATTTCCTCACACTCCCCACCCTGAGGGGTCCCTGGATGTCACAGGGAGACACAACAGGAGTCACCAGGAATGGCAGCACAGACCTGGACACGCTCCACATGCTTCCACCTCAGCCCCACGGATTCATCTGGAGCCAAACACCAGCTGCTCCTGCACAAGGTTCTCCACCCACACCAGGGCCCCACAGGGGGTAAAACAACCAACTGCTCGGCAAAACTGGGAAAACCTCAAATTCCCAAGATGAGCAAGGTCAGGCACCCATGGAGCAACTCTGGCTTCAGCCTGAACTGAATTCCCAGATCTTTTCTGCTGATCCCCCTCCTGATTTCCCACCCTATTCCAAAGCAAATACATTTATACATTATAAATATGATGTGAAAATGCTGACAGGAAGCCTGTGGATGAACCCTTTTGGCACATCCCACTGACAGAGGTGATGGATGGAGCTGCCCTTGTGAGGGACGGGCACCTTGGGAAAGGGCCAGGAATCTTAGCACGGAGTCTTGGAATCCCAGACTGGTTGGGGTCAGAAGGGATCCTAAAGCTCCCACCCTCTGCCCTGGGCAGGGGCACCTTCCACCAGCCCAGGCTGCTCCCAGCTGGCCTGGAATGTGTTATACATCTAAATACCATACATTAAAGTAAACTAGAGCATTATCAAACACTCAACAATAGCACAAAAGCAATGAAAATTGCCTGGAAGTCAGTGCTGAGAAATCCATTGGAATGGTTACTCACATCCCCAGCCCTGCTGTCCATTGCCAGGCCTCAGCTCCTAAATACCTTCAGCAGGAGGAGGGACGTGGTCTGAACCCACAGAGTAACCACCCCAAATCCCCTCCACTCAAGTCCTGAATAAGCAAACAAAGGTAATAATTAGAGTAATTTCACTAAAAAAACAAGTTAATGGATACAAGGGATTCAGGAAATGTCTTGTAACTGTTTGTTTGGGGAAAAAAAAAAATTAAAATATCACAAGCTGGTTGTTTCCTCCAGAAAAAACACTGGATATTAGGAATGTTTGGAGCCTAAAAGTACACTAATAAACATGTAATAAATAGCAATACTGGAATGAAAGGGAAGGTGGGAAGCTGAAGTCTGAATATTCAGAGTGAAAATATTTTGTTAGTAAATACAGAGGTACAGAAAGCAATGGGCTGTCTCCCAGCAGAACAAGCAGCAAAGCCTGGGAGATTCTGCTGTAAAAACAGAGAGTATTTCTGTTTTATGAGCTCCATCTCATGGCTGAGCTGGGTTTTACACAGCTCTTGAGAAACTCTCCACTGTGGGGCTGTTGTGCTCAAATTAAGAGGAAAACCAGCCTGTTTTCTGCCTTAAACAGACTACATTTGGTTGGCAGAATTCCAGCTTTCCAGGCAGAAAGGTGAAACAGCCATTGCTGGGAAATGCTGGAAATACTGTTTAGAAGACTGCATGTCTTGAATCCATCAGTATTTTCCCACCTTTGCAGCCATGGAAAGATGCCAGGATAATATATTTTTTAAATCAACATTTTTTCAGTTTATCCCTTGAGGCATCACTGAGCTGAACTTGGAATCTCCCAATCTAAGAGTGTGAAAACCTGGAATTTGAAGGTGTTACACCTTAAGAGAGTGGCCCACACGTGGCAATGGGCAGAGGGGGCTGCTGTGACACATCAGGGGAGGTTGGATGCACTGGAATGCCCAGGAATTCTCCCAAAAGATTCCCAAAGCCACCCAGGATCCCAGCAGAGCCCTGCCTGGATCTGCCAGGGCAACTGGGAGCATCCACATTGGGTTTGGGGATGGATCTGGAACCTGTGAGCCCAATTCCATGTCCACAACCTCTGGTCAGTCACTCAATGTCTATTTAAACCAATCAAAAACTGGATAAAATCAACTCCTGCAGGAAGGAAGGGGAGGAGGGTGTCAGATCCTAAATTTTAGGTGTTAATTGCTGGAATGAACATCCCCAAAGCCACCTAAACCTTGTCAAATATCCAGGGAATTTGTGCAGGGAGAAGAAGAAACTTCTTATTAAAGAGAAAATTGGTTCCATTTAAAATAATGGAATTATTTAGGCTGGAAAAGCCCTCCAAGAACATGGAGTCCAACCAACCCACAGCAGTGCCAAGGCCACCACTGCCCCATGTCCCCAGGTGCCACATCCATATGGATTTTAAATCCCTGCAGGGACTGGGACTCCTGTGCCAGGGCTGGACAACCCTTTCCATGAAGGAGTTTTAATTTTCATCTGCTGTCTCGTGTCTCACTTCAAAAGAAAGATTATTTGTCCATAAAATCCTGATATATTTACACATATTTTATATCAATTTTTCAACCTCACCATAGCCCACCATGTTTCTTATGTTTCATCTTTAAAGAGCCAACAGAAATAGGCTGAAATGACTTTAACTAAAAAAGAATAGATCTTGTTTAATAAAACTAAAAAGGGATCTCTTGTTTAATAAAATATAATATATAAAATGTTATGAATATGAATATATGATTTTCATTTATTTAAAAATTGCAAAGTACTTGTTCGATTTTGTAAGAAAGCACAAGACCAGCTACTAGAAATGAGCCTTTTTAAGCAGTAACTGGTTTCTTTACCCCTCTAAAAAAGCAGATTTACAGAATTACTGTATGTAAAATTAGATACAGATTAAAAGCTGGTGGTTGGCTGACCTGCCGTGCCTGTGCTGTGGCAGGAGACGCCCCCAGCACACCCTGTGCAAGGCTGGGGACACGGCTGTGCCCCAGGAGGAGAGGGAACGGCCTCCAGCTGGGCCAGGGGACGGTCAGGTTGGACACCAGGAGGAATTTCTCCCTGGAAAGGGTGGTCAGGCACTGGCAGGGGCTGCCCAGGGAGGGTTGGAGTGCCCAGCCCTGGAGGTGCCCAAGGAAGGCCTGGCCGTGGCACTCAGTGCTCTGGGCTGGGGGACAAGGGGGGCATCGGGCACAGGGGGGATCCATGGGCTGGGAGGGCTTTTCCAGCCTAAACAATCCTGGCATCCTTCCACGGACACCGCTGCCCCTCGGGCTGTCCCCGAGCCCCCCAGGTACCTCGGCATCGTACTCCCAGAGCTGGTTGCCCCTCATGTGGTGGCACTTGAGCATGAGGATGGGCCCGTTGAGCCGCGACACGTCCAGGCACAGGTCGTCCGTACGGATCTCCTTGTCGGCAGTGTAGGAAAACACCTGGAACGCAAGGATTGAGCGACAAGGGGTCACCAAACGCCAGCCTGGGTGGCTGCCCCATCCCTGCAAGTGTCCAAGTCCAGCAACCTGGGCTGGTGGAAGGAGTCCGGGTTGGAATGAGATGAGCTCTGAGGTCCCTTCCAAGCCAACCATTCTGGGACTCTCTGATTCCATAAGTGAAGTCTGAACTGACAATTAAGAAAGGCAGGTCAAGAAGAAAAGTGGATGCTAATTAAGCTGATGTAAAATTCCCAGGCTGGCTTTGGTCCCACCCACACTAACTACAGAGACCATGATATTAATGCCACCTAAAAGCAGAGGGCGAGGACACACTGCATTTCATGGCTCATTAAAGAATGTATTTCACACGTTGCAGTGTGACAGGTAAAACACTCCTCCAGGGATGGGGGCTCCAGCCTCTGCCAGGGCTGCACAACCTTCACATTCTGGAAAACTCGTATAAAACCTGTTCTGCTTTTGCCTCAACCTCTGACCACCAGTGCCGGGAATTCTCTTGTCCCAGTCAAGGAGAAAAACTGAGAGAGATCCACTGTAACCCACAGAAACACTCCAGATATCAGAGCCAGAACTCAAGAACTGGAATGATACAAAACGGCCAATATGATAAAATAGAATACGACAAAAGGAACTAGAATAAGATAAAATAAATGGTTCAAATAAATGGCTGAGTACTCCTAAAATTCTTCTGAGCCAAACGCAAAATACTTTGCAATGTTCACTGATAATTTCACATTATTTTCATATAAAATAGAATTTAAGTAGATATTTTAAATTTTAAAATGTTTTTGTAAAATATTACGTTTTAATATTAAAATTATACCGTTATTTTGCACTAATACTTTTTATAATGAACCAAGGACCAGTGAGGGTCCCCAGGACAAGCCCCCAGCCCTACCTGGGTGGCATTTCAGCTCTCACGTCACTCTGAGCCAATTACTGTACAAAAAACACACCTTTCCTCTCTTTTTCCCTACTTTACCTGATTTCCTCCCATTCCATGGCAGTTGAAAAATCCCACTTTCTCGTTCTCCTTGCGGCCCATGTTGTCCAAACACTGGTTGGTTTCAACGTTCCTGATCTGAAGGAAGAAAAGAGGTGAACTATTCCTTGAAAGAAATGTCTGTAAATGCCACATTTGTGCAGAAAGTCATGTTTCTACAGCAGAAAGTACATTTTCTGTGCATTCAAATATAGGTATTGGTTTATTTTAATGCATTTGTTTATTGAAAATCGTAAATATATCACCCTCCCAAAAGATGGGGACAATAAACACAATAATTACCAAGAGTATAATGAGATTTTAAACTACATATTAAGTGTGTGAAAAGAATTTGAGGGAAATCTCATTCAACCCTCCTTATATTTAGATTGCCCTGTACTCCAGAGTGAGTCTGGAGCATCATTTTTCCTTGGATTTGAGCTGAGGATGAGCCTGGTCACCCCCCTGCTGCCCTGCCAGGTGGGACGGTTCAAATCCTGCCTAAATCTCCACTGAGAAGGAGAGAAACGACTGAAAAATGCACTTCTGATGGCTTAGAAATTGCCCATTCCTGCTGCTCCGGGGCTCAAAATCCCCTTCCCTGCTCCACCGGCAGCAGCTGGAAGAGCCAAGCAGGAGTTTGAAATCCCAGCCCCTGAACTGCTGTTTCCATAGAAACTGAGGCCACCTTGGCAAAAATCAGGTGTTTTAATAACTGTTTTATGACTTTCTCATAGCTCTATTTTGCAGCCTGACAATGAGGCACAAACCCACGTTATTTGACACTTGTTAGACGAGTTCTTTCCTTGCTGTAAACCCACATTTCACTTTATTTTGCCATAATTTCACTGGGAACCCAACAGTGCCTTTTATTTCTCACCACAATGGCAAGTTTCAATGGGAAATCACTTTCCTGGGCGTTTAAAAAAAAAAAAAAAAAAAAAGAAGCCATTTTTTCATTTNAAAAAAAAAAAAAAAGCCATTTTTTCATTTGATTGTTATTCTATCCTTAAATCAACCCATTCAAGAGCTTTCGAAAGTCAGTGTAGGTACAACTCAATAGAGTATTTTTAACAGTGAATTAGCTGAATTTTGAAGAGATTTCAGCTCCTGGTGGTACAAAACCATGGCATTATTAGGAATGTCTGTGATCCTCAGCTCCAGGCAGCCTGGCTGGAAAACACTCAATGAACAACCGTATTTCTTTTTCAAAAAAGCCTTTTTTGAGCCTCTTTCTGAACAATAAGGGATGATGAAAAGTCCCCTTCAACTGCTGCATATTCATTATGTCAAAATATTAGTCCCAAACCTCACTTTTCCCATCCACTGCTCCATTTCAAAGATAAATTTGGACGGTGAGCATTTGGAATGTACTCTCACCTTACAGATGAATTTTTAGTGGTTCGTGGATGCATTTAGAACAGCAACTTCCCCCCTAAAAGAGGCTTGAGGAAAATACACCCTGCCCAGAATCAGGATAAGGGATATCCAGGAGTGAACAGCAGCACTTCAGCCCTTCTGCAAAGCCTCCTCCCTCCTCAGGGATGGCTCTGTCTGCTCAGGGCACTCCCTGCTTTGTCAAACTGCTGTGTTGGACTGACTGACTGGTTTCCTGCACTTCCTCACTGGCTGCATCTACTGGTTCCCCAGAAGTACTGGTGTGCTGTGCTTACTCGTGTCCTTTACTCACTGGTTGCCTGTACAACTGGTTTCCATTATTTACTGCCTTCCTGCACTTCCGGGATTCCTGTATTTCCTAGGCTCCTGTATTTCCTGTTTGCTGCACTTACTGGTTTCCTGTACTACTGGTTTCCATTATTTATTGGTTTCCTGCACTCGCTGTTTGTTGCAGTAACTGGTTTGCTGCACTTACTGGATTCCTGGATTTCCTGTTGCTGCACTTACTGGTTCCTATGCTTACTGGTTCCCTGCACTCCCTGGTTCCCTGCACTCCCTCATTCCCTGCCCTCCTTGTTCCCTGCCCTCCTTATTTCCTGCACTCCTGGTTCCCTGCATTCCTGGTTTCCTGCACTCCTGGTTCCCTGCCCTCCTTATTTCCTGCA
>VXAY01003671.1:63140-112890 GCA_013399855.1 Oxyruncus cristatus | reverse complement strand
CAGTTATCAGTGTCCATGTGCTGGGATTGGGGTGCAGCGGGATGGGAGGGATGTCAGCCTCACTAAGGATTATATAAAATTAAATCATCAGAGAATCCCACGATCGTGGAATGGTTTGGGTTGGGAGGGACCTTAAAGCCCATCCAGGGCCACCCCCTGGGCAGGGACACCTTCCACTAGCCCAGGTTGCTCCAAGCCCCGTCCAACCTGGCCTGGGACACTTCCAAGTGAACCGAAAGCAAGTCAAAAATTCCCTGCAGCCCAATTAAATCTCATTTTGGATGAGAGCTGTGGTCCAACCAGGGCTGGCAAAGCAGCAGCAACTACCAGCCCTCATCTGGAACAGGCTGGATAACACTCCCAGATTTATCTCTGAAATCCATCCTGCATTTCCACCATCTCCTACTTGCCATTATTTATGGGATCTTACTTTGAAACTATCACCCGAGTGAGGCTCCAAGGACAGTAGAACATTCTGCCAGGAAATCACACCTTAAAGAACAAGGTGATGGCAATTTTTAGAGAAATTCAGTACAAACCACAGGAAAACTGTCCATCACCACCCTAAACTCTTATTTTGGATCCCTAGCCACATTTCCAATATTTACTGGTTACATCTCTGACAAACCAGGGTAATGTATCACTATGTAATTGTAGGAGATGATGTAATTCTAGATAATGAACTGAAATGCAGCTGCCAATTCTTGCTCCAGGCTAAATCCAAGTGCTCCTGGAAGCACTTTATCCTGATGACAATGGCCAGGAGCAACTGATGCTCCACCAGCTTTGGATCAGCCAAAGCTCCTCAGGAACCCAATGTTCTTGCCTGGTGCCAGGGAATTTAAGTGGCACTTGCTCAGGCTCTGGGGAAGCACAGAATTATAAACTTCAGTAAGTGGAAATACTCCAATAAAACATTCAAGCATAACTCAGAGAGAGAAAGTAAATCATAAGGACTTCTGGGATGGTGGAGAAGAGAAGGGAAATCAAATCCAGGGGAAATCCAGGTGCTGTCCTCTAGCAGAGCTGCTGGAGGTGATGAGCAGGAGTGGAGTTTCCCAGGGCATCTTCCGAGCAGGACGCTCAGGAAGGAGGTTGGGGAGATCTTATACAAGTCTCATAGGATTCCAGGATTTTTATCCTTTTCCCCCCACAGAAACAGAGGTAATTTATCAGCTGCTCTGCAAGCAAGGAGACTGATCACAGAGTTCCACCGGACTGTTTAGGGGAAGAAAAGCACCTAAAGGTCAGCTGTTAGTTAATATTTTAGTTTCCCCAATGGCAAATAGACAGTCACTGATCTAATTTACAAGAACTAAACCCCCCCAGCACCAAAGCTGGGCTCCCACGGAGTGGCAACATCTCAGGGTTATTCCCTTGCGTTGTGTGTCCTTCTTTACTCACCCCAAAGGGACCCAGAGGACACACACTGAGGTTCCAGTTCCAGAACCACCAGCTCTCAGGGAAAAAACACCCCTGGGGTTCACCCAACACCTTGTTTCCGTTTCACTTCCCAATTCTCCCAGGGATTTCCAATCCCACCTTTGGTTCAGCCCCAAAATTCCTGGATAGAAAAAGCAATAAACCTTTTCCCACTCCATCTGACTCAACGTCACACTTAAATTTCTGTAATTAAACAAACTCCAGCATAATAATTCTGGTTTTCCATTTTAACAGATGTTGAGATGGGGAGATTCTGGTGAGTTTGGCACTGGGCATCAGCCCCCTTTTTTTTCCAAGTGTCTTCCCTTTCTTGCCTAAGTGTGCATTGATAACATTCCCAGATTCCAAAGCTCCTTTATTTTATATTTATTCTCCTCATCTTGCACCAACTTGCACACACCCCCTGCTCTGTCTCCAGGCAAGGACCTCATCTATATGGATCCCAGCAACCCTCTCTATTCCCTGCTGCTCCATTTAAAGCCAGGCCATTATAAATCAATCCCTATTTATTGTCCCCACTTGCTGAATAATCGATGGGACTCACAGGAAACATAAAAATAAGGAATGACTCAAGGCTGCTGCCACTTAAATAAGGAAACGTAAGGAAAACGTCCTTGGGTGCAACAAAGGAATGGAACACCAGGGGAAGCTGCAGAAAGAATGGATTTAAAATATCTCAGGGAAGCAGCAGATTGTTTCCAGGGAGCAGCAGATGTGTTTGCAGCACAAATTAAATGGTTGCTGGCTTGTATTACACCTGATTTTTTTCCTCCCCTAACAGGCATATCCTGAAAATGGGCAGACAAGGGCACAGCTCCAAATCTGGCAAAACATGCCATTTCTGAGCAAGGAGGTACTAATTCATGATAGAGAAAAAAATCGTCTGCAATGAAATAGAAGAACTGAGAATAATTTACTTATGTAGGAGTAACACTTGGAAAACTTAATCCATAGAAGAGGTCTGCTATAGTTCGGTGACTGGAAAGGCCTGGGAGAAAGTGGGTGTTTTACTGAGGTGATTTTTAGTGGATTCAAATGGAAAACAGTGTGACCAGAGAAGTCACTGTGAGCACATCTGGCTGTAGCTCAGCTGTGAACACCTGGATCAGCAGCTCCTGATCCAAGGAGCCTCCGTTAAGGGAGACAGCTAATCATGGAATCATGGAATGGGTTGGGCTGGAAGGGACCTTAAAGCCCATCCCATTCCACCCCCTGCCATGGGCAGGGACACCTTCCACCAGCCCAGGTGGCTCCAAGCCCCGTCCAACCTGGCCTTGGACACTTCCAGGGATCCAGGGGCAGCCACAGCTTCTCTGCCCAACCTGGGCCAGGGCCTCCCCACCCTCCCAGACAGGAATTCCTTCCCACTATCCCATCTCTCCCTGCCCTCTGGCAGTGGGAAGCCATTCCCTGTGTCCTGTCCCTCCATCCCTTGTCCCCAGTCCCTCTCCAGCTCTCCTGGAGCCCCTTTAGGCCCTGCAAGGGGCTCTCAGCTCTCCCTGGAGCCTTCTCTTCTCCAGGGAACCCCCCCAGCTCTCCCAGCCTGGCTCCAGAGCAGAGGGGCTCCAGCCCCGGAGCAGCTCTGTGGAAAGTTGGTATAGGAGCAAAGAAGCCCCTGGAGTGTGACCCTGGGCTGTGGATACCCATCGTTTACAGGGATAATTTAATGACTTCACATCAAAACAATGGAAAGCTGACTGCTAAATACACAGATCAGCTGCTATTAATGAAAGAAATTAACAGCTTAACAGAGATGCCAATAAAACCTTCTGTGGGGGAAGGAGAGAATTGCTGAAAAGAAAGGAATATGTTGGGCATATGTTTTGTGTCTCCGGGTTTCCATTCCCCTCTGGGCATGGTGCCTTCCCAAGCAGGCAAGGAAAAACCCTTTTTGCAGCCAGATAATTGCAAGGGGCTGTCCTGATTTAGGAGGGAAATCCCTCCCATTTCCACCTCCCAGGACCATTTTAACCTCATCCCAAATGAGCTGTGGCTCCAATCACCGAGTCCAGCTGGGACAGGGCCACACACCAGCTCCTGTTTTACAGAGCAAATTCCTCCATTTCCTTTCTTTCCTAAGAAAGGGGAGTCCTTTAATCCCATTTGAGTGTATCCAGCATTTCTGAGGGTTTTTTAAGCCCTCCTGAATTATTTGGCTCACGGCTGGAGCTGCAGCTCTGAGCCAGGCTCCAAGGAAAACCCAAAACTCCCTGTCAGTGCAGTGTTACACTAAACCAAACAGACAACTGTTCCTCACTGCAGGGATATTTTGGGATTTTTTCCCCCTTTTTTGTTTTTTTCAATCTAGGTTGGATTTATTAAAAATTCTAGTTCCTGACTCATCTCAGCACGTGGCAACAAAGAGGCAGCACATCCACGGCCACATTCAAGGATCCCAGAAATAAAGAGTTTTTTCTTACCCACACCCAAGGATAAGGGAAGGCACCGGTTTAAAATATGTGAAAGACCCCCAAAAATTTCAGATGGGCTCTTCTTCAGCAGAGTTCTATTTTTACAAGCAACTCCACTGATCAGATTTTAATTTGGAATATAATTATTAGGTGTGCACCCTAATTATGCTGAGACAGATATTTAATACTCTTCACTGTGAAGAACCATTGGCTCCTCTCTCTCCTGGGATATCAACCAAGGAATCCAATTAATCAGGTCCCAGGGGAGGAGTGGGAAGATGAGTCTGTGCTGATGGATAACAGCTTCAGAGACCTAATTACTAACATCCAACTTGCTTTGTTCTCAAGCAGAATTATGCAGAGTTCTCTCTTTTTCTGATTAATAAACCAAGGGAAAAGGATAAAAAAGCAGATGAAAAATATTGGGAACAATTTCTGATCTTTAGGAATGACCTTTTAAAAAAAAAAAAAAAAAGAAAAAAATCTACTCTTTCCTATGCATTTTTATGGAGAGTTCTCAGTTAGAATGGTCATTTTGTTTTCTAAATCTTTTCTCCTCCATTTGCTTCTTAATCCTGGGGAACATCATTATCTCATTTTATCTCTCAATTAATACAGCATATTAATAAATAACTTCAAAGAGAGCAGAAAATACCAAGACCACCTATACCAAAGTTCTCTCCTGTGACTGAAACAGCCTCAGACGGGAAATTCTGAACCTCACAAACCTTGTCCTGCCAACGCCACTTTTCTTGACCTAATTTCACCATTTTCTTTCAATGAAATCGTGTCCAGGGGTTCTCTGTTGGAATTTCCTATCAAAACCTTGGGCAAACGTGGCAATGTGTGACTGTAAAAATGAGAGAGAATGTTTAGAAACACCAAATTTCAGCTGATTTGGGCTCGTTTCAGAAGGGAATGGTGGTTTTTCTTCACAGAAGGACCAGGCCCCTGTCCCAAGTCCCTCTCCAGCTCTATATTTAATGTATCTCTAAGGTCTAAATACATAAATACATTTTTACACCACTAACAGGGCACTTAAGACGTGCATAGTTATTTTTATGGTGCTTTAATTTTTCTGCCTTCCTAAGGGTTTTCCAGGATGGATCCAGAAGGTTTTCTGAGCAGCCACAGGACACGTGGGATAGCAGGAGCACAAGCCCAGAGTGATAAAATCCCGGCACACCTGAGCATTGACTGAGATGTCCTGAACCCCTGGAAAAATCCAAGCCCCAAAGCAGCTCGTGGAAAAAAGCAGGACTGCAGCTGGAATGAGCTGAGTTACAATACAGGAGGTGAAATTAAAAACTCACACAGGTATTTTTTACTTCTTGGCGACACCGAAAATTTAAACTGACCCTGCTGTGACAGAATTTCAATTGGAAGGAGCTTTATAGATGGAAAAATGGGGAAATTATCCCAGAGCACACACTAAAATGGCAACAATCACTTCCACACTCCATGGCTGCTCTCCACCACCTGTGGGGAAGGGAATTCCTGAAGGTAATTCCTGGTACTGAGGACTGTGCTCTCAAGGGCCCCTGCTCTCCATGCCTGACCCAGAGCACCTCTGCTGCCCCTCCCGCTGACATCCTCTCCAGGGACCCTCACGGATTTTAGGGATAACCTGGTCAAATTCCTCATTTCTCAGATTAAATGGGTCAGAGACCTTTCCCTGCTTGGCTGCAAATGAGCATTATGGGAACAATGTTCTGAAAAAACCCCTTTGAACTGCAGGAAAGGAGGGGCCTTAACTAGCATGTTTTCCCTTGGGAACAGAACACAGGGGTTTGACACCGAGGGGCTGGAGCGTGTGCAGGGAAGGGAACGGAGCTGGGAAGGGGCTGGAGCAGCAGGAGCGGCTGAGGGAGCTGGGGGGGCTCAGCCTGGAGCAAAGGAGGCTCAGGGGGGACCTTCTGGCTCTGCAACTCCCTGACAGGAGGGGGGAGCCGGGGGGGGTCGGGCTCTGCTCCCAGGGAACAGGGACAGGAGGAGAGGGAACGGCCTCCAGCTGGGCCAGGGCAGGGGCAGGGGGGACAGGAGGAGGAATTTCTCCCTGGAAAGGGTGGTCAGACCTTGGAAGGGGCTGCCCTGGGCAGGGGTGGAGTCCCCACCCCTGGAGGGATTTAAAATCCATGTGGATGTGGCACCTGGGGACAGGGGTCAGTGGTGGCCTGGGCAGTGCTGGGGGATGGTGGGACCCAATGATCTCAGAGGGCTTTTCCCCCCCAAACCATTCCATGACTCCATGACACGTCCACACCTCCCGTGTGCCCCTCACACGGCCCCTCCTCAGCCTCACAGGCCGCAAGGCCGAGGAGAGGATGCCCTACCGGGGGATATGATGTAGAAGAAGTCCTTGAACTCGTCCATCCACACCTCTGCCAGCCTCCTGTTGTTCTTGTTGATGACGTGGCCCGTTCCCCCCGGGAAGGTGTAGGGGGTGGCCTTGCGGAACACGTGTCCCACGTGGGAGCAGGTGACGATCTCCAGGGAGCCCCCACACTGCCAGATCTGCAAGGGGAACGGGACAGCCTCGGGTCACACCAACCCCTGCCCGGGGCACTCACAGCAAGGGGAGCACACGACTCAACAGGGAACCTTAGGGGAAGATTTATGGAAACCTCACGGCTGAGGACGGCAGTGAAATGGGGGAGACTGTGACGGCAAGGGGAGGGCTGGTGGGAAGGGGTCACTTGGCCTTCTGACCTCATCCCACTGAGAAAGGGCTCAGCCTCTAAGGGAGTAACGCAGGGTGTCGATTTTCTGGCATTTCATGTTTAGAGAAACAGGGAAGAATTTTTACAGATACAAAAATTATCTATATATTCATCTATATATTCATATATATATAAATATATATAATATAGAAAATGTTATGCATATTATACACATATTACGTATGAGAATATAATATATAATATTTATGTTATCTACTATATATTATATACAAAATACATGATGTTTACGTTGTATATAATATTTATATAATATATATTCTACATATACTTTATATATATATATATATATAATTTAATTCTTTATTACCAGGCCCCTCCTGGCGATAAACCTCCAAGTTTAGGAGCCACTGGGTGATTTGAACAGGAACACTGGTGAAGTTTTGTAATTAGACCTCCTCGACACAGACCTGAGTTACCATGGCAACCTAATGCAGATTTGATTTAATTAGGGCTCCCTCCTTTCCCATAATTTCATCAGCATGAGGAGCGATGTGGCTCTGTGGGATCAGCAAGGACAACATCCCAGTATCCCTGTGTTTAACACCCAGTGTTTGGCTGCTCGGGTGGTTCAGGTGCGACCTCGGGCTGACGCATCCCAGGAAACACAAACAGCACCAAAGGGGGCAGGGAATAAACCCACCCACAACTGGTGTGCTCACCAAGCAACTGGCAGCAACTGGGCAGCTCAGGAAGCAGGACACACAACTTCCCCACCACTTCTGCTGCTCTCCCCCTCCCACTGCTCTCCCCGGCAGGAAATTCCTCCCATGCCACCATTTTTAAAAATATCTGTTCCTGGACACTTGGAAAGCACATTTTTGGCTCTCCTTGGTGCAATCTGCTCCCTGTGACAGCTGGAACAGGAGTGTGATGAACCTGCAGCCTCTTCTCATAAAAAGGGCTTTTTTCAATATTATTTAAGAAACCCAAACAAATCAACTTTCCTGGATACTCCCTTGTAAAGTGATTGCTTTCCACAAGTTCCTGTCCTGACGAAGGGCTGTGGGACTTCAGGGGTCTGTTCTACGCACAGACTCTGGAATGCATGAGGTGTAAATAATAAACAGGAGAAAAATATCCTCGAAAACCTAATACCAAAAATCTCTAGAACGAAATCAACTGAACTGGTGTATCTTGAATATTTTCCCTATGGAATCCTAAGAATCCTGACATAGAGAAAATTAGTGCAGCCCAAGGAAAGGGAAAAATGCAACCACACGAATACATTTTCAGTACAATTGGTGAGCAAACTGTGCTCCTCCAATGAGTTAATGCACTCACACAGCTCAGGAATACTGAAAAGCACAGAGAGCTTTCCCATCTGCTTGCCAGGTGATTAGGGATTTATATTCCCCAAATTCCACTCCATGCAGAATTAATTCCAATGTCACACTGTACTTCCAAAACAACCTCCCAGGCACAAACCGGCCCCAGGACCCAACTAAGCCCACACAGCCCTGGGATCCCAAAATCCAGAGGAGGAGTTGGGATAAAACTGTTCATTTCCATGTGTTCCAGTGCTCTGCTACACCTGGAATTCTGCAGTGCAAGGTGAGACCTCACACACAGCTCTTAATGATCTGCTGTACCTGGGAAAGCATCCACAGAATTCCAGGATGGTTTGGATTGGAAGGGACCCTAAATCCCATCCAGTCCCACTCCTTACCACCAGCCCAGGTTGCTCCAAGCCCAGTCCAGCCTGGCCTTGGACACTTCCAGGGATCCAGGGGCAGCCACAGCTTCTCTGCCCAACCTGGGCCAGGGCCTCCCCACCCTCCCAGCCAGCAATTCCTGCACAATCTCCCATCTCTCCCTGCCCTCTGGCAGTGGGAAGCCATTCCCTGTGTCCTGTCCCTCCCTGCCTTGTCCCCAGTCCCTCTCCAGCTCTCCTGGAGCCCCTTTAGGCCCTGCAAGGGCCTCTCAGCTCTCCCTGGAGCCTTCTCTTCTCCAGGGAACCCCCCCAGCTCTCCCAGCCTGGCTCCAGAGCAGAGGGGCTCCAGTCCATCAGTATTTCCATCAAGAAAGACTTTTTTTGGACACTACTCTAAGACACAAGTGAATTAACCCTCCCTGCCCCTTCCTCACTTCCTGTAAGAACTCCCACAACAGTCAAACAGAAACTTCAGAGCCCAAGAAGAACTTGTCACGTCCCTGAGGAAACCCACATTTCCATGTCCTCTTCTGCACTTCCAACAGCTGCCAGAAATCCCTTATAAACATCATCTTACCCCTGTCAGAGCACACATTTCCTCCCCCCAGCCCTGCTTTGGCCTACTTGGATTATTCTGAAGAATAATCTTTTTTTTCCCGATGCAGAGATTATTTTTAATACCCTTCTCAAAGCCACATGAGCTCCTTTCTGAGTAGCAAGTTCTCAGGGCATTCTCCAACTGGGAAAAAACATTTAGAGAACGCAACAGAAAATTAAAAATGTTTAAGGAATTCTATAAATAAAAATAAGGCTTAAGAATAAATGAGGGTTTCATTATTAAATCAGACTCTCAGAGCTGGAAGAGATTCCTGCCAGGACTATTATTATTTTTTTCCAATTGCCTTTATTAAAAGACATCCCATAAAGGAGTCATTACAGAGCAATCAGCAGCGAGCAGCAGCACAGCAAAAAGCCAAAATATTGATTTGCCCAGAAATAATCAAATTATACCCAGTGGATGCTGCTCCAGAGCCCTCCACGAAATTCCTGGGTGCCCAAAAGGGCTGCAAATCCTTTTATTGCTGGTGTTTGGGATAATGGCATTTGTTTGGGATAATGTCACTGCTGCTGGCAGATGAGATGGTCCAAGGGAACGCTGGACCTGATCCAGGGAGGGAAAGGCACTTTGTAGCACTTTTGAGGATTCAGGGATTCACAAAACGGGGGGTTTTGGGGACCAACATCCCAACTCTCCCCTCCCATTTAGTGATAAACTCCCAATATAAAAACAGCTCCAGGAACATCCTGATGGCTCAGTCCTATTACAGACATTTTCCAAACCACAACGAAGCCTCCTGTTTTCCATGTGATATTCCAGAGATATCCTGCTGGATAATGATGGGTTTGGAGCTGGAGGAACCTCCCCAAGCCCTCATCTCTCTCTGCTCCCAATTTCCTGCAGATGTGTCACATCAGGTGGGTCTTTGACACCTTTTCTGTCACTGACCCAGTGGGACTCAATGCACCTGAATATTGACTGGCCTTCATAGAACAATTAATTTCAATAAATAATTCCAATAAACAGCACCAGGAAGTTCCCTGGCCTTCCCATGGCAATATCCCAGCGCTGGAAATTCATCATTTTATTCATTTTATTTCTATTCTGAACACCAAGCCCTCTCTTAGGCCATGCACATATTCCAGGCTGGCAATGGTTCTTTAAATTTAAGTTAGAAAATCTTCGGGAAACGGAAAATCTTCGGGAAACAGAAAATCGTGTTCCCTAATATGAAATTCATGCCCCAAAATCCATGTGTCTTCTCTCTTTACTACCTTCCCCTCAGCCTTAAAAAGTATTTTATATTCTGATTATATTCTTATATTCTGATTATATTCTTATTATAGTCTCATATTCTTCTCAAATTCTTCTATTCTGATTATATTCTTCTATTCTGATTATCAGAGCAAGGGCAGAGCTGCTGCCCTGCCTTTATCCCCTGGGATTTCTGTGGAGAGCACGGATATTGTTGGTCTTTGTCCCTCCACATATTTGGGACTAAGATTCATAATTCAAAGCTGAAATGAAGATCTTATGCTGGTATTCTCACTGAATTTATAGAAGTTAAGCCCATCTCTGGCTTACTGAGAGGAATATTGAGTAGAATACAAGTGCCATTCGAAACATGGCTCTGGCAGTGGTTATTTAGGGAAGGGAAAGTTTTACTTTATATATATTTAGATATATATATGCGTGCATATAGATATAGATAGAAATATAAATATATATGTAAAGAAAACAAAAGCAATGTGACCAACAGGTCCAGGAAGGTGATTCTGCCCCTCTGCCCCCTCAGGTGAGCCCCCCCTGCAGAGCTGCTCCAGCCCTGGGAACAGCAGCACAAGGACGTGGAGCTGCTGCAGAGAGTCCAGAGGAGGCCCTGGAGATGCTCCAAGGGCTGGATCCCTCTGCTCTGGAGCCAGGCTGGGAGAGCTGGGGGGGTTCCCCTGGAGAAGAGAAGGCTCCAGGGAGAGCTGAGAGCCCCTTGCAGGGCCTAAAGGGGCTCCAGGAGAGCTGGAGAGGGACTGGGGACAAGGCAGGGAGGGACAGGACACAGGGAATGGCTTCCCAGTGCCAGAGGGCAGGGAGAGATGGGATAGTGGGAAGGGATTGCTGGCTGGGAGGGTGGGGAGGTCCTGGCCCAGGTTGCCCAGAGAAGCTGTGGCTGTCCCTGGATCCCTGGAAGTGTCCAAGGCCAGGTTGGACGGGGCTTGGAGCCACCTGGGCTGGTGGAAGGTGTCCCTGCCCATGGCACTGGATGGGATTTAAGGTCCCTCCCTCCCAGTCCATTCCATGATATACATCACACAAATCACAGCAGTGCCCAGGAAGAAGAACCAGAGAAATGGTACCAAAAGCTGAGTTCTCAGCTCAACCTGCACCACCCTGAGCACAAAACCCAAATTATCCCAACCAGGAGCTGGTTGAGCTGTGTCAGGAATGCCCATGAATTCCCCAAGCAGCTGCCAAGAGCCAGAGCAGAACAGCACCAGGGAAAGACAAAATAACACCACTAAACTGCTCAACTCCTCAGGAAAGCTTCCCAAAACATAGGAACCTTATTCAAGCAAGAGCAGGAATTAAGAATATCCCATTTAGAGCATTTCTTTACCATTTGCTGGAAGCTGGATAAACGATCACTGCTCTATATCATATATATGTGTATATATATATATATGTGTATATATCATACCACGTATTTATAGAATCCCAGAATCCCTAAATGGTTTGGAGTGGAAGGAACCTTAAAACTCATCTTGTTCCAACCCCCTGCCATATTTTGCCCCCCCCCCATATTCTCCAATACAGACCCTTAACAAAACCCCCTTGTTTATCCCTTTGTGTTGGAGTTGGGTTTTCAGGGATTATCTTTTTTATGATGAAAACTCACTGCTCTTCCAGAAGGAGAGTTAGGTACTTTAGATTTCCCTGACAAGAACAGGCCCTTTCCGCAGCACCCAAAATCTGTCCCACAAAAGCCTCTGTAGGGGACAAACTCCAGCAGTAACAAACGGCCTCGAGGTTCCCTCTGCCAGGGCTTGGTGTGCATCAGCAATTCTCATCTTCAAATGCCAGTGAGCTTTCCAGGAATACCAAGGAACAGCAATAACACACGGATTTAGTCTGGGACAGGCCCATTTTTGGTGCTTTAAAGCAGTGCCAGTCACTCTGTGCCCCAGGGAGCTGCTCTAAGACATGGGAAACCAGCCTCCTCACAGGCTGGAGGGAAAACAATCTCCTACACAGGGGCCTAGATACAACCAAGGAGTATTTTAGGGGTCTACACACGGAAAAAAGGTTGAAATTACTCATTTAAATCACTAGGGCTCAGCAGAAGTAACTCAACCCTTTGATTTTACTGCAAAGTGAACGAATAAAGTTGATAGAAAGGGCCTGAAAATGCTTTTAAATTCCCAGTTGGTCCTCTCTAGAAATACCTCCTTCGTAAAAACCTTCAAAGGGGTTTCTCTCATGGAAAATGGTCCTGGTTGAAGAGGAAAGACAGAAAAAAGGGACAAAGGGCCTCTCGGGGACGTGCTGTGGGTCCCAGACAGCAATCCCAGGGGTTATTGCCCAGAATTACTGCAAACTGTGATCCCTCAGAGCAGTTCAAAGCCATTTCCAACATCCCTTCCAACCACTTTCCAGTTTCCTTTCTGTCTAAAGGACAGTCACTAAATGCATTGCCCCCAGAGGTGTTAGCCATGCCATGGGAACACACCTATCCCAGCAGGAATACAGGGACTTTCTGCAGGATGGGGAATTTCCCTCACACAGCCCCAAAATCCCAGCCAGACCTTGCAAGTTCGACCTCCAAAACTTCTGTTAAAACATGTATTTATATTGTTTTATATATAATTTTACATCAATATCTGTCATCAATATCAGCTCACAGGAAGCCTTGTTTCTTGTAAGAAGGAATTACTGAAATACACGTAATTTTGAAAGCACAACCCCCCCAAACAGCATTAAAATATTTCATGCAGTAAAAAACGATGGGAATATTGCAAGGAGGTGTTCCCAAATCCTTGGAAATTCAAATTAAGCCACCTAAGAGTGCCCTGAGCGCGGGGTAGGAACCGGTACAGAACAACTGTGGGGTTTTGGACAGAAAATGAAGGAAAACAGCAATTACCCTAAAAGACATTTCAAGATTCTCGCCACCCCAGATATCCATTCCTGCATCGTAAGTTCCTATCTCTTCAAAGTAGTTTCTGTCAATAGAAAATAGGCCACCAGCCATAGTAGGGGTCCTAGTTGAAAACAAACAGAAAAAAAAAAAACAAAAACAAAAACAACAAAACAAAACAACAACCAAAAAAAAAAAAAAGGGAAAAAAAAAAAAAAAAAAAAAAAAAAAAAAAAAAAAAAAAAAAAAAAAAAAACAAAAAAAAAAAAAAGGGAAAAAGAAAAGAAAAAAGAAAAAATACCTTTTGAAAGACACTGTGGAATTGAGCAGCGACACTACAGCACATTTCACTACCTCACACAGTTGGACTACACAGCATTTCTATGCACACAGCTTAAACAGAAGCCACTAGGAATAAAGGGACAATTTGCCTGTACTTTCTGTGCTCTCCCCCAAAATCCACGGGAGCTCTGTCCCAGCCACAACTCCAGGTCATTCCCTACCCATCAAATCGCATTCCCAGAGATTATTTGGGAGCATTGTGGTGGTGAAGTGGATGGAATCCTGGCCCTCTGCGTGCAGAGCAGCAGCTCCAATCCCATCTGGAATGCTTAGTGAGGAGTTTAATGCCTCGGCTTTGCCTCAGAGGAGACTAAATGTGCATAAAATTACCAGGCCTAATCTCTCCTAACAGGATTATAAATCCTTACAACAGGCAAATCCATCGGAGTGCAGCTCCCTGTGTGTGAGGGTGTCCTACTTCCCTGTCCACGGCTGCTCCCTGTTTTCCTACATGGCATGAGGAATGCCTACCCCAGCTGGCAGGAGCACAGTTCTGAGTGAGGGATCAACACCCCCCAAATCCCAGCTCTCTAACAAAATATCCACACACTCAGGCTCAGGGGACAGATAAAAGTGGAGGTTCAGCCCAAACATGTCCCAGCCCTGTTTGCTGAGCTCTCAGCATTCCCAAATCTATGGGAGTTGGTGGGAAGGACCTCCAGGCACATTGAGGTGTCACGGAATCATGGAAGGGTTTGGGTTGGAAAGGACCTTAAAGCTCTTCCAGTGCCATGGGCAGGGACACCTTCCACTGGCCCAAGTTGCTCCAAGCCCTGTCCAACCTGGCCTTGGACACTTCCAGGGATCCAGGGGCAGCCACAGCTTCTCTGGGCAGCCTGGGCCAGGGCCTCCCCACCCTCCCAGGGAAGGATCAAGGATCCTTGATCAAGAATGAAGGATCAGCCACGTTTCCATCCTCAGCTTCAAAAACAAGAGCCAAGTGGGTGTCACTGGACTTTGAGGTGGGTGACACTGGACTTTGAGGTGGGTGACACTGGACTTTGAGGTGGGTGACGTGACACCAGCTCAGCCCATCGCAGCACAACCCCCACAGCAATGGCAGGAACAGCTTTTCCTCAGTTCCACATCTCTCGGTTCAGTTTTACCTGCTGGAGTCACACTGACCACTCCAGTAATGGGTCCAGGTTAACTCTGATCCCCATCTGAACCCAGTTTGGTTTTGGATACAATCTCAGCTTCCCATTTGTGCAGTTCCTGGCAGCCAACAGGATTCCCACCCCTGGACCTGCACCACACAAACCACAGGTTTGCTGCATCCCACTGATGCCTCAGCCCAGCCCAGCACATCCTGATGGGAAGACAGACATCCGAGGGACCCCAGTCCTGCCATGGGATACTCCCTAATTCCAGGTAACGTCACCTCACCCTGCATCCCACAAGGAATCCCACCCTGGGCATCCACCACTCAAAGGACTCCAAAAACCACTAACAAACAAGCCCACTATTTGTCTTGGAATAAGGTTTTTACACCTGTCTCAATCTCTGCTCTGCATCACCTAGGCAGGATTAACTGCAATCAACTCTGAGTCTAGTAATGAAGTTTTAATTATTAATAAGAAGAAGATAAACACAACATCAAGAGTTCAAGGGGCATTTGGACAACGCTCTCAGGCACGTGGTGGGATTTTTGGGGTGTCCTGTGCAGGGCCAGGAGTTGGACCTGATGGATTCCAACTCAGGATATTCTATGATTCTGATACGCTCCTAATATTTAATCTTGTATTTTTCCTCCCAATATCTAATTTATACTTCAGAAAAGATTTTCCAGAACAAATCTATATTTTTAGTATTTCTAATACTTGCCTGGAGTGCCTTCAGCTTAAAGAACTGAAGGGCAGGCATGGAAATATCCATAAAAATGTGCTGAGCAGAGACTGCAAAAGCCCAGCACACAAACACTTCATGTTTTTAATCCTTGTCAGACGAGATGTTTGTGAGCTGATTTTTAGCACAGACAAGGTTTCTGTTGCTGCAGAAAAATCGCAGGAGAAACGAGTTCTCCCAAAGGCAAAGGATGTTCTGCAGAGTACAAATATTGTACAAGGATTTCCCAGTGGAAGAAGGAGGAGGAAAGGTTTGACAAGGCTGGGATTAGCTGGCACTGCCTGTGAGCACTGCCTGCTGAACCAGCCCCACCTGAGGAGCAGCCGCTCCACTCCCAGAATTCCCAGACCTTCCTGCAGCCACCGGATCATCCCCAGAAGATTCAGCTTTAAGCTCCACCTCTGCCCAGGGCAACCATCCAGGTTTTGCTCCCTGAGCAGCAAACACGGGCTTTGCACTTAAAATAACCCATTTTGACAAGGTCTGATCGTTTCCAAGCCTGATAAAGCTGGAGGTTATTCCGGTGACAGTGGAATTACAGCATTTACATGGGAACAGAGAAAATCCCCAGGAGCAGCCAAACAGCAGTGAACAGCCTTTGTTACCCAAACAAAAAATACCTATAAACCCTCTGCCAAGAGTCCCTGGATGGTGCTGGACCTTCAGAGTGAGACACAACCCCCCACATCAAGCCCTGCAATCCCTGCACACTCCAAGGCTCAGGGAATATGTGCTCTCAAAGCCACAGCTCCCATTTCATTCCTGCAAAAACACCTGAAAAAATACGTTCCAACTGATCCCAACACATGTCAGAGAACGGAAGATTTGTCTTGAGCAGCTCTGTCTCCAGAACATTCTGTAAGTCAGGGGCTTCTCCTGAGTGGCCCCTCCTTGGTCTCAGTTTAGTCTCAGTCCTTGCAAAGGCACCTCAGGAGCTGAAAGGTCCCAATGGTCATTCTGCTTCTGATCATTGTAAGGAATCATGGAATCATGGAATGATTTGGGTTGGAAGGAACCTTAAAGCTCATCTGCCCATGGGCAGGGACACCTTCCACTAGCCCAGCCTGCTCCAAGCCCCGTCCAGCCTGGCCTTGGAGACTTCCGGGGAAGGGGCAGCCACAACTACTGGATATGATAAAAAATTGGGAAGTACATTCAAAAAAACCCCCAAGAAATGCCAAAATCTGACCAGCAGCAACTGCCACCCCCTCATCCCCGAGGGTGGGGGGCACTGAGAGGTGGAGGTGGCCTGACCTGCTGCCATCCCTGGTGCTGCCCACCCCATCCATCACCTCGGAACCTCTGCCAACAGGAAAGGCTTTTCCTGCCTTCACAGCACCTGGAATTCCCTGGGCTACACGTACCATTCCAGACTATTTCTGGGCAAGGTCCCGCCCTGTGGTGTTAATTAACTGACCTGAGCAAGGGAGGAGACAGTGAGGAGAAAAGGGCTGTTAGGCCAGGGGTGAAGAACCAGAAGGAGAAACAAGGGGCAGAGGTGGCAGAGATGGGTGTGAGAAGAGCTGGAATAGCGTCCAGGAACGGATCCTGGATAAGAATGGAGCTGTCCAAGGTATCCCTGAGCAGTACGAGCAGCACCTGTGGATCCCCACGTTCCCCGTGCTAAAAATAGGGAAAACGATCCCATTTTTCTAAGGAATGTCAGGAGCTGCCTCCCCGCTGTGCTGCACGACGAGGAGCTGTGGGCTTGGAACGGCAGAGTCATGGAATTCATTACCCTTTCCCAGCAAATCCAGAGATTCCAAGAAGATGTTTGACTCCAATACAGGACTGAGAACTGATCAGCTCCTGTAACTGCCTCAGCAAATCCACCAGCACTGCTCAGATCCAGAGACTGGGAAGGGTCAGGGACCCTGTTCCACAGGTTCAGCACCTTCTGCCTTTAATTCCATCAGGGTTAATGAGTTAATTTAGGGAATGTGATGGCTCAACTCTGTCCAGACCCACCAGCCAGCTCTTCTCACTAAGCTTTCCTCCCTTTTCCATAAAAACACTTCCCCGACAATAAAATTTACACATAAACAATAAATCCTATGTAAAATAACCCATGGTGCAATGATGCCTGTGTTATCATTTTAACTCCAGAGAGCAAAGGTAGGAATTTATCCCTGTAATTATGGAAGATAAAGTCTTCAGGGTGAAACTTGTGCAGATTACATGGATTTTAAATTACCAAAGAGCAGAGTCTGAGTGCAGCAATGGTGTTACAGACATGCACACAAGGGTTATCCAAGGAGGTTTGTGTTTTCAACCTGTTCCACTGATTACAGAATCAGGAATAAAAGCATGAGGCTGAAATGATGTTATAGAACAGGGAAAGCGACATGGAATATAAAAATGAACTCGCCAATTTGCTTCTATATTTTTGGCCTGGCTTAGGCTGGCGGTGATTTTATCCCCCTACTTTTTGAATATCCAGTGGCAGCAGCTGCCAAAATTATTTGTAACTGAGCTCAAATGTAATTTTTTTCACAGAATCATGGAATCCCTGAGGCTGGAAAAGCCCTCCCAGCCCATGGATCCCCCCTGTGCCCATCCCCACCTTGTCCCCCAGCCCAGAGCACTGAGTGCCACGGCCAGGCCTTCCTTGGGCACCTCCAGGGCTGGGCACTCCAAACCTCCCTGGGCAGCCCCTGCCAAGGCCTGACCACCCTTTCCAGGGAGAAATTCCTCCTCATGTCCCACCTGCCCCTCTCCTGGCCCAGCTGGAGGGTAGAACTCAACTCTCTGGATGCAGAATTTCTGGAAGTTTCTGATGTGTGAGCACAGTGGAGGTGATGGTTGGACTCGGTGGTCTTAAGGGGGCTTTTCCAACCTAAATGATTCCATGATTCTGGCATTCTTCTGACACCAAAGAGCCTGAAATGTCTAAACTAAACCCCAACACTTGGGTCTCAATCCAGCACAAAGAGCCTCCTCTTCACTCTACAGCTCTTGTGTGAGTGACAATTATGGCACGTGTGGCACTTGGCCCCCTGACCCCTTCACCCACACTCTGCTCACCAACACCCCCCTGAGTGGAGAATCCCACAAAATCCCAGCTAAAAGCTGATGGGGGAAAAAAAAAATACCCCCCCCCCATTTTTATATTTTAACAATTTGCAGAGTCAATGACGTGTCAGAGTCAGGGTTAACTCTGAGCCCTGCTCCCCTTCAAGGGAAGGAGATAAGAACTGGGATCTGCCTTTCTTTGGAAACTCCCTGGGAGTGGATTTGGGAGAGCAGGGATGGACAGAGCACAGACAGGCTCTGCAGCTCATTAGGGTAATTAATTAACTCTCCCAACTTCCACCCACACCTGAGTTTTAATCAGGCGCTGCTGCCTGAATTCACAGCCCAGGGAGAATATTTTAGACCCTGAGAAAAACAGTTCTCCTGACTCCAAAGTAGCTTTACCCCCTCCCTCCATTCACGACTTCCAGGCAAGCCTCCTCGCTTTTCCTGGGAATAAAACCTAAAACATGGTTTTATTCCCTAAAGCTGGCCCTTCCCTCATTCCAGGCTTTGAAGGACAAGCAATGACAGATTTTGGCCATTTTCTGGCAGAATTAATGGTGAAAGGCTTTTTTTGGCCCCTCCATCCCCTGACCTGCCTCTCCTTCTCCCTCCCTGCTCCAGGCATGTGCAGCATTGGAATTCTGCCCACTCCATCCCATCTCCCCCAGGTTTGAAACCATTACATCCACTCAGAAAACCTTTTTTTATCTACTTTTGAACTTCCCATGAAGCCACAGAAGCCGTTAGAGCTGAGCAAATAACCCCTGACCAGTAATTTATTCAATTTGTTCCCTTTCAGCTTCATTTAGAATTTGGGAAGAGGTTTTGTTACACTCTGTGGTTGCAGCAATGAAATGGAAGAGGTCAGGACAGGCCCTTCGATCATTTCTGACTCAGGGTGCCCAGTCATCAATTCTGGGGACACACGTGGCACTTGGTCCCCTGACCCCTTCACCCTCACTCTGCCCACTAACACCCCTCTCACTGGGAGAACCCCCCACATTCCCAGCTAAAAGCTGGAGGGTGGGGGGAAAGGCAATTAGAAAGTTGCTCTTAGATCATTCCTGACTCAGGGTGCACAGTCATCAATTCTGTTTCCTAAGAAAGCAGGAGCTTTAAGTGCAAATCATCACAGCTGAACGTTGGGGTTCAGTGTCCAAAATGCTGAGAAACACCTCGTGATATCTGGTAAAAAACCAGAATACAAAGGCTGTTTGCAGAGAACTGAGGGAGGGAGCTGAGCAAGCAGAAGTACTTTGAGTTATTGCCGCTGAGGAGGAGATGAAACGGGTTTCCTCAGCTCTGCTGCAGCACTAAGGACAGGTCAGAATTTGGCCTTGGCTACCCACAACTCCCTGATGTGATCTCCAGAGAACTTTGGGAATTCAGAGGTACTACCTAGGGAAGCACACACAGAGCAGGCCCAGGGCAGGGTCTCACCTCACGGGGAGGGTCCTGTCCCCTTTCCTCCTGTCCATCTCCCTCTGGGGCACCGGGTACCAGCGGAAGTTGAGTTTCCAGTTGAAGCCCCCGTAGGTCATGTCAGAGCCCGCCATGTACTCGAACGTGTCGTCGCTGATCACGTCGATGATGGGACACACCACGGTTTTCCTGCGGGAACGGGAGCGGGCTTGGAGCAGGGCATCCACTCCGGTACCTCCAGCGGCAGCACGGGGGATGTGGCAGGGATTCGGGGGGTTGTGTGAGGGGAAAAGGGGGAAAGGGGGGGAAAAGCAGAGGAAGGAAGAGGGGGAGGGAAGAGGAGGAGGGTGGGAGGCAAGTGGGCAGAAAAGGGNAAAAGGGGGGGAGAAAGGGGGGAGAAAAAGGGGGGGAGAACAGGGGAAAAATAGAGGTAAAGGTGAGAGGTGGAAAAAGGGGAGAAAGGGGGGGGCAGAGAGAAAAAAGGAGGGGAAAAAGGGAGAAAAAAGAGGGAAAAGGAAAAAAAAAGAAATATATGGAAAAAAGGAGCGGAGAAGGGAAGAAAAAAGGAGTGCAAATTGCAGTGAGCTTCGGAGGTCAGACAGACAAGAAGCTGTCACTGGTAACAAGCAGGAGAAAGCTGCCATTGGGGTGGGAACAGGCCTTGGGGAATATCATCACACATTTATTTAGAAATCAGATTCTGATACAAGTATCAGCGAACAATCTGACAGATTAAAACCGAACTCCTCCTTTTCAGCTCGGTGAACTGTCTTAACCCCCACTGCCGGCACGGTGAGGCCAGGGGAGAACCCGGAGCAGATCCCTGTCCCTGCAGCCAGGATCCCCTCACCTGTCCTCCTTGATCCTGGCCAGCAGGGGCTCCAGCCAGCCCAGGGTGCACTCACAGTGGGCGTCCAGGAACGTGATCACCTGGCCCTTGGAAGCCGCGGCCCCGCGGAGCCGAGCCCGGATCAGCCCCGAGCGCTGCTCCATCCGGATGATTTTTACGGGCACCTCCAGGTTCTTCACATAGTTCTCTAAGGAGGCCTTCAGAAACTCTGTCAAACATAATTAGGGGAGTGGAAACAGAGAGAAAACATGATTTTCAGTGAGGTTCAGCAACTGCTGAAGGCAACAAAGGACACACAACGTTCCCCCTGCTTGTTGGATCATCTCAGGGGGTTTGGAATGAGATGATCTTTAAGGTCCCTTCCAGCCCAACCCATTCTCGGGTTCTCTGATAGAATCCCAGGAATTCTAAATAAATCACACTCAATTATTTCTTGAAATAAACCACCAAATAGTGAGTGCAAAACAGAGGCACTTTGGCCAATTCGCCAACGGTTCGATACAAAAAGGGTCGTTTTTGATGAATTTCACCATTTGAGCTCTTTGGCTGCTTTTAGGAAAAACTGGAGTTACTTGGCGAAAATCTTCCTCCACCTTCTGGAACAGAGAACCATTAAGCCACTTAATGAACAGGGAAATGCAGGAGAGTAATTAGAGTTAAGTTAATGCTCCATGAGGCAGAACTAAAGGACAGAGTCGCTGCATCCTCTGTCCCTGGAGCAGCTGCAGCTCCAGGTTGTATTTGCCATTAGGCACATTTGGCTACTCCAGGAAAATTTATCATTCCATTGATTCCATTTAGAGAACATTATGTGATTCCTTTTCCAGGTAGTATCAGTTTCACATGGAGACAGTTTTCCTTCTAAAGCCTGGCTTTAAAAATAGAACTGGAAAAAAAAAAAAAACAAGAGCAAAAGAAATGACCCCAAATAGGAGCAATAGAGGCAGGGGTTGGAATGAGATGGTCTTCAAGGTCCCTTCCAACACATCCTGGGATTCCATCAAATTGGCTCAGTGTGGATATTCAGGAAATCACAGAATGAGAGGGTTGAGAGACAGGGAGAGATGTGGAAAAGGACTGACCTTTAGAGGAACGTGAAACATTAAACTGCAATGCAAAAAAAGCACTGATGGAGTTCTGGATACAACCTTAGAGCCTCTTCCAATGCTGAAAGGGGCTCCAGGAGAGCTGGAGAGGGACTGGGGACAAGGGATGGAGGGATAGGACACAGGGAATGGCTTTAAACGGACATGGGCAAAGTTAGATGGGATACTGGGAAGGAATTCCTGGCTGGGAGGGTGGAGAGGCCCTGGCCCAGGTTGGGCAGAGAAGCTGTGGCTGTCCCTGGATCCCTGGAAGTGTCCAAGGCCAGGTTGGAGCAACCTGGGCTAGTGGAAGGTGTCCCTGCCCGTGGTGGCAGGGCTGGACTAGGTGACCTTTAAAAATGTCTTCCAACCCAAACCAGGCTGGGACGTTTTTAGTTACCCCCTAACAACCCATCTGTACACACATCAACGTCTCCACCTCTGCCCACACTTCTGCTTCTGATCATTGCATGGAATCACAGAAAAGTTTGGGTTGGAGGGGACCTTAAAAGTCATCTGTCCATGGGCAGGGACACCTTCCACTAGCCCAGATTGCTCCAAGTCCTGTCCAACCTGCCCTTGGACACTGCCAGGGACGGGGCAGCCACGACTATTGGACATGAGAAAAAACTGGAAGGACATTCAAAAAACCCCCAAGAAATGCCAAAATCTGACCAGCACCAACTGCCAGCCACACTCCAACCCCCTGCCCAGGAGGGGACCCTCACAGGACCCTCAGGCTGGTGCTAGGAGAAGCCCTGGGATGGGAATTGCTGTGTCCTAGCCCCACCTCTCTCGCTGGCGTCGTCCACCAGGATGATCTCGCGGAGCAGGCGCGGCGGCGAGCGGTTGATGACGCTGGACACCGTGCGCAGCAGCGTGCTCCACGCCTCGTTGTGGAACACGATCACCACGCTCGTGTTGGGCAGCTCCTCGGGGTACACCTTCGTCTTGCACCTGCCCCAGACACAGCAAAACCACGGGGAAAGGGAGGTTAATCTTTAAAACGGCCCTAAGGGGCTCTACCGATGGAAAACGGGGCTGGGAAGCAGCCACGGCACCGCCCCAGGGGAACCTGCCGTGTCCAGGTGGTTGAAGAGGATGGAGGTGAAGGGAGGAGGCAAACTGGAGATACAGGGACTGAAACACCGACTGCTGTGACGTGAGGCTGCTCTGCATGGGAACGTTTGGCTTTTACCAACCCTCTGGAGGAAGTGAGACGTAGATTAGTTTTCACTGAACTGCCTCACACCGATTTTCCCGAGTCTCTGATTCACTCCAGAAGTTAGACAGCAAAGATCAATAAGCACACAAGCACACAGTGGATGTACCATCGCTATTCCTGCTCTCAAAGCCGTTCCCATTTGCAGGAAGTGCAATGGAAAACAAGCACAACCCAGCCAGAGGTGACTGATCCCTACCCTGAGTTCCACCTCACTCCTGGCTGGGCACGGTCATGCTCTGCCCCCAGTGCTCATCAACCTCTTTTGGGCTTGACACCTCTTTCCCTGGAGGAATTTCCCCAATATCCAACCTGCCCCTCCCCTGGCCCAGCTGGAGGCCGTTCCCTCTCCTCCTGTCCCTGTTCCCTGGGAGCAGAGCCCGACCCCCCCCGGCTCCCCCCTCCTGTCAGGGAGTTGCAGAGCCAGAAGGTCCCCCCTGAGCCTCCTTTGCTCCAGGCTGAGCCCCCCCAGCTCCCTCAGCTCCTCCTGCTGCTCCAGCCCCTTCCCAGCTCCATGACACAGCTTCCCACAGCCTGTACCCCCACCAGGCCTCAGAGCCCCTGCCCAGGGACTGTGAGCACACAACAGATAAAACCCTTTTCTGAAACCAAACAGTGACTCACAGACTAATTTTTCCAATTCAGAAATCCAGCCCGTGCTGAAGAAATGATGGATCAGTCTCCTGCTCCTCACGGGCTCCCAGACACTCGGGCTCCCTCCCTCTCATCCTGACTGTACAATACTCACTGATTGTTAACTCACACAACACCAGAATCCTTGTCCCACAATCCCTGTTTTTGTCCCTGCAGCCACCAGCTGCCACCTCATGAATACACATGAAGTCAAGGCAGCTGTTTGAATGGCAGAAAAACATGTTTCTCATGATCAGTGACATGGAAAATGAGCAAAACTCTCCCTATTCCCCGTTCTTCCCACTGGATGTGGGCAAATTGTGGGAGCAGCAAGGTTTGCCCCAGGATTTTCACAGAATCAGAGTCACAGACTGGTTTGGGTTGGAAGGACCTTAAAGCTCATCCAGTGCCATGGGCAGGGACACCTTCCACCAGCCCAGGTGGCTCCAAGCCCCGTCCAACCTGGCCTGGGACACTTCCAGGGATCCAGGGGCAGCCACAGCTTCTCTGCCCAACCTGGGCCAGGGCCTCCTCACCCTGACAGGCAAGAACCTCCCAGCTCATCTCACAGCCCATCCCCTGAAAAACCAGAACAAGCACAACAATTTAATCATTAAGGACTCTTGTTCTAGCAGTGAAACTTCGATTAAACTTTTCTTGCTGCTGTCTGTAATTCCACAGCCTCTTCCAACTCCTCAGCTGAGCCCAGAGCCTCATTCCCACATTTCCCTGCAGGGGAAGAACAAAAGCTGAACTTTGTTCCTCACACCTGGTCAGGCCAGGAGCAGCAAACACAGAAATCCCATTCCTGACCTGCTCTACACCACGGAACCAATTTCATGCCTGGACAGCCCTGACTGTTAAATGAGAAAACGCAGTTACAGCCTCTCCGGGGTGGGCTCTGCTCCACAGGGGCTGGAGGAGCCTGGGGGGACACAGGGACTGGCCTGGGATGAGCTGCTAAGGAAAAGCAGAGCTGCTATAACACTGGTCTCCCTTAAATGTGCCAGTCCCACGTGTTTTCCTGAAGCGCATCCCACAGGACAAATGGATTACACGTGAACACCACCAAATAAAGCCATTTACCCTCCTTCATCTGGGCTGAATTGCAGGAACAACAAATAGTGGTCTCACCTGAAGAATCTAATCAAGGCTCCCTGCCCTGAACACGGATCTGGGGCACAGGAGGATTTTCACCAATGTTTCACCCAGGAAATTTTCACAGACAGTGGTTGCCAGTCCTGAGCTGCTTCTTCCCAAGCCTCTCCCCCCACCCTGGGACCACCTCTCACGGGTTTTGCTTCGCAGAATCCAACACTAAACTGTGGCCCCACATTCAAGCCATGATTCCTCTCTAACAAATCATAATGTTTCTGCTCAGAAGCGGATGCTCCTAAGCACAAAGACTCACACAGGAGCTAATTTCAACCTACATTTCAGAAAAAAAATCCAATTATAATGGTCTAGCAATTTGGAGACAAGCACTTGCAACCCTACTCAGCCAGAAAAGATTGAAGATGGATTTCTTCCCTTGCTGCAGAAAATACTTCAAAACAAAATTAAGCATTTCTCTGTTGAATTAAACTGATTTCAGGTTTCATCAATAGCTACTTCAAATTAGAATCTTCAAGCTGGCCATTCCCAACAGGACTTGAGCAATCAAGGGACATTCTTCGGGGGACAACTCTGGACGTAAGGGGAGGTAAATTAAACTGTTTGTGTGACATCACATTCAGGAGATGGAATTAAAATGCCAACCCCAGAGCCACAGTGCTCCGACAGAGCTCCTGGGAGGGGATTTCGTGGTGTCCTCATGAGGGAACTCCTTCCCACACAAACCAGAGCAACCTCTCACTGACTCTGGAGCCAGGCTGGGAGAGCTGGGGGGGTTCCCCTGGAGAAGAGAAGGCTCCAGGGAGAGCTGAGAGCCCCTTGCAGGGCCTAAAGGGGCTCCAGGAGAGCTGGAGAGGGACTGGGGACAAGGCAGGGAGGGACAGGACACAGGGAATGGCTTCTCACTGCCAGAGGGCAGGGAGAGATGGGAGATTGGGAAGGGATTGCTGGCTGGGAGGGTGGGGAGGCCCTGGCCCAGGGTGGGCAGAGAAGCTGTGGCTACCCCTGGATCCCTGGCAGTGTCCAAGGGCAGCTTGGACGGGGCTTGGAGCAACTTGGGATAGAATCCACCCCTTCCCTGGGTAGATCAATCCACAAACTGAGTTTTTCCAGGATGAAACACTTTCCTATCCCTTGTACTTGACCCCACCTTCCAGATCACTTCAGATCTCTCTGGCCTCGAGTATTCTGCTGCACTTAGTGCAGCTGCACCACAACCAAACACTGACTGAATCCATTCCCACCTCCATAACCTCCATCTGATTTATCACCTCTACACCTCGGTAACATCCCTCCCTTCAGTCCAGGATCACCCCTAACACAGCAGCACCCACACCTACACAGGTCATCACAGATTTCCCACAAGACATGTCCAGCAAGAGCATTATTTTTTTTATTTTATTTTCTTCTCCTCACCTTATTTTGCCACAAAAATCGGCCCAAACCCTGTAGCAGAACCTTGCATTGATAAAGTGAAAAGCACAGCGAGTGGAAACCTGGGGCCTCTGTGCCCATGCCAATAAAAATCAGTCTCTCTGTCTCACACTAAACATATTAACCATAAAATCATATTCTTCCTGAAGAGCAGACCATTATAAATTGGCTTTCGGAACAATCTGATACTCCCTAAAGACAGAGGATGTACAGAAAGCTTCTGTCTGAAGAGGAAAATGGGGAAATTATTTTTCTCAATGCCCTCTGTCCTTTCACCAGAGAAGACAGAACTTCTTTTCATCAAGAAAATGCATTTAGACACATTTCCCTCAGTGTTAAACAGCCCTTCTCCCTCAGCTGAGCACAACCAGTCACTGAGGTGAATATTCCTGTTCTCCTTCAGTTCTTTGCAGGCACTCAGGAATAAAATCCAGGCAAAAAAGCATTAACTTTATGTAAAATCTCATGGGGACCTGAAGGATTTCATTTCAATCAAAGCATTACAAGCAAGACCTGAGCCAAGTGACAATTCAGTTTAAAAAGCCAAAGTAATGGGAGACTTTAGAAGACCTAATCACTTGTGTATGATTAGCTTTGGTTTTATTTATCTCGATTTTTATTGGTTATAAGCTGCTATACTTCTAAATCTGACCATGGGATTTATAGAACAGGGGATAAAAGGAAAGCAGGACAAAAAATTAATTGGAAAAAGATAAAATCCAATAAACACAAGGCTTCTATAACAATTCTGTGGGAAAAAAAAAAATCCCACCTCTAAAAATTTACTTAACAAAAGCATGAAGTTTGGATAATGCTTCACACATGAAATTCCAGTTGGAAATCCTCTGGAGAATGTCCTGTTATGAAAAAGTTTTCCTCTGCAAATTCCACTGCAGGTAATGCAATGGACTTGGTGAAACTCTCCCTTGAGCTCTGCCACAGCCCCCAAGTCACCACACAAACTTCAGGCTTCCCTCACAAATCATAGGTTATTAAAATTAAAAATCAAAATAAAAAAACCTCCAAGTCCCCTTCAGTTTTTAAATTATCTCACAAATCTTTGACAGATGTTCCAGAAAATGTCTATGGACAAAAGGAAAGGCAAACCACATCCTGCAGATAGATTTTGGCATTGGTAGCATTTTCTCTTTACCAGCTTTAAAATGTCGATTTTTGACGGCTGACAGCAGAGTCTGGAAATTTATAAAGCAGACATTGATGTTTCTATCTTTTCAAAACCTTGGGAATAAAGTTTTCCCTGAAGATCAAAATATTTAAATTATTCCAGGTGATAAGAGGCACCAGAGTGTGTTTTGTTATGGAGAAGTGAAGGTTCCAGGGAGAGCTGAGAGACTAAAGGGGCTCCAGGAGAGCTGGAGAGGGACTGGGGACAAGGGCTGGAGGGACAGGACACAGGGAATGGCTTCCCAGTGCCAGAGGGCAGGGAGAGATGGGAGATTGGGAAGGATTTGCTGGCTGGGAGGGTGGGGAGGCCCTGGCCCAGGTTGGGCAGAGAAGCTGTGGCTGCCCCTGGATCCCTGGAAGTGTCCAAGGCCAGGTTGGACGGGGCTTGGAGCAACCTGGGCTGGTGGAAGGTGCCCCTGCCCATGGCAGGGGTTGGGAATGGGATGATCCTGAATGTCCCTTCCCACCCCAGCCATTCCACGACCACAGGACTCACCCGTCCAGCCTGACGTCGGGCAAGCTGCGGTTGAGGGCGATGAGGTCACTGGCCATCAGGTTGAACTGGTTGATCTTAAACAGCTCCTTCATCTTCTCCTGGTCATCCTTGGGAATGAGCACAGCCTTTCCCATCTCTCCCGGCCCTTCCTGGTTCCGGGAAATAACGGCTGCAACACAAACAGCAAAAGCCACTTCCCGTTGGTGTCGTGGGATTTATCCTGCGGGGCTCGGCAGCGTTTGGTGTTCTATGAGGAATGCTGAAAACCAACCAAGACACGCGTTTTCCCTGCTCCACTGGGAGGTTTGCTCTCCATCCAGACCCAAATGAACATCTAGTTCCACTCTAAGATGATGAAACCCCCCAGATTTGTTCACCTGCAGCTCTTGGCTGCAATCACAACAACAATAAATGACAATTCCCAAGAGACTTCCATCAGGATTACAGAGCCCAGCACCAGAAGCTGTGCTGGGAGAACCTGCAGACAGAACAGGTTTGGAAATCACTTCTATGGACACTGGAAATACCTGAGGAACATGTACATTAATCTAATTTTAACCAACTCCTTCTATTTTTCATTCCGTTTTAATTCCCAGGCATGTAACAGCACAATCCCATCCTGGTAAATAATTAAACAATCCTCAGTGACAGAGAGGAAATTGTAATATTCCAACCCTGCAGAGGGTCTTTTACATATTATTAGAGATTATTTTGGGGAAATATTTGTATTTTGAATTTTAAGGAAAAACACAGTACCATCTCATAAAAGCACAGGAAAAGAAACAAGATACATCCTGCCTTTTTAGGGAACAGTATAGGGAAAGAAAGGAAAAATCCCATGTGCAGAGATAATTATAATATTCCCTCTCAGTAGCGCTTCCAAATGGTTTGGGCTGTGAGATAAATTCTCTGAGATAAAATTCTGGGTTTTTTTAAATAAATAAAATTTAATATTATTCTATTAACGTTATTTAGTATTTTATATATTTGTGTTGATTGTATAAATAAATATCAAGTTAATATTTTATATATATATATAATTTTTTTTTAAATGACATTAACTAGCGGTGTAGTCACGAATTCTAGTCCCGGCTCCAGGTGAGAGGGATCAGCAGCTCTGCTCAGACATGGAAAAAGGGATGCTGCCAACCCCAATCCACGTTAACCCCCGAGCCCCTCATCCCAAGGGAATCCCATGGGATACAACAGTCACTGGAGTCCCCACGTTAAGATTCAAGGTCTACCCAAAAGCACTTTCATCTTTGCTGTAATCACAGCAAAAGCGAGCAATTCCTTGCTGCTGCAGCACATCCAGGTGCTGCTCCTGACCAAGGGGAGGGATAAAATCCCCAAATGAGTGAGGAAGGACTCCCCGACCACCCCAACGAGCGCCCGCGGTTGTGGCGCGTTCCCGGCCAGGCTCAGCCGCGGGCGGTGGGATGCACACGGAGGGAACCCCTGTGCCCCTGCAGAGCTGCCCCGGTAGGTGTGCAGGGTCACTGGGGTTATTCACGGCTCAATCCAAAGGGCAGCTCCTGCAGGAGAAGGATACGGGAGGCAAACGAACACTCGGGGTTAGAAAACAACAAAAACCCGGCAAGGCTCGTAAATCCTTGGATCTGCGCGGTGCTGCCGTGCGTGTTTGGGCAGCAGTCCCCGGGCAGTGCCTGGGCTGAATTGTTAAATAAATCGAAGGCTTTGAAATCCATTGAGCTTGGTTTTTTTTCCCTCTCTTTATCGTGAATTCCGTGCTCTCTATTCCCCACTGCCCCGAGGACCTCGGCGCTTGCACTGAGCCCTTGCGAGGGGCCCTTCTCATTTCCAAAGGAGCTCTGTGCTGACAGATGATGAAAAATGGCTGCAGGCAGAATGCTGGAGAAACAGCACTGCCATTCCTGGTGGGCACTCCTGCAGCCAGCTCCCTTATCCAGTGCTGGAGAAACAGCACTGCCATTCCTGGTGGGCACTCCTGCAGCCAGCTCCCTTATCCCGTGCGCTCCGGGACGGGCAGCAGAGGGGAGCTGCTCGTTCCTGGTCTTGCAGGTGAGGCTGGTTTTGGTGGATGAATTTGCTTTTAAATACTAAAAAGCACTCTTCCAAAATATTTGCAATTCCCTTCAGTAAGTTCACGAGGAGAAGTGCTGAATCACTGCTCCTTGGTGCAACCACGACATGGAGTTAAGGGAGATGCTTCCTTGGAAAAGTGGGAAGCGTGTACAGCTCCTCCTGGAATTGCACAGGGGGGACAAGGTGCACAGCTCCTTTCAGGGATTACTTTGGTTTCAAAATCATGACGAATCACTCCAGAAGAAGAGTTTGATAGCAAAGTAAAACAGCCTTGTTTCTAGCCTTTGTGAGAAGTTTATGGATTTCACAGGATCCCAGACTGGTTTGGGTGGGAAGGGACATTAAAGCCTATCCAGTGCCACCCCCTACCATGGGCAGGGACACCTTCCACCAGCCCAGGTTGCTCCAAGCCCCGTCCAACCTGGCCTTGGACACTTCCAGGGATCCAGGGGCAGGCACAGCTTCTCTGCCCCACCTGGGCCAGGGCCTCCCCGCCCTCCCAGCCAGCAATTCCTTCCCCAATAATTTGTTGCCATAAACTCCACACAGAATCCAATAAAGTCAAGGATTGATTTGCCATTTCCATGATGAATCTCTGCAGCTCAGAACTACACATGGACTTATCTTAATCCAGAACATAAAGAATTCTAGTTTTAATTATACAGCAGCAATAAATCCTGTAAAGTTGTCATAAACATCATTAAATAGATCATTTACTTCTCAGTGTTTCTCAACATAAGAGTGCCAGGATTCCACAAAAAGAATTGCTTTTCAACACTAAAAGCATCAGCACTCTTAACTTCTGCCAGAAATAAGACATTTTTAGCATTTCTGGTACACATGTTGTCTGGAGACAGCCCAGCCCACGCTGCCTCTGCTCCCAGTAGCCTCGAGGTAGAAAAGCTGAAGAGGTGTAAGGAGGTCTGGAGTGAGAGAAGAAACTGAGCTGCAGAGTTCCAAAAAACATCCTTTGGGATGGATGGGAAATCATTTTAGGGATAGTGGCTGGTGTTTCTAAGAGAAGATCTGAAAGGAGGCATCTTCTCATCAAAGAACTACAGCAACTCTTATATTTTTGTATGAAAACCAGTGTGTCCCAGCCCCAGGGCAGTGCCCGTCCCACCCCCAGTGCTGGGGCAGTTCTGGCACCTCAGACAGGACCCGGAGGGGCTGGAGCGTGTGCAGGGAAGGGAACGGAGCTGGGAAGGGGCTGGAGCAGCAGGAGGGGCTGAGGGAGCTGGGGGGGCTCAGCCTGGAGCAAAGGAGGCTCAGGGGGGACCTTCTGGCTCTGCAACTCCCTGACAGGAGGGGGGAGCCGGGGGGGGTCGGGCTCTGCTGCCAGGGAACAGGGACAGGAGGAGAGGGAACGGCCTCCAGCTGGGCCAGGGCAGGGGCAGGGGGGACAGGAGGAGGAATTTCTCCCTGGAAAGGGTGGTCAGGCACTGGCAGGGGCTGCCCAGGGAGGTTGGGAGTGCCCAGCCCTGGAGGTGCCCAAGGAAGGCCTGGCCGTGGCACTCAGTGCTCTGGGCTGGGGGACAAGGGGGGCATCGGGCACAGGGGGGACTTGATGATCCTGGAGGGCTTTTCCAGTCCCAATGATTCTGGGATTCTGGAGTTCTAAAGCTCAGTAAAACCTCCTTCCAGCACAGCACGAGGTCTGTGGGCAAACAGCCGCCTGCGCTGGGAGGATCCATAAATCTGTTTATTCCTGGGAGAGGTGCTGCGGGGGTGGGACATCTCCTGTGCTCCACAGCAGCTCCACGTGGCCGCCATGGATGAGAGAACAGGCAATTTGGGAAAGCATTAACTGAATTAATGGATATGTTCCCATCATCATTATGGCACCGTGTGCTACAGGGGCTAAAGATTAAAAGACTTTAAATTAAACAAATTCAAAGGCAACAGCTCCACAAAGTACAGCAGCAAGGAACCACCACACAACAAGGAGAGTCATTACTCCTGGTCCCTGAAAAGAACACATTTAAGAACAAACATTTTCAACACAAGGGCTGTGATATCCAGGGAATTCCACACAGGGATAGGGAAATCACACACTAACAGGCTCAAATTCTTCCCGCAGCACGACAGAGCCCCTGGACACCGGGACTGGAAGGTTTCAGAACAGCAATAAAACACAGAGGTGTAAACTAAATTCAAATTAATGTAGATATTTGTTTCCTCAGAAGGGTAACATTTTCCTCCTCACAAGAGCCAATAAGATTCCCAAGCATTCCTTAAACTGCTCCTTAATTTACCAGATTCTCACAACTCCTCTGGCCGTGCTCAACCCAAACCAGGGGAACATCAAAATGCAAACTGGAATGGTGTTCCCTGGATCACAGTCCTTCCCAGCTGCTGCCATGGACACCACATGGACACAGACCTGGGCTGCCTTTCCTTCTGAAAAAAAAAAAAAATTTAATCCCATTAGTAAATCCCAAAATCATTGACTGGTTTGGGAAGGGACATTAAAGCCCATCTCATTCCCATCCTCTGCCATGGGCAGGGACACCTTCCACCAGCCCAGGTTGCTCCAAGCCCCGTCCAACCTGGCCTTGGACACTTCCAGGGATCCAGGGGCAGCCACAGCTTCTCTGCCCAACCTGGGCCAGGGCCTCCCCACCCTCCCAGCCAGCAATTCCTTCCCAATCTCCCATCTCTCCCTGCCCTCTGGCACTGGGAAGCCATTCCCTGTGTCCTGTCCCTCCATCCCTTGTCCCCAGTCCCTCTCCAGCTCTCCTGGAGCCCCTTTAGGCCCTGCAAGGGGCTCTCAGCTCTCCCTGGAGCCTTCTCTTCTCCAGGGGAACCCCCCCAGCTCTCCCAGCCTGGCTCCAGAGCAGAGGGGCTCCAGCCCTTGGAGCAGCTCCATGACCTCCTCTGGACCTGCTCCAGCAGCTCCACGTCCTTCCTGACAAAAGAACAATGTAAAGGTTTAAATGCCAGAATGGTCTGATGAGAAGATAATAATAATAATAATAATCAAGGACATCAGGACTTCTCTTGCTGAGGACTCTCAGGTGCCTTTTGCAAACAATGGAAGGACGGCCATTCCTAAAATAAAACCATAAAAAAGGCAGTAATTTGGGAGTGGAGTTAACAGCTGAGTTCTTTGTAATATTGCAAGGTCGAATTAAACCCCGCTGCCAGGATGGAGGGTAATTGCTGCTGGGAATTGTTGTACCAAGGAGACCTGCAAGAAGGGGCAGGAGCAGGCGTTCAGTGACAGTTTGGAGCTCCCAGTTCTGTGTTCTCAGCTTCCTACTGCTTTTTATAGTCTGAATTTTTATGCCATAGCTGTGGAAAAGGAAGGGAAAAAAACCCCTTCCTAAATAATCCCACCTGGTTCTGTCATTTTTGATGGGGAACCAACTAATGAATTTCTCACAAAATCCCCCCAAAACAAGCAGGTAACCCCCCCACTGGTGGCTCTAAATGTGTGCCCAGAAACACAGAAATAAACCTCCAAATTGCAGCCTCAGACAAACAAACAGCAGAGTTTAAATGAATCTCCAGACCAAGTTCATCTCCCAAAATACCCATAATTAAGGTTTTATATGATTTGTTTTCCAACTGAAAGGACCCATGTTCATCACCCTCACTGTGTCCCTGCCCATGGCAGGGGGTGGAATGAGATGGGCTTTAAGGTCCCTTCCAACCCAAACCACCCTGGGATTCTGGGATTTTAGAACATTTAAGTGATATTTTTATTACTTTTGCATTATTCCTTGTACCCTGGTCCAGCACAAACAAACAATAAACCATGGGAGGTTTAGCTCAGAGTTAATTTGAGGGGCACAACCTCCCTGTTTTTTCCCTGAGACTGATCCTGTCCTCATTCTATAAAATTTAGCAAAAGATAAATCACATTTATGTTGCATCCTCTGCCTTGTCTTATCTGTGGCTCACAACTGCGAAGGGTTGTTTTGGTTTTATTGTTTGGTTTTTTTTTTTAATACACCCTCAGAATGTCACAGCAACTTCTGCATCTACAGAAACTCCCAAACATTCCCTAAAGAGAATTATTTCAGGAATAACCATTTAATTAAAGGTGACATAAGCAGCAGTTTAAAGGCAGTTGAAGAAATCCCCATTGTAGCAGTGGCATAATGCTTTCCTTAAAGAAAACCATCTTCAAAACCCCCCAAAAGTATCAATTAACATAAAAACTGACTTTGTGCAATTTCTATAAGGAACATTTTACCTACAGGTAGACTCAGGAGTCCTAGACATTGTCAACATACAGTGAAAAAAAATTAAAAATACTTGAACCACTGAAATAAGAGGAAAAAAAAAAAAAAAAATTTTAAATCCCCAACCAACCAGAACTGCCCCTTTGGGTTTTTTTGGGATGTATAGAAATGCCTCCAGCATTCTTAAACTGAAAAACAAAGGGATTCTCGAAGTATGGCAAATATAATATATAAATATCAAGGCTTTTTACACAACACATCTCTCAGTTCCATTGTCTTGTCATGTCATATTTAAGGATTAAAGTGTCAACCACTCAGGAGTGCTCAGATCCCTCCACGATGAACGCCCTGGACACGGAATCCTGGAGGAAGCTCCACTCAATGCTTGACTGAAACGTTTCTCCACGATCCACATCTCTCCCCCTCCAAAGGGAACCAGAGCTCTGAGAAGTCACAACAACCAAACAAGCCACAAAAGCCTCTTCCCACCCCAGCTTTGCCCAGTGGAGCTACTTGTGTGTTTCTCCTTCATGGAGCCAACTGCAGAACCCTCCAGCCTGGCACACCCCAGGGATAACATCAGCGTGAAGAGGAGGGGAGGTTCACGTTGGATATTAGGGAATATTTTTCATGGGAAGGGTTGGAAAGCTTCGAAGAGGCTGCCCAGGGCAGAGGTGGAGTCCCTGTCCCCAGAGAGGTTCAAAAACATCTGGATGTGGCACCTGGGTACGTGGTTCAGTGGAGGTCATGGTTTTGGGTTCGATGACCTGAAAGGGCTTTTCCAACCTTAACAATTCCCTGATTCCAAAATTCAAGGAAAGAAACGTGTCCCAGCAGGGAGAACCACCCAGGCCACCATGAAGTGCAACGTTTGACCAAACAAACTACAAGCTCTACAAGAACACCTCAAGCACGTGACACAAAGCACCTCGAGATAATCAGGAGACTCGGATCCAGCACAAAAATCAGCCCCTGCCAAAGTCACAGCACATCCCACTTGGAATTACAGCTTCCACCGAGGAGCAAAATGAGGCAAATCGCCATTTCTTGAGGTTTAAAACTGGAAAATTCAATGCAGTTAAATTTTAAGACCATCAGGAGTGGAAAAAACTGCTGAACCCAGGAGGACCAGGCCCCAAAACACCGTATTTAAACTCCTGATTTCCACCAGAGGAGCAAAGAAGGGAGATTGGAGCTCCATAAAGGCTGAAACAAGAGAATTTAACGTGGTTCAATTATTCCTAAACCACGAAAGACCAACAAGTTTTTATTACAAAGGGCTCTTATCACTTAATGGAGAAAGCCTTTTCTGACTGAAGTTTTATTTGGTTTTCAGATCTCAACATTACACAGAGAACACTGGTCTGGTGATGCAGCACCTCCTGGAGAGCAGGATGATCTCGGTGCCTGGGACACCTCCAGCTGAATTCCCTGGGATGATTACACAGGATGTCCTGCCCAGGGGCTGTAATGTTCCCTCCAACCCAACCCATGCCATGATTCTGTGGTTATGGAGATCTCCACGGCTGGGGGTGGGGTGGTGTTGTGGGTCTTCTACAGTTTTGGGTTTCATTTCATTACTTGTCACAGGCCCCAAGTGTTTTATTGGCCTCAGAGGAGTCAGGACCCACCCCAAGCAGAGGATCTGATCCCCTGAGACAAACCTGGACAAAACAGCTGGAGAGGGATGGGAGACAAGGGATGGAGGGACAGGACACAGGGAATGGCTTCCCACTGCCAGAGGGCAGGGAGAGATGGGATATTGGGAAGCAATTCCTGGCTGGGAGGGTGGGGAGGCCCTGGCCCAGGTTGCCCAGAGAAGCTGTGGCTGCCCCTGGATCCCTGGAAGTGTCCAAGGCCAGGTTGGAGCCACCTGGGCTGGTAGAAGGTGTCCCTGCCCATGGCAGGGGGTGGAGCTGGATGATCCTGAATGTCCCTTCCCACCCAAACCATGCTGAGATTCCACAATTTCTTAGTTTGTCCACTTGCACCAGAATTGCCAAACTAGTTTCTACTGGAATTCCTTTCAAGAGGTGTATTTGGGTAACTTTTTGTGAATTGAAAGTGGCCGCTCCTCCGTGCTGATGAGCAAGCAGGGCACACCAGGCTCCTCTGGGGGGTCACTTCTGCAAAGCTCTGGGCAACAGTCCTTTTTCTCTTACTCAGCCAAAAATATTCCTTTTCCAAAGCTCTCTGCAGCTTCTTTTGCCCAGCCCTGGAGTGTGGGATTAGCAGCTGGAGGGAGGAAAGGGCTATTCCTGTCCCAGCCTCACACCAGGACTGATCCTCACAAGGTTCAAACCAGCCCAACTCAGACATGAACTTACCCCAGACACAAAGGGGGAGCAGGGGCTGTGACAGGTCATGGAATCATGGAATGGTTTGGGTTGGAAGGGACCTTAAAGCCCATCTTGTCACACCCCCTTCCTTCCCAACACCTTCCACTAGACCAGGTTGGGTCTAGAACAGAACCTGTCGCACCAAAAATCCTCTGATTTCATCTAAAAAAATTTACAAGGGAAGAGAAGGAAAGAAAACATTGGGAAGATACACCTGGAATTGTAAGGGTAGGAATGGAGCAATTCAGGAGTTAAACACTTCCAACATTTCCAGCTTCAATCCAGTCCTGACAATGAAGTCATGAAATACAATGCAAAAGGAAGGATTTCCACACTACAAAATTGTATCATGCTTTAATTAAACCGAGACTGAGAGTGAAAAAAGCTTCAGACAAGGCAAGACAGACAATTAGGGAAGAGACGGATACACAAGGAATAATTAATGGGATGTGTAAAACGAACTTGTGTCCAATCTGCAGGTGCTGATCCCCTCAGCGTGGGGGTAAACCAGGGAAGGATATAAAGGATATCAATCTTCCCAGCTGCAGCATAACAAAGCACTCCACTCTTCTGAACTAAAAAAAAAATCCAGGAATTTAATATAAAACGTACCAAAATATTGTCCATGTGACAGTATTTTATCTCACAAAAGGGTGGGGGGTGTTCAAGAGAAAAAGTAAAATTAAGTAAGTAAAAAAACCTTACTGCTTATGCCCTTCTCACTTCAAGTGTGAGGCTAAAACTAACAATATTTTATTCATACCATCAAGACAGACCCACACAAGCTTCTCACACAACGATTTATTCCAAAACACCAACCAAAAAGCTAAAAAGAATCATTATAAAGTCCTCAATGTACTGGATGTGTGGGGGCAAAGTCGTATTTCAACAAATAATCTGACAGCTGGAAGTTTGCAGACAGCTTTAAAACCCAGTCCTACCACACTCTGCACTACAGTGAGCCCATTTCTGGCAGCAAGGGAGAACATAATCTCCATTTTGTCAGCACTGTGTCATTTTTCTGTCACCCTGTGCAGCTGAAAGGCGCTGCTGACGTCTCCCAACAGCCCCGTGCTTGTGCCAGCAAGCAAAGGTTTGCAACACCCACTGAACAGTTCCCCTCAACCCTGAACCCACATCCCAGGTCAGCTCAAAGCACTGGGCCCAGGTACAAAACTACAGCAGGATCAGGAGATGTAAAAATCACACTGAAATGAGCTCTATATATATACAGAAAAAAAGCTGACATAAATGTTCATACTTCAAACCTGAATTTTTTTACTGTACCCACTTATTAGAACAAGAACCTTATGCTTCGCACTCATGAGTCTAGAAGTTTTCCTCAATATTACTGAAGGTTTTCCTGCTGGTTTCTAACCCAGAACTTGTTTAAAGGGATAAATGCTGGAAATCACAGAATCCTGGAATGGTGTGGGTAGGAAAGGACCTTAAAGCCCATCCTGATCCACCCACAGCACTTCCCACCAGCCCAGGTTACTCCAAGCCCCATTCCAAAACCAGGAAGGAGCATCAATGAAATCCAATAAAACTTCACACAGCTTGTTCCTACCAACTTCGAGTGACAGATTTTCCTCTTACTAGCAGAGATTTGACTTCACTTGAACCACAGAACTACTGACAGCATTTCAAAACACCACATACAGAAAAGAGGACTTTTTTTCCCCTCCCCTGCCAAATTTTTAGGGAAGTTGTTCCACTAAATTCTTAAACTGTATAAACTCAATGGGACTGATCCACGGCACAGACATTGCACGGAACAGGGAACTCCATTTCCAGGAGACACAAATCACAGATTTAAAGACACTTTTCAGACCCATTTCAGTCCAAACCAGTCAGGCAATCTTCCTCCTGTTAGCTGGTATTTAAACTACTCAATAATAAGAATTAATGGGAATTTATGGAACAACATTGCTCCAGGAAGGAATATGTGTCAGTGCATCCACGGTGTGCTGGAAAACAGGACGTTTTCTGGCTGGAGCTTGTAGGTTCAGAGCAGTGAGACCACAAGAACCAGGATGTGGTTATCTACACATTATCAATATGTAAATATATTATAATCTCTATACTATAGCATCCCTTGATTATATTGAAGTTTGCCCTCAGAAAACGATGCTGCCACAGCAGTTTCCCCTCGATTTAAGAGCCGTGGGGTGGAAACCCACAAATCAACTGAATGTGTTGCCACAACACCCAAAGCAGCTCTTGACATGTGATTTCCCAACCAGCTGGTGCCAGGATTCCAGGCAATACCCACTGTTACACCTTCCTGAGCTGTTATTATTATTATATTAAGGATATTTGCTCACGCTGGTGCAGACAATGCAGGGCCTACAGGGATGGAGGGACAAAGGTGGCCATGGAAACCCCCAAAATCAAAGCCTCGTTTCCTAAACCTGGCCAGAACCCCAAATTTTCATTACAGCCCCAAATACTTCCTTCACTTGCTTCCCACCATCATAACATAGATATTTTATCTTTCAAAACACATAAATACATTAAATAAGTGAATTTCCTCCCACCTTGAGCTTTCTTCACAGTAGCTCTTTAATAATTTTTAGTAATTTCTGAATAAAAGGCACCAAAATAACACTAAATGTTTGTCACCACTTCATTAAAATCTAAAACACCCACTGCCACCACAAGGAGAATTATTCAGGTTGCAAAGACCAGCACTCAAGATTCCAATGTGACCTCCTTGTTCACACTAATTAATTAATCACATTTACAATTACTGGTTCAATCACGGCCCACACTCATAGTATTATTTAGAGAGCAAGACTTTACTTCCCTCCAGCTTTATATTTTTATATTTTATAATACATAATGTGTAAAATATAAAAACCCTACATATTTTACTCTTAACGTGGACAAAAAAAAAATGTCAAAATCTGTCTAAAAAAACCCCCAGTTTTCCAAACAGAAAACACTTGGTTTAACCAACATTTTGAATTTGAAATTCAGGACTAGAGAGTCTTCTATCACAAAGTCGATGCCACTTCAAATTCCTCAGTCGTGAATGAATCTTTCCTCCCTAATTATTAATGAAATGACTTCAAATTACCACATCAATTTAAATTTCTATTGCTGTATCGATTCCTTTCGTGTCTTATTTAACATCCTTGTGGGAACCCTGTAATTTTACGTTTACAGATCATCTGCATCCTCAATTAGGGCCTTTCAGAGCCCATAAACGAACTATTAGTGAGACAAAGGTGATGGTACTTCGTCTGCAGGTGCTTTAAAACAACTCCCTTTCCATCAGAACAACTCCCGGCCCTGCCACAAAGAGGATTTCAAAGCCTGGATTGGGAGCTCCTTAAATTTGAACAACATGTTTAACTCCTGAAGTAAAACACAAACAGCTCCAGGAGAAACAGATGAAGGCATTTTGCTGAATCTCTGCAACAAAATGAAAAATGACTCCGGATTCGTTTTAATTTCCAGTGCCGACTTAGTATTTATATTTACATTTTTCTATTATTTACCTTTCCTGTTTCCAATTTTCCATCTACTTTTCCTGTTTACAATTTTCTATTTACTTCTTCTATTTACAGTTTTACATTTGCCTTTTTATACCTACTTTTTCTATTTACAATTTCATACTTACTTGTCATATTTACATTTTGTGTTTACGTTTCCGTATTTAGCTTTTACATTTACTTTTTATACTCACATTTTATAGAAATAAATAGAGCAACACATCAATAGGTCACTTAACCGGTCGTTTAAGTCCCTTGCAACCCAAACCATTGCAAGAAACAGGAAGACAACTGAAGCTGCTGGGAAGCCACTGAAGCAGCACAGAAAGTACTTCAGGTCCTGGGATTCTGTCTGATCGCAGGAGTCATTTAGGCAAACATTCCCGAAGGCAGGCACTTAAAGGAAATCCATGGCTTTATGTCAGAGGAGCAGAGGTGGCACTTACCCCTCAGGGCGGGCAGCAGGGACCTCTCCTTCTTGTCATCGCACTTGTTGCACTCGCTGAAGTAGAGCAGCAGGAACACGTCCACCAGCACCCACAGCAGGGACGTGGCCAGAACCACCTTGCAGTAAATGAGCCTCCTCATCCTCTGCTGGGCTCTGGCTCCAGAGGCAGGGAAGCGCCGGGGGGCTCAGGGGGTCACAGTCCCGCAGCTAAAAGCCGCCACGGGAGCAGGGACGAGCGTCCCCCTGCAAGGGAGAGACACACAACACACCCTCACAGCCAGCAGGCTCAGCCTGGGGGAACAGCAGGTCACGTCAGCACACACAGCTGCACTTCCCTCCACGGGTTTACGATGCTACCGGAGATCTCCCAACGCTACGAGCAAGTTAAAAATTCACTTGCCAAAAAAAGTGTTGGCCACCGCCTTGCAGTGCCCAAAGATGGCCCGTGAAGGAACACCGCAGTCAGTCCCAGGCACAACGGGGCCCTGGCCTCCGACAGTAAATTTGGGCACACGAAGGGAAGGGCGAGGCCACCATGTCTCATTCTCCAAGGGCTGGAGCCCCTCTGCTCTGGAGCCAGGCTGGGAGAGCTGGGGGGGTTCCCTGGAGAAGAGAAGGCTCCAGGGAGAGCTGAGAGCCCCTTGCAGGGCCTAAAGGGGCTCCAGGAGAGCTGGAGAGGGACTGGGGACAAGGGAGGGAGGGACAGGACACAGGGAATGGCTTCCCAGTGCCAGAGGGCAGGGAGAGATGGGAGATTGGGAAGGAATTGCTGGCTGGGAGGGTGGGCAGGCCCTGGCCCAGGTTGGGCAGAGAAGCTGTGGCTGCCCCTGGATCCCTGGAAGTGTCCCAGGCCAGGTTGGACGGGGCTTGGAGCCACCTGGGCTGGTGGAAGGTGTCCCTGCCCAGGGCACGGGATGGAACTGGGTGGGATTTAAGGTCCCTTCCACCCAAACCAATCTGGGGTTCTCTGATCTCTACCCTGGCTGCAATTTGTGCTCAGATGACTGTAATTAAACCTCCCACTCACCATCACAACCTGCACTCCAGGCCAGGACTGGGAGTGCTGCCTCGGCCATGCTCCCAAAGAACCCCCTCAGCACTGAACTCCTGGATAATTTTCCAAGTGCCTATAAAAGAAAACATTAAATGCAATTTTTATGGATCACTGAGGGTGGAAAATCCCTCCCAGCCCATGGATCCCCCCTGTGCCCGATGCCCCCCTTGTCCCCCAGCCCAGAGCACTGAGTGCCACGGCCAGGCCTTCCTTGGGCACCTCCAGGGCTGGGCACTCCAAACCTCCCTGGGCAGCCCCTGCCAGTGCCTGACCACCCTTTCCAGGAAGGAATACTTTATCCATTACAAATTTCCATCCTGACTCTGAATCCCCTCAGGTCTCCAATCCAGCAGTATCACACAGGCAGCTTTACATTTTACATCCCATTTTAATTCCAGGTCATCTGAGCCAAGGGGATGGAAGACCTGGAATGATTTAAATAGTTTTTTAAATTATTCTTGAAGCATTATTGTGCTGTGTCCTCATTAATAACATTTTCCATCTGTCTTCAATATCAACACAATCAAGGGCTCTTCCCGCTAAGGGATTCACAGCAGCTGATTTAGGATTTCAGGGCACAGGAACTGGTGTTTCAGCGGAGCAAAAGTCATTTCCATGCTGGTCACCAGGAAGAGCTTTGTTACAGGAAGGGAATTGTAAAGGATAAACCCACATTGCCCAGAGAAGCTGTGGCTGCCCCTGGATCCCTGGAAGTGTCCAAGGCCAGGTTGGATGGACATGGAGCCACCTGGGCTGGTGGAAGGTGTCCCTGCCCACGGCAGGGAGTGGCACTGGTTGAGCTTTAAGGTCCCTCCCAACCCAAACCATTCCAGGATTTTGCGGTTCTATAATAAAATTCCCCCCTCCAGATCTCAGAAGAGATGAAGCTTCTCAAAGATCAGGTTTATTGTAAGTAAAATACAGAGTAACAAGGTTTCCAGGAAGAGGAGGAAGGTAAAAATGCTGAGGTTTTCATCTACCATCTCCAAGAATAAAGCTAATTTTAAAACATTATCTTGCAGCAGAGCAGCGAGGGAAACTCCTGCCCCCAAACCCTGCAGTTGGGGAGTGTTAGAAGCAATAAAAGCAGGTTTTTATAACAGAAAACAGGATGCAAATTTAGAAGTCATCCCCACTGCCAGCCTTTCCCAAAACTGCCACAATAAAGTGCTGTGGTAGGACAATGTTATGGAGGCTGCAAATCCAAGGTCTAAATACGTGGTAGAACTGGAAATGTAAAACCTTGACTTGCTTTTCTCATTTACTAAAAAAACCCACTTCTCTGCAGCTACAATTTGGTAAAACAAGGCAATTGTTCAGCATTTCTTGTTGTGAGTCCCCACACGGCCCCGTTTATTCCCCACCAGCCGGGCCACTCACAGAATGAACAATATTTAATTTTCTCAGGGGGCTCAAAGCCACAACATTCATCACCACTCCATCCAGCTGCCTCCGAAGCTCTTAATTCACTTTCACAGCACCTCTGTGAGACAAAATAAACATTGATCCAACAAAAACCCCAATTCTTGAGCCAGAATTTTCCCACCAGCGCTGCCAGACTCACTTTTTAGTGAAATTTTGGGTAATTTCAGACTCTTTTCCAGACTGATGGGGTGTCACCCCAAAGCTTTCCCTTCTCCAGGCTGAACAACCCCAATTCTCTCAGCCTTTCCTCCAGTAGAGCTGTTCCATCCCTCTGATTATCTCTGTGGCCTTTCCTGGACTCATTCCAACAGGTCAAATCCTTCCCTTTCCAAATGGCCACTTTCTGTAAATCAGGATCAGCACACCCTTGAACAGCCCCTTAATCTCTTGTCACTCTTAGGCCTCAACACGAATTAAGTGTCCTAATCCTTGAGCCAGACAGAAACAAACTGTTTGCAAAAACTCCTCACAGAAAGTCAGAACTGTCCAATTTCTCACCCAGCTTTTACTGATTCAGCACAGCAGCACAGCTGGAATCTGAGTCCAGTGACATCCTACAACTGCGATTACATCTTCCAAATTAATATCAAAACTATTTAATCTGATCTCTAAAAACCTGTGAGACTGCAACCTGTGCTGGCCACCTGTCCTCCCAGGGACACCAAACTGACTGATGGCATCTGCATGCCTGGATAAGGGAGGATACAAAGCCCAAATTATTAGTATGGGAGTATTGTTTCAAACCTAAATAGTCCTTTTTTTTTTCCTTAGGGAATGAAACCTAAAACGGAGCTGAACATCTTTTTTCAAGCCAACATTACTCTTAATGCCACCTTAAAAGTGTAATGAAGGACTTCCAGGAGCTGGGCCTGACAAAAACACGGCCTAATCTGACATTTGTGATAGGCAAGTGTGGGGAGGAATTCCACACCTCCTTCCTCTGCCAGATGTGGCAACATCTGCCTGCATCCACAGCAAGCTGCTGTGCAGCATCAGCTAGCGGTTGCTTGGCAACCAAGGGCCTGCTCCTGTGGGTACCAGACTCTCCCAAAATCCCTCCCAGGCTCTTTCCCTGTGGACCAGGCTCTCCCAAAATCCCTCCCAGGCTGCCCAGTGGCTCCCCAGTTTCCCCATCAGTCACCAGATGCAGAATGGAACTGGGAACCCTGGCCTGGCTTTCCCAGCTACAGGGAGGTTTGGGGATTGCTGTCAGGGAAGGGAAGGGAGTTGTTTTTCCTGCTGCCCAGTGGTTCCAGGCTCCTCCAGCCTCTCCCAGAGCTGAGCCTGCAGGTCCCGACAGCCACCTGGGACCAGCTGGAAATGCTGGGCAGTGCCAAGGGGGACCACAGGGCACCAGGAATCCAGCAGCATTCCAAAGCCTCTCCAAGGAGAAAGGCGACGAGTCCCAGTCACACTTAAAAGTTTCACTCCAACCACCAGGATGGTGACAGGGGAAGAGGAACTGAAGACACCCCAAAACCTGCCCCAGTGACGCCCGTGCCAGCTTTCTCAAGGGACAAGGGACAGAGCTGTGACCCAAACCACAGCAGGGCTCTCACTGCAGCTCAGCAGCACCTCACGGAAAGCAAATCAAAGACGTTCCTGAAAATCTGTTGTTATTGGTACTGCTGGTTTCTAAAACAGGTTTAGTTAAACATCACATTAAACATCAGCTGCAGCCACACAGAGACTTTCCCCGGTACCTCTGCACAGCACCAACCACAAAGAACAACTCCTCCTCCTCCTCTCGTCCTTCACATCCCTCTAAAAGTATTGAGGAGAAAAAATATGCAGGGAGGATAGAGAAGTGCCTTGGCTGAGGTTTTCGGAGCACATTTCCAGCGCTGTACACAGCCCCCGGACCGCAGGCTCAGCAGAAGGAGGAGGGAGTGGATGGAGTCGCTGTTACTCCAGAGGTAATTTCCTGCCTTTTCATTATTTAACTGAGGCGTGCTGCGTTTTCCAGGGGAACTCCTATTTGTCATGCAGACCATTCTTTTAATGTATGTGACTTAACACCTCCTTCAGCGCGGAAATCCATCCCGCTTGACACGTCCGTGTGGTACAAGCGCCTCATTCACAGCCTCGAGTGCTCCTTTCTCACGTACTCCAAAGAATTTCGGCTGAAGGCGAGGGAATAGGAACCTCAGGATGGCCGCAGACGCTGCTCTGACATGGGCCACAAGAGCCCTGCGGATGAGAATTCCAGCTCGCTTTATCGGCCAGTGAATGGGACATTAAACTCCCGCTGCCGGCAAATCCTCGCGCTAATGCAGCGCTCGGCACCGGGCGATGCTGGTGTTAAGGATCCCCCAGCTCGGGGGAGCAGCAGGACACGGCGTTTTTAAAGAAATAAATGCCACTATGGGGCGAGAGCCTCCCCAAAGCCTTCCAGCGAGGAGTGCTGGAGGCTTTGAGAGCTGAGCCCCGGAGCTCAGCTGCTCTGCCACAGCCCTTCCATCAGCCCCGGACACAGAGGGGTCGGGAGCTGAGCACCCACCGCGGGACTTCCCTGGAAGAAATTCCCATCAGGAAATAAAAAGATCACAAATGTCTTTTTTCCCACTGAAGGGAGGCAGAGCAGAACTTAGCTCGCCTGAATTCCAGGATTCCCAGCCTTCATCTCTAATAAATCAAGGGATGAGTGGCTGCTCCTCGTACTTGTCCCCGTGATTCGCTGCAGCTCCCAGACAATAACAACATCGAAGGGGGTCAGTCACAGAGAGATTTGGCCAGGAAGGTTTTCAACCCTCTCTTTCTAAACACACCTTAATTTTAAAATAGTTTATTTAAAGCTGTGTCTTGCCTACAAAAATCTTCTGGCCAGCTGGGTCTAACCGAGCTGACTATACACCACACCTCCAAAAACCACACAGCAGCATTTAATACCATGAGCAGCTTATTAATTCATGTACAGCTGTCAGAAGAACTTCTAGTGCTAGAACTGTCAAACTCTGAGATCGACACGGGAACTCTTTTAGCAAGGAAAAAAAAGAAGGAGAAAATAGAAATTAGGTACCTCTAGTCAGAGCCACCCAGTGTTTTGTGCTTTAAGAATTAGTTTCTCTCCCTCTCTCCTTTCCTGAAATAGGCTGCTTGACATTTGATAACAGACCTATTCTTCACTTCAAAATGCATCTCCGTGACTCAGAAATTAAACTGGAAAAGACTAATTAATTCACCCAAGCCGAGTGCTCTGGAATGAAAGCCCACCCTGTGCTTTGTGCTGCTTTGCTCAGGCGATGCCAAGCACCAGCTTCTCCCTGAACTGAGCCCTCAAAGCACCACATCCCCAAGGGCAGACAGGAAAAGCTTTTGTGTTCAGAGCCACCTCCCTGCAAGTCATTTACCCTGCAAAGGATGGCAAGTTTGGGAAGAACTGATCTGGGTTTACCCCCCCCGTTTAAGTCCTTGCCTTCAGGAGCCGACCTTGTGCTAGAGCAGGTTGTTTTACCAACACATCGGCACAAAGCACAGAAAGCCTGAAGTCAAATAAAAATAAAGATTAAAAAAGCCCCACAAACCTTAGAAGAACGCTGTAGGTTCATGGAGTAGTTTGGGTTGGAAGGGATATTAAGGATTGTCCTGTTCCAGCCCCCCTGCCATGGGCAGGGACACCTTCCACTAACCCAGGTGGCAACAAGCCCCATCCAACCTGGCCTTGGACACTTCCAGGGATCCAGGGGCAGCCACAGCTTCTCTGGAAGAACTCAGTGTTGACAATTAACTCAATACCCAGATACCAGAAGACAACCCCAGGGGCTATAACGTACTGGCAGCTCAAGGTCCTCCTCCCATTCCTTTTTCCAGGTTCTTCCCCCAAGGCACAGCCCACTGACAAGGGACACAGGCACACTGGAGAGCTTTGGTCACCAACCTCCCACATTCTTCCTTGCCAGCCAAATCTCCCATCCCCAGGTGAGACGGGTATTTATCCCCCCCCCCTAGGCTGCTGCAGGGCCTCCTCACAGCTGATTAGCAGCCGAACCTGACTCTAATTATCTGCCTTCACATGGTGGTTCTCTCCCACATACCCGGGAAATTAAAAGGAACGAGTGATTGAGCGGTATTGACAGCCTGACAGTCCCACCCAGGAGGAGTTTTCCAGCTCATCAAACAGGAAGAAAATGCTGGAGCAAGTCAGGCACTCATCCAACAACTGGGAAACGCTACAGGGCAGCGGGCACGGCCTCAAAGCTGACGTAGCTCCAGGAGGGTTTGGACAACGTCCTGAGAGATGGCGGGGGGGCGACTGTTGGGGTGTCTGTGCAGGGCCAGGATTTGGACTGATGATCTTTGTGGGTCCCTTCCACCTCAGGATTCCGGGACAAGTACCAGAGGATTTCCCCACGGATCCGTGACAAACACGTGTCTTGGCAGGAATCACCAGCACGGACACCACGGAGATGAGGGACCACTCCTCGTCAACATCACACCGAAAACTAACTGACCACTCCCACTGCACCAGTGCCACTGACAGATCAGGGAATCCCTGAGGTTCGAAAAGACCTCTGAGATGATAAAGTCCAACCATCAACCAGCACCAACACCGTGTTCATCACTGCCCCCTGTCCCCGAGTGCCACATCCACATGGCTTTGAAATCCCTCCAGGGATGGGCACTCCAGCACCGCCCTGGGCAGCGGTGCCAGGGATGGACAGCCCTTTCCAGGAAGGAATTTTCCCTAACACCCAACCTAAAACTTCTCTGATTCAACATCAGGCCAATTCCTTTTGTCCCACCACTTGTTCCCTGGGAGCAGGGAACACCCCCCGGCTCCCCCTCCTGTCAGGGAGTTGCAGAGCCAGAAGGTCCCCCCTGAGCCTCCTTTGCTCCAGGCTGAGCCCCCCCAGCTCCCTCAGCTGCTCCTCATCGGACTTTGTGCTCCATGGACAAAAATCATTATTCCCGCACTTCTTCCAGCCCAACAGAACAAATCTGGGAAAAAACCCCAAAGTTTCTGAGTACTAAAAAGGCTGTTTGTACAATCAATAAGTTCTCACATCACACTCCCTCTAACTTAAAACCGGTCATCAAAAAGAAGTAGAATATGCGCAGTCAAATCCTTTTGTATTTTCCACTCATCTCCGAGCTTTTGAAGAGCACACTTGTTAGAAGTGACCAGCTCCCACTATGTTGGATTTAAAAAGAAAACAAAACGAAATCCCACACATATTTTCCTGGGCTCATAGAAGTGATGTGCAGCCACATGGAACTCCATTCTCCCCCATTTTCAGGCAAAACATTCTCCTGAATTCACCTGCTGATGTACAAACCCCCTGGAATTGTGTCTTACATAGAAAAATATGCCAAGTTTTCCTAGGGTCTTATTTCCTGAGCAATTCTGCTTTTCTTCTTTGGCCTTAATTTTTGTGTCACCCAACAGTGGGGTTTGGTCGTTCCTACCATATTTAGCCTCACCCCAAAACAAATGCATTCCCCACATACAAAGCAGTCCTAAGCTTTTGCTTATAAGGTTGATAAGGAACGTTTTTAAACATTATTCTCCCCCAGGAATGGGGGATGGTGGGAACAGCTCTGTCACCTCTCCCTCCCAAAGAAGTGGAGCTGTTTCTGGGATAGGTGGGAGGAGAGTGTTAAGAGCCACAAACCCCAGAGCCCGTGGGCTGATTTCCTCCCTCCAGTCCCTCGCTTGGGCAGGAAAAGCAGTTATTTACACTCAGATTTTCTGCAAGCTCATCCACAGTCCAACAGGAGACCGGGAGTGTGCAATTCCACCCTGTTCCCAGAGCATCAGTGCCTGCTGCCAGCACAGACATCTTGGGAACTTGCAAACATGGATCACTCGGGTGTGAACACAAAGGTAGGAGACACGGCAGATCATTTGTTTCTTAGAACCCTATTTCCGGGAAGGAATCGCTTCTAAACCTCCAGAAACCAACGCCAGGGGAATCCAAGTTGATACCGACTTACACTCAATTCCATCCAAAGCCACTTTTTATACTAAAAAAACCAGATTAAAATCCATAAGGTTTTGTAGTAACAGGCCTGGCTAAAAAAAAAAATCACCAAGAGGTAAAGCACCCCTTTTCAAGTTACACCGAATTTTTTAGCCGTTCTCAGCATCACCTTTTTTGGTTCTACTGATAACACAGAACACCAAGACCACAGATGTGCAGGAGAGGAAAATCAAACCAGACTTGGAAACCACAAGCTTTAAGGCCTCATCCCTCTCCTCAAAGTCCAGCAGCCACCAAGCAGTTAAAATAATCTTTGCCTCCTGCTTTCCTCTGCATCATCCCGAGCCTGCCTTAATCTCACATTAATCTTTCCTCCTGCTATTTCCAGCACCCAAAGAATTATTCAGCCCATTATTTTGCAACAAAGAAGAGGCAGCAGCAGCTCTAACACTTATTTTCTCTTCGCTATTTCAGAATGACGAAATATCTTATCAAACGCTGTAAAATAAACTTTATTTGCCGTGAGCTCGGAAGAAGCGTTTACACGATCCTTGGAGAAACAGTTGGCATCCCAACTTCAGAATTTTTTTAGGAAAAACCCCAGCTTCAAGCAGCTGTGCTGAATCCCATTTACACCGGTTTATATCCATGCAGGAGGAATATCAGCGGGCAGTGAAATCCTCCCGGTGTTCCGAGCTGGCAGCGGGTGCTTCCTGCTCTGTGCGAGCGCTGGGAAAAAAGGAAACGAGCCGGGCTGAGCGGCTTCCAGGGAAAACCTACGGCTGAAACGGTCAGCCCAAAACGCTATTCCAGGGAAACCTATGGCAGCCCAAAACATTATTCCAGGGAAACCTACGGCTGAAATCTACAGCCCAAAACGTCGCTCCGTCCCTACCACACACAGCCTCTGTCCGTGGTTTTCCAGGGATACTTCGATCCTTCCCGGCAGCCTCACCCAGCGGAGAACGTGTCGGTTCCTTGGGGAGATCCCAAGCAAATCCGTGCGCGCCAGGGCTGGGATTCAGTCCCGGCCCGTCACCCATCGCGCCGCGGGTCAGGCTGATCCCGATTAACAAACGGCGCCGGGAGCGGCGGGAAAGGCAGCGGGACAAGGGCGGGGGGAGCGCCAAGAGCATCGCTCCGCCAGCGGCGGCTCCCGGCTCCGGCCGTCCCTACGAGCCCCTGGAAGCGGGAAAGGAGCCGGGACCCGTCTCGTCCCGCACCCCC
>VXAY01003671.1:40493-62467 GCA_013399855.1 Oxyruncus cristatus | reverse complement strand
CTGAGGGGCCCGAGAAGGAAGGCACGGGCACTGGGGGATCGAGAGGTGCGGGAAGGGGAGCTGAGCAGAGCGGGGGGATCGGGGGATGCGGGAGCGGGTGACGAGGGGAGCGGGCAGCGATGTCGGGGGCAGCGGGGGGAGGATGGAGGGAGCAGGGGGTGCTGAGGGAGCAGGGGAAGGCAGGGGCACTGAAGCACATCTCTGGCACCACATCTCAGGTCAGTGTCAGAGGTCGCTGCCCCTCGCCCATCCCAGCGGGGCACTGCCGCGTTCACACACGCACCACCCCCCGCACCGCTCCGATCGGCAGCGGCCCCGCGGACTTCTTTGCTGGCTTTTTGAGGGAAACATCTCTCAGCAGAAAAGGAAAGCAAAAAGGTGAAAGCTGTTCACCCTGCGGGCGTGAGGAGCCACGTAAAGGTCGCACAGACATTCCCTAAGGGAGGAGTGGATAAATCATGGAATAAGAGAATGGTTTGGGTGGGAAGGGACCTCAGAACCCATCCAGTGCCCCCTCCTGCCATGGGCAGGGACACCTTCCACCAGCCCAGGTTGCTCCAAGCCCCGTCCAGCCTGGCCTTGGACACTTCCAGGGATCCAGGGGCAGCCACAGCTTCTCTGCCCAACCTGGGCCAGGGCCTCCCCCCCCTCCCAGCCAGCAATTCCTTCCCAAACTCCCATCTCTCCCTGCCCTCTGGACCTGGGAAGCCATTCCCTGTGTCCTGTCCCTCCCTGCCTTGTCCCCAGTCCCTCTCCAGCTCTCCTGGAGCCCCTTTAGGCCCAGCAAGGGGCTCTCAGCTCTCCCTGGAGCCTTCTCTTCTCCAGGGGAACCCCCCCAGCTCTCCCAGCCTGGCTCCAGGAAGGTTGGTCGTTGGATCCAGCAATCTCTGCTCTCCTTTCCCTCCCCTGTCTGTGACCAGCCTTGGCAGCACTAAAGTACAGCGAGAAACTCCTGACTTACAGCCTTGTGTTGTCAGTTGAATAATATCTTGTTTTTGACACTGAAAACGAAGTGCAGAAACTGAAGTGCTTTGATGCAAGGATGAGAAACCTCTTGGCACTTTGTATTTCTGTTGCTCTGACAAAAAGAAGTAATATAAGCATTTTTCCCCTTATAAAATAAGTAATAAACACACTTTTCCACTCTGCTATAAAATATTTAGCTACATGATTTGGGGGCCTCTTACTGTCCCCGAAACATGCTGATAATTGTTCGGAGTTTTTTACTGCTCCGTGTATGTGAGATACACAGAAAAGGGTTAAATGATTCCTGGGGTCAACTCAGAGCCAGCAGAGCAGTGCAAGACTGGGAATCCAGCATTCCCGGTGTCCCCGAGGATGAGCCAGTCAATTCCTCTGCATTGCAGCTTTCTTATCTCCAGCCCCTCAGCCTGTGAGAGCATTAATTGCTTCCTGTAAAGCACGTTGAGATGCACAAATGGATGTTCCCTGTGCAAGTGCAGAGTATCCTTTCCCTCTTCACTCCTAATCCTCAGAGTAAGGTGTTTGCTCCAAGTGGGAGATCACAGCAGAAGGAAATAATGATCCACGGAGTTTGGCACCATTCATTGTTTCTATTACATTCTATTATATTGAAATCATTTCTATTTATCACCACATGATAAATAGAAAAGAAACAGAGAAATTCAGTGACCAAATTATTAATTCAGTACTAATGGCACCTGTTTGGAAGAACAGCACAAAAATCCTTCAGTTTTACTCATGGAAGGGTATGGGAAAAGTGTCCTTGCCCGTTGCAGGGGGTGGGATGGGATGAGCTTTAAAGTCCCTCCAGCCCAAACCACTGCAGGATTCTGGGATGCAGTAACCTGACCAGGACACCACTCATGTATCTGGAAGTAAAGGGATGTTCTGGATTCCTGTTTGCCCTGGCAGGGAAAAAGAAAAGTTCTAGCAGGACAAAAAAATACCCATGAAAAATAGGGAAAGATGAGGAGGGGTGGAGAGGGGAAGTGGCTTCTGCACAGGGGAAACTGGAGCCACCTGGGTTTTTCCTCTGCCTGTACAGGCCAAAGGAGAAGACACGAAGCCCCAGACATCAGCAAAAAGCATAATATAAATGATTCCCCATGGTGTGGGCTGGAGGAGCCCCCAGGGAACACCCAGCAGCACATCCCAGCTGCCCTGCTGGGCTGAGGTGCTTTTGGGCAACAGGTACAAATAATCTCGGGACTCTCACGGCTCCAGCTGCTGCTGAAACCCAGGGTCCCACAGACTGGAATGGGCGTGAAGAGACGTTCCTGGAGGATCTATAAATAGGTGTTGAATGTGATGGTCGGGATGCAGCCCCCAAACCGGGAACACCACATGAGATTTTGCTGGAAACACAGGCCGCTGGCAAAGAATCTGGTTGGAATTCTGTATTTTTGCTCTTCCTTAGCCCGTTTTCCAGAATTATTCTGTAGTTTTGCTATTCCTTAGCTGGTTTTCCAGAATTATCCTACAGTTTTGCTCTTCCTTAGGCCATTTTACAGAATTATTCTGTAGTTTTGGTCTTCCTTAGCTGGTTTTCCAGAATTATCCAGTTTTGCTATTCCTTAGCCCATTTTCCAGAATGATTTAATACTTTTGCTGTTTCTTAGCCCGTTTTCCAGAATGATTTAATACTTTTGCTGTTTCTTAGCCCGTTTTCCAAACACCCACTGCAGATCATTGCCAGCCGTTCAGTCAAGTGTGTCCATTCTTTTTTTCCAGTAACCCCTTTAGCGCAGGGATAAAGCCAATGCCCAAGACAGAAGTCGTGGTAGCACAGAGGAAACAACCTCTGCCACAGGAATCCAGCTCTGAACAACTAGGGACACATGAGGTATAAAACCCTTTTGCCACAGAAAATACCTTTTACACTCTAATTTCGAGCTCTGTGTGGTCACACTGTCAGGAGCCCAAGTAACACCCAGAGGTTTATTTTCCTGAATAAAGACAGCGGGTGTCCGTTCCATCAACTCAAAGGAAAGTCAGCCTGGGAAGTGGATGTTTCTGCTCTACAACAGTGTCCAGGCACTGCTCAGGGGGAGAAAAAAATCATCCCAGGATGGTTTGGGTTGGAAGGACTTTAAATCCCATCCATCCCACCCTCTGCCATGGGCAGGGTCACCTTCCACCAGCCCAGGTTGCTCCAACCTGGCCTTGGACACTTCCAGGGATCCAGGGGCAGCCACAGCTTCTCCGGGCAGTGGTTGGGTTGTGGCAAAGCTTTCCCAGGCTGGAATTCTGCAGCACTTCAATCAAACCAGGGCTTTTTCCTGGCAAGTGTTTCAAGTATGGCACTGCATTATTTAAAAGTGGTTTTAGTGTTGTGCCAGAAAATGCATTCCTGGCTCTGCTGGAACATCTACCATGACCTGCCAGCCAATCTGTCATGCCAGAAGGTAACTCTATTTTTGCTGGGGAATAAATGTCTCTGTATTTGTTTCCCAGAACAGATCCTGTGACTCGGGTCTGATCTGCAGAAAGGGAAACAAAGCTGGAGGAAGGAGATGATTTGTTTTCATCGGAATTTTACATCAATAATTATGCAAAATACAGAACCCTTTCCTACCACCTAAGAAATAAAATGTGCTGACAGTTGTGCAGTGGGTGCTGCCTTCCAGAGAGATCCATCCATTCCTTCCCAGGGAACAGCAGCCTATTCCACTCGCTCACTCTTATTGCTTTGGCTGTGTTACCTCTGCAAATGCACAACCATAGGTAAAGCAAATGTAGCAATTCATCAACCCCCTGCAATGTCCTTTAGAACATGAAAGCAACCCCAGCCAATGCATCCCTTAATCCGACCTCCGACAGGGACTTCCCACACAACACAACCTCTTCTGTTTGAGAAGAAATGGGACAACCTTAGGAATGCTCCTGCCCTGTGCGAGGAGGTTGAAACCCTCCTGTATTCCCTGTGCTCCCTCCATGCCTCCAACCCTGGAGGTTTTTTAGGGCAGGGTTTGACACTCAGATGTCTCAGCTGCTGGAGGCGGTGTGGGAAGGGATAAATCACCTGCCCTGGCAGCAGTTCAGGTCCCTCAGACTTGAGTTCCTGCTTAGACAAACGTCACCTGGGCTTTGTGATTTCATTCCCTTCGCCTTGGCTCTGCCAGTGCCCGAGTCCTGCCTCCCTTGGCTGTACAGGTAAACCCCAGGCTGCCCCTGGCTGCCCCTGCCCTTGTGGAATCCTTTACCTCTGCTTCTGCTCTCTTGATTAAAAACCAGAATATATCTCTCTGCTGGTGGCAGTGAAAGGAGGGCACTAATGCTGGGCCATGTTTTGCTGCTTAATTAGATGCATCATCTGCTGCACATCAGAAAGATGAGCAAGGTTGGTAAAGCTGGAAAACATGCATGGAACCGAGTCTAAGCCTTCACATTGAGTTTGAGGCTCTTTCCACAGGAAAAAAAAAGTCCTGAAGTTCAGTGAATTGTGTCTCAGGTCCAGTGAGAGGCATGCGAGGAGCACCCTGAGGTCTGGATTTCCTCAGTGACCCAACCTGTGCTGGAGAAGGTTCCTCAGGACACCACATCCTGCTGTTTGCAGCTGAAACGGGCACAAAACCCCTGCCCAGCACCAGTCAGTGATGGCAAAAACAATATCCCAGGATTGCTCTCAGTTTGAGGGTGAGGATGATCCAAAGCACACGGGCACCTTTGATGCAAAGCACTTGTGACAGGAGAAAACATGTGGGGAAACCCTTTTAGCTCCGGATTCCAAACACTGTTCTCCACATATTTGCCATTACCAGAGAATCAATTTTGTCATCAACCGATTCCTTCCTGTTTGATCCAAATTCCTCTCAGAAATGAAGGATTTATAACTTCCTTTCCCTCAATGCCCATTATCATTTATATCCCTGACAGCTCCAGTTGTTAAAAGCAGTATTTGAGGTTTTTTCCAATAAAGCCCTCCCATCTTTCTGACATTTATTGCAACTTTATTAGTTCTCTCCCCTTCTCAGTGAAGGCATTTCATTCAGTGGGGGAGTGTCTGAAGCCCAGATTTTTCATTACCTCTAACTTACCATAATTTTAGGCCAGGAGTGGTTTTGTTTTGGCTGGTTGTTAAAAACAGCATAAAAACACCTGAACTCAGTTAAAGCTGAGGAAACTCATTTGTGACAGAAAGGGCACTTTAAGGCACTTCCCCTCCCTCCCCCCCAGGTGCTATTTCCACCTTCTCAGGGTGGAGAGAAGGTGGGTTAGTGTTGATTTTAGAATACAAATCACCCTAAAAGATCGGGTGAGCTGGTTATGTGATACAGAAATCCTTTTGCTTCTCTGTATCAACACAGAGTCCTTAATGGGGTTCTTGATTTGGAATTACTGGGAAGTCCCTTCCAACCCAAGCCCCTCTGTGATTCTCTGAGTCTCCTATGAGCAGATAAATAGAAAACCAAATTCTAAAGGACATTTCTGGCTCTGCACACAGATACTAAACCAGATTCCACAGTCACCAGTGGAGGAAAAGGCATCCCATGCCAGTGCTCTCAGTGCCAGTGGACAGTGCCAGGCACATTTAATGTGCTAATCCAGATGAAGCCTCAGGGATCCTTGCTCCAGGTCCTAAATTCATGCTAAAGCTCCTGAAAAACCAGCACACGTAACTGTTGGGGCACCTCAGTTGCAATCCCACCCCTGAGGTCACAGAGCTGAGCCAGTTTAACATCTTCTCCCTTATGCGGGGCAGCATTTGGTGCTCTGTCTAAAAATGCATCACATTTCCATTGTTTTAATATTTACTTCTGGTTCTCACTAACGTTTTGGGTGTCAGATAAAGACCTGCCACTTTGCCAAACCCCCAGCAGAATTCTGATCACATCTAATCCTTCCCTCAACTTGTCCACAGTAAAACTCCCACAATAAATGAAGGCATTGTTTTAGTAAAACTCAATTTTCTTTGTCAACACAATTCATCTTTCCCCTTCAAATGATCTGTTTTAAAATTCAAACTTCTGTTGCCAGCATCATCCTAGCAATTGTTTGGGTTGGGGTTTTTTTTTTCCCCTTAATCTGTGCTTCCAATCTCTGTCTCCAGGAAGGGCAAATTGTACTTCAAAATCTTCTCTAGAAATGATGCTTTATGAATATTGGAACTCAGAGACCAAGACAGACATTTGTTATTAGAAACAAAAAGTGACTGGAATTCACACCAGGAAACTGCCTTCGGGGTTTCAGCCTCTTGGAAAACTCAGAGGCCACGAGGAGAAATTCCCGCCTTTTTGGTCTCAACTCAGAGGAAAAACAGAGTTTTACAAACCCCCTCAGAGTCCTTGAAAATACAATAAAACCAAAAGAAATGAGAGTCTCAAACAGAAAACACCAAACGGCACCAGGAGTTTGATCTGGTGACGCGCAGGTCACGCTTGAAACAGCTCATCAGCCACGAAACAAATAATTCCCCCAGGGAAAAGGGAGGTTGGCAAACCTGGGAATGTCTGAGTGACTCCCTTGATGGGGACTGAAGAAGTTTATCTTCCTTTGAGAAAGCAAAAGGAGTTCTCTGTGTTGCATTTCTCACTTTTGTCTCACGTGGATAACTTCATATCTGGAACTCACAAGGAAAATGAGGGGGTTTTCTTAAATCAGGATCACTCTTTGTGACCAAAGGAGCCCCTAAATGCACCTGCTGCTCACAAAGTAAAGGTGGCAACGAATAAGTGCCCCACTTCGTGGGGGTTCAGGCTGGTTTTAGGTTTTGGCAGTTGGACTTGATGACCTTAAAGGTCTTTTCCAGCCTCACCAGTTCCTCGGCTCTGCTGTACGGCTGTGAACAGTGCTGATCACACAGCCCACGCTTCAGGAAGCAATTCCCGGGCTCGGGATGGCAAAGCAGCTGCTGCTGCAGGGACAGCAGGGTGTGGAAACCCTGCTCCTGTGGAGAGAGCTGTGCTGCATTTGGGCAGGGTGAGGCTGCACCCCGTGTCCCTGGATGTGCCAGGAATGGCTGGGAATTCCATCTCCCTTCAATGAGCAGACCTGGATCCAGCGCCTGCTCCGAGGGCTGTTCAAAGGGAGAGCATCACACACTGCTGGGAGGCAGGGACAGCACCCAGCCCCACCCAGCTGCCTCCTGCCCCAGGTCACACTCCACGGCTGTGCCCGTGACAGGGCTGTACCAGGGCCCTTCCTGCCTCATTCCCAGCAGCCTCCCAGGAAATGGGAGCCGCAGCTCCCAGTTCTCTGAGGCAGAGGTGGCAATGAAACCCAAGCGTGGGCTCTGCAGCCCCTGTGCTGGGCCAGGGGACCAGTGGGGCCTCCAGGGGCACAGCACCCAACACCTGCTGGAGCTGCTCATGGAGTGTCCTGAGCTGGGAGGGACCCACAGGACCATCCAGTCCAACCCCTCGTCCTGCCCAAAAGTCCCCCCCTGTCCCTCAGAGCGTTGTCCAAACCCTCCTGGAGCTCTGGCAGCCTTGGGGCTGTGCCCGCTGCCCTGGGGAGCCTGGGCAGTGCCAACCACCCTCTGGGGGAAGAACCTTATGCTGAGATCCAACCTGAGCCTGCCCTGGCACAGCTCCAGCCCTTCCCTGGGTCCTGTCCCTGCTCACAGGGAGCAGAGGTGGTTCCCTGCCCCTCAGGAGCTGCAGACCCCGGTGAACCCCCCACTGCACCCTGTGCTAAACATTGTGTTCCTGATTTCCAGCCTGGTATTCATGGAACGTGACTCGAGTGAACTGCAGCCCTCTTTTAATCAGAATTATTCACCTGAAGTAGTTGTTAGATATTTATGGCATTAACTCAGCCTTAATGGCTCCTCTGCCCGGGGAAATGTTTCATTTTAAGAACACGTCGAGCACACCCGGGGGTGACCTCGCTCCTATCAGGGAAGCAGATATTCCATGTACAGCGTTTTCTGGGGGTTTACTTTGCTCCTGTCAGTCACTGCTGCCGTGTTTGAAGTGAGAGATCACGGGTTTATACCTATAATAGCAACCAACGAGCTTTTTGGCTCGGCAAAAACCCACAAACGTTCTTAGGTACAAACAAACAAACAGTTATTACCCATTGTGGTGCAAATTTGGTGTCTCAATTCACTCCGTTTAAATGCAGAGGGGTTTGGCCTTGGTGCCTACAACACTAACAGATATTTCTGGGAAAGGAATAAAGTGTGCCACAGAAGGAGAAACTCCAATCCCTTTGTAAGTACTCTTCCCAAATGTTTTCCCGAGGCGTTACCCAAATGTCACTTCCATTGCTTGCAGAATTTCCCTTGTTAAAAAACGCATTAATTTGGTTTAATTTTGCACTCAGTGAATCCATGTGAGAGCAGGCAGCTCATTGAAATCTTTCTGGTGGTGGGAAGATGCCACCCACACCTTGGGAGAGCAGCTGCTGTGTTGGGAGTTGGTCTCCAAGTAACATCCAAACCTGGAAGTGGCTTAATTGCCTCCTTGGATGCTGCTGTCGGAATTTCACGCATGGCAGGATCCAGAGCCTGCTCTCAGCCATTAACTTCTTCCTGCCTCAGCTCAGCTTTGTAACTCCACCAAAAGAAATCCCAGGCTGATGGAATCACTCAGGTTGGAAAAGACCTTGAAGATCCTCAAGTCCAACCATCCCCCGGCACTGCCCAGGCCACCCCTGCCCCCTGTCCCCAAGTGCCACATCCACAGGGCTTTGGAATCCCTCCAGGGCTGGGCACTCCAAACCTCCCTGGGCAGCCCCTGCCAGTGCCTGACCACCCTTTCCAGGCAGAAATTCCTCCTCCTGTCCCCCCTGCCCCTGCCCTGGCCCAGCTGGAGGCCGTTCCCTCTCCTCCTGTCCCTGTTCCCTGGGAGCAGAGCCCGACCCCCCCCGGCTCCCCCCTCCTGTCAGGGAGTTGCAGAGCCAGAAGGTCCCCCCTGAGCCTCCTTTGCTCCAGGCTGAGCCCCCCCAGCTCCCTCAGCCCCTCCTGCTGCTCCAGGTGTGTGTGGGGGTGGGTTCACTCACCCTGAAGCAGCACAAAGGTGGGAATGAGTTAAACTTCAAGGACAGTGGTCTGTTGTGGGTTAAAATTGGACCAGCTGGTCCTTGAGGTCCCCCTTCCAACCTGCTGCTCTTTGATTCTGTGAAAATCAATCCTGAGTCTGCATAATAAAAGGATTAAAAGTGGAGCTCTGTGCCAGCTGAATTTGGGATCAGCTGCCCAGCTCTGAGCTTCCCGATTCCAGACTTTCCAACAGAACCAGGAGTGTGGTAGTGCTAGAAGGGAAAATCCTTCCAATTAAGTTGTGAGAAGCTGTGGCTGCCCCTGGATCCCTGGAAGTGCCCAAGGCCAGGTTGGACGGGGCTTGGAGCCACCTGGGCTGGTGGAAGGTGTCCCTGCCCATGGCAGGGGGTGGCACTGGGTGATCCTCAATGTCCCTTCCAGCCCAAACCCTTCCATGACTCTGGGATTTTGCCTGGTGCTCTCTGTGCGCTGCTGGAGAACACAAACCCTCACAAACTGCCTCCTTTATCCACGTGCAGTGGTCCTGGCTCCCTGTTCAGCCTGGAGGGTTTGTCTAAAGCACTTGTACTCCAACATGTCCCAGCAGTGCCCGGGTTAGGGCTGAGAAGCCGCTGGATTCCATTTCTGTGCCTTCAGGAGCATCATCCAAACAAATTACACTTTGGACACCAATTTCTGTGCCTGTTCTGACCCCAGACTGAGCTCCCTGTTATGTCCAAGCTCTGCTACAACTGAGGTGGTGAAGGAATTTATTCCCCACGTGTTGACTGTATTAATGAAAATACCTTTGCCTGTTGGCAAAAGTATTTTTCCTGATGGAATTCACCCTTTTTAATAGTTTGAGCTCAAAGTGTGAGTAGTGAATCCTCTCCTTTATTCCTTACGTATAAGACAGAAAACAGCTATTTCTTATCCCACAGATGCAACACTAAATAAATAAAGAATTCAAGTGATCATAAAACAATCTCACATACACACGTGCTTTTCAGGCACTGCAGGACCCCCTGCCCACCACTTTGTCTAAAAAATTCATAGTCAAATAATCTATCAAAGGTATAAGGATGTAATTTAGTTTCCATTCCATGTCCCTTCAGACTTTGGATTCTGTTTCAACCCTGCCTACAGCTGAGAACTGATGTCACATAAGGCAGGATTAACAATAATCTGCTGTTATAAAAGGAAAAAAAAGATTAATAGACATAGAAAGGGGCTGTTTAATTAAAATAATTCACATATGGAGGCTTCTTAGGTAGTTAATGATGAATTAAACTATTAACTAAACATCCTGGTGTGGGGAATTCAGCTCTAAAGGAATGAAATGAGAGAATCAGAGTACCAGGCCTGTTTTTAATGTATGGACTGTGTGGTGTGGAGAACATTAGTCCTGCCCAAAAATGCCTCACAAACCCAGGCAGAGCTAATTTTAAGCAAAACCAGTAAATTTTTGCTTCACTTGAAATATCCATGAGGTATAAATTGAAGAAGAATAAAAGCTTGGGTGGAGGCAGCTGGAGGGAAGTGGGAGTAAATATTTTCATGGAGATGAGACAAACTGAACTGGAGAGAACAATGGGAGCAAGAGAAGGAAAACAGAAGGGAAAGACAAGACAGATGTGCTGTGCAGAGGGAGAGATAACTGGCCAGGGGAGAGAAATTACCCTGGGAGGAAGGTAAAGATGAACAAAGGGAAAAAACACACCCGATCTTCCAAGAGCAGCCCTTATCAGGCAGAGCCAGGAAGGAAAGTTCCTGAAGTTCTTTTAGAGAAGGAACTCAGACAGCAAGAAACCACAGTAGGAGACAGAGAAATCCCCAAACACCCAACCTAGATAGGAAACTTGAGGCTGAACTGAAGGAGGCAGAAGGCAACAGAAATAAAGATGAGAAACAATTCTGCTGAGCTTTTCTGGTGGCATTTTCACTTCAAGACTCTTATCCTTGGGCTAGAATGCAATTTCTAGAGGTTTTTTTCCCCTAAATCCTATGGAACCTGTGATGGAACACTTGGGTGGGAGGTGACAGGGCACATCTTGGAGGCTCCCTCTTAGTCCAGATTAAGTTCTCTAGACAAGGATGCACAGGATCCTTCTGGCTGGGAAATGTTAATTTGCAACACATTTTAACAACTTGTCTAGTAAGTCTGAAAGAAGAAAATCTTCTTTCAGGCGGAATTTCTCCCTGGAAAGGGTGGTGAGGCCTTGGCAGGGGCTGCCCAGGGAGGGTTGGAGTGCCCAGCCCTGGAGGTGCCCAAGGAAGGCCTGGCCGTGGCACTCAGTGCTCTGGGCTGGGGGACAAGGGGGGCATCGGGCACAGGGGGGATCCATGGGCTGGGAGGGATTTTCCACCCTCAGTGATCCTGGGATTCAGCCAAAGTTTTATCAGCCTGTGTGAGCTCAGCCACGACAAGGAAAAACGGAGCTGTCCAGATCCTTATATATGGGCAGATTCCAAAGATCACAGAATTGTAGAATCACTGAGGTGGGAAAAGATCCTTGAATTTTGAGCAGGGGAGTTCGGTGCCACCCCACCCCTTACACTTCTGAGCAGTATAAATTGTCATGGCACAGTCCCAGAGAGCACTAAAAGAAAAGAGCAGCAGAAATACTGCTCAGCTTCTTTTCCAGTTAGAATCACAGAGTTGTTAAGTCTGGAAAAGACCTTTTAGATCATCAAGCCCAACCCCCAACCAGCACCACCACCACGGTCACCCCTGACCATCTCCTCAAGTGCCACATCCACACATTTTTTGAACCCTTCCAGGGATGGGGACTCCACCACTGCCCTGGGCAGCTGTGCCAGGGCTGGACAGCCCTTTCCAGGGAGAAATTCCTCCTCCTGTCCCCCCTGCCCCTGCCCTGGCCCAGCTGGAGGCCGTTCCCTCTCCTCCTGTCCCTGTTCCCTGGGAGCAGAGCCCGACCCCCCCCGGCTCCCCCCTCCTGTCAGGGAGTTGCAGAGCCAGAAGGTCCCCCCTGAGCCTCCTTTGCTCCAGGCTGAGCCCCCCCAGTTCCCTCAGACACCCCAAATACAAACACTCCCCCCGCCCTTCCCAAGCCCCGCAGAGGGACCTGAGCAGAACCCTGTGCTTCTCCTGGCACACGGACACAGCTCGAAAACCGGGAGGTTTGGAGAAGTTATAACACAAATAAATTTCTTGCAGTGGCTCAGAAAAATCCATTGACTAAATATTTCTGTTTTCTCAGCCTTAAGCCTCGTTCCTAGCAAAGGACCCATAAATTAGGCCGTGCAGTGCAATTACGGGGCCCGGGGCTCGCGGTGCTGATTTGTGAGCAGTGAAACAGGGCCGGCCGTCCTCCTCCGAGACAGCCCAGACAACAGCGGGGACACCCGGCAGCTCCCAGCCCTCACAGCATTCTCACAGCAGCGAGTGGTGCTCCAGAGGCTCTTCTGCAACATCAGAGCCACTTAAATCAGTGGAATTCTCACCCGGGAAAGCACGAATCCCTCAAATCCCAGCACTCCGCACTGAGGTCACCGGAGCTTTCCGACTATGGAACGCAGGAAACTTTAAAGACACACCTTGCCGTGAACCCACTGCTAGAATTTGAAATTACCCCAATCTCTCTTCAGATAGAGGAGGGATTTTATGAAGTCAAGTACCAAAGAGATCATTTAATAAAGCAAAGCCTTGGTTAACACCACTTCCCTCAGCCCTTGGGGGAGGCACTGCAGACTCTGACCCACCCACGTGCACCAGCAAGGAGAGGTTGTGAAAAAATCACGTTTAGAATGCACTGGAAGTACCTTATTTTTATGAACAAGGACAAAGCACGTTCAGACTTGGTAACTTTAACGTGCTTGCTCGAAGCTCCACTATAAAACACAGTATTTTCAAGAGAAATGCCAATGCTGGCAGGAATTAACTAAAAGGAAGCAGATTAAGCAGCTTTTTTTTCATTGGGCCAGAGCAAACCTGGTCAAGATTTGATTTCAGAACTATATGACAGTTTCTCTATTAGTTTCTCCTGGAGAGAAATGAAAAGGAAGAACCTTTTCTGGCAATCCCATTTAAAGGATGGTTGAGAGAGAGGCCCTGAAGTTGTACCTGGTAGCACATCTAACATGTCACAGGAATGGCTTTTTCCATTTCCTGATCTACAGAAAGCCAAGTGTTTGTTTGGATAATTGGCCCTTGCACAAAAAAGGCATTAAGGCAGGGGTGAATTATTTATGAGACCTACTTTAAAGTCATTGTTCTACCAGGGCCTTAAAAAGAAACAACAAAAAAACAAAAGTCTTGTGTTTTGGGCCTTGTGCCGCTTTTCCTTCACTGCTGAGGCAGCACAGGGGTCAAAGACCTGTGAGGCCATTTTTCCTTCTCATTTCGCTTAAAATTAACTGTTACTATAAAAAAATAACTGTTACTTCCCAAGGAACTTGTTCTCTGAGCCACAACCAAGTTATAATTGTCGTTCCCAAGCATGGAATTGTCCAAGGCCAGCTTGGAGCAACCTGGGAGAGTGGAAGGTGTCCCTGCCCATGGCAAGGGGTGGCACTGGATGATCCTTAAGGTTCTTTCCAACCCAATCCTGTCTGGGATTCCACAATTAAACCATTTTTCCCAGGTGGGTCCCCTCACCCTCGTGCCTGTTCCTTTGGCAAGTGAAGCAGGTGTGAAAAGCACCTTTATTTTCCTGCATTTTTACAGCAATGGTGCTCTGGGGCAAGGTCTCTCCCCCAGTTTTAGAATCCCTCAGAGCCTGTCCACTGAAACTTTAAGAGAAGGGTATTTTCCTCCGGGGGTCACCGTGATTTAAAGGTCACCAGGACACACATTCACCATTCCCTCCTTTCAAGTCCTCCCAGACGCCCTCCGAGGGCTCCTTCCCCGGGCTGAGCCCGTGCTGCCGTGGGACACGCGTGTGCAGGAGCAGCTTTTCCTCGGGAGGCTCCAAGGCTGATCCCAGCCGAGCCTAAGCTGTCCTGGCTTAACCTTGGCACCTCCCCTGACCCCTTCTCGTGGCCGAACCTCGCTGGCTTGTCCTGCCGTCCAGCCCCGCCGCACCCCTGGGATCCAGCCTCAGCTCCCAGGGCAGCCCGGCACTGGTTAAACTGGTGTGGGCTGCGGGAGGGGCACTGGCAGCCTCTCCTCACACACCCAGCCACCACCAACCACGGACAAAATCGCCCAGGGTAAATTTTAAACGGCTACTTAAACATCAGGCCGTCCTTGATTTAATCTTTAAATTCTACCAGCACAGAGTGTCTGCAAATCCTCTGCTGAGCTCCCACATTTGGGTGTCCATATTTATTATTTATTTCCCCCAAATCCTGAGCTAAGCTCCCACATTTGGGTGTCCATACTTATTTATTTCCCCCAAATCCTGTGCTGAGCTCCCACATTTTGGTGTCCATACTTATTATTTATTTCCCCCAAATCCTGTGCTGAGCTCCCACATTTGGGTGTCCATATTTATGATTTATTTCCCCCAAATCCTGTGCTGAGCTCCCACATTTTGGTGTCCATATTTATGATTTATTTCCCCCAAATCCTGTGCTGAGCTCCCACATTTGGGTGTCCATATTTATTTTTCCCAGATTCTGTGCTGAGCTCCCAGATTTTGTGTCCATATTTAACATTTGTTTTTCCCAAATCCTTTGCTGAGCCCCTGCATTTTTATGTTCATATTTAATATTAATTTCCCCCAAACCCTGTGCTGGACTCCCACATTTTTTTGCCCATATTTAATATTTCTTTCCCCCAAATCCTGTGCTGAGCTCCCATATTTTGGTGTCCACATTTATTTCCCCCAAATCCTGTGCTGAGCTCCCACATTTTTTTTTTTGCCCATATTTAATATTAATTCCCCCAAATCCTGTGCTGAGCTCCCAGCTTTTTGTGTCCATATTTAACATTTATTCCCCCGTGTCTGATGTTTTGCTTAGCTGAGCATTTTCCTGATTTTTGTAGCTCTTTCTGGACACTGAGTTTATTTCTTTGTGGGAGTTGGTTACTCTTGAGCTTAAAACATTCCCACATAAATTCTGAATTTATGGAGACAATGAAGAAAAATCAATGTTGTGGAAAACATCTCCTTTGGAGATTATTTCTTAGAAAGATGTTTTATGTTTTAGTCTTTCTGCACACTCTGCACAGTGTGATCCCCGTGTGGGGCTGAGGCTGCTGATCTGAGCAGGGAGCGTCAGCTATCCCAGTGTTCCTGGAAGAGAAGCACCCTCATCCCTATGGAAAAGCTCTTTCCATGCGCACTGTGGGATCTCGAAGGCGTTCCCAGCCTGGATTGAAGCTGCTGCTCCTGCGGGCGTTCCCGTCACCCCCTCCCATTCCCAAACCACCGGTGTGCTCTCCATGGTGCTGCCAGAATCCCCTCCAGCACCTCTCACCCTCCTCCCGAGGCTCTTTCCCCCTAATTCTCCAGGAATCCCACCCTGCTTAACCTAAAAACACAACCTCTTTTTTTCCAGCCCCCAGAACAGCTCCTGCCCCGGCAGCTGCTGCTGCACAGTCACAATCCCTCTTTCCCTCTGGAATAAATGTGAAAAACACCTCAGGTATTGGGTTTTAGGGGTTATTTGGAAGTATTTTTATGCCTGTCCCCCCAGACCTGCTCCTCTGACTCCAGATTCCCTCGTGTCTCGACACATCCCGTGTCCAGAATAGAAGATGCATTTATTTTGCCCCTCCAGAATAAAGGATGCATCTGGTTTTCAGCTCCCAGCCTGTGCTTCGGGTGAAACCACAGCTGGTCTGCAGCTGCACAGACCCCGTGACACTGGGAGGGGGAGATGATGCCCAGCCCCTGGAAAAGGCTTCTCCCCTTTCCCTCCTCTTCCCTTTGCTTTTTCCCTCCTGTCTCCCGAAGTTCCCATCACAGCTGGTGCAGTTCCTGAGCCTGCAAATACGGCTGGGGGGGTGGAAGTCCGGGAGTGAACATTCCCAAAACATCCCCGCTGGAGCTGCAGGGCCTGGGCCACAAACTGGGAGCAGAGCAGTGCAGTAATTGGGATCTCCATAATTAGCCCTGAATTAAACACTGAGGATTAACCTGGCTAGTTAGCAGGGCACAGCATCACCCTGGCACAGCCCTGCCCATCAGGACATGGATTAATATCCTTATGGGAGGGAAAGCCATTCCTTGCACTCGGAGCTCCCAGTCCCTTGTTCCTCTGTGCCCATCCCAAGGTTACCACAGCTTCCTCCCTCCGCCATTTGAATCCGGGAATCTCGTGGAAATGAAAAATTGAAATCACCTCTCTCTGCCATCTGAGTTCCATTTTTCTTTTCACTGATGTGTTCCAGAATCATGGAATGGTTTAGGTGGGAAAAGCTCCCCAAGTCCATCAAGTCCAACCACCCCCCAGCACTGCCGAGGCCACCACTGCCCCACGTCCCCACGTGCCACATCCACAGGGATTTTAAATCCCCCCAGGGAGGGGGACTCCACCACTGCCCTGGGCAGGACAACCGTCTTTTTGGGGAATAAATCTCCCCAATATCTACCCTTGAGGTCATTCCCTCCCCATGGCAAAGCCCCCCAAAGCTCCAGGCTGTGCTGGTCCCAGTCTGACCTGAGGGAATACCCTGGGAATCCCATCCCTGCCATCACTGACCCTGCTCACGTGGCACTCAGTGCTTCTCTTCTGCTCCACTGCAGGAAAACCTTACCCAGAGGAGGTGTGTGACAGGAGGAGATCCCTGGAATCCATCCATCCCGGTGCTGCCTGGAGCCACAGGGCAGCTCCCACCCCGCCTCTCACAACGTCACCACGTGAGAATCCCTTTCCAGGAGGGAAGAGGAAGGGAGCAGCCACGCTTTCCACCCCCACCAGTCACTCCACACCTCTCAGTCTCTCATTCCCTGTGGTTGAATGTGGCTTTGGGACACATCCCAGACCCAGGGCAGTGCCCAGTGATTCCAGCTGGGAGCAGGTTTCCCAAGAGCTGCCACACCAGTGCTCCCCATTCAGCCTCCAGTGTCCATTGCTTCCCAGTGGGATGCTGCATCCCTGGCTCCCAGTGACAGCCGGAGGAGAGTCCAAGCAGGAATTCAGCACATTTTTACTCCTTGAGCAAACACCACACAAGAACTCTGTCCATGAGCAGCTCCGTGTTCCAAAGCAGGAACGACCAACGACAACCAGTTCCGGAAAAAATGATTATTTTTCCCTTTTGATATTTGGACACACAAAGAAATGGTTTTATTGCTCTCTCAGCCTAAGGGAGGGTATAAAGTGCTTTCCCAGCCTGCTTAAAAATTCTACTTTTGCAATCAAGGCTTGAGAACAACTCATTAAGTTGTCTCAAAGCACTGGGAAGCTGCGATCTGGCTCCTGGGATAATTGAGCAGTTTGTCCCTTGTGCTGCTTTTCCTGGTCGTGGTTTAACTTGTGCCTTGATCCAACAGAGGCAAGGGCCGGCTCAGCCATTCCCACTGACCATGAAGCCACCACAACTCCCTGAGCCCCCAGTACTGCCAGAAAAGGGCTTTCCCTTCAAAATGAAAGTGCTTTCCCAGTCCTTCAAAAGGAACTTCATGTGAAACAATCGATAGAGGTGAAGCACAGCAGTCACTGACTTTTTCCTCTAAACTTGTGGAAAATCCCTGTTCCCATTAGAGAGATGGGGGCCACTCTTCAGCCAAGCCAGGGAGAGGCTGGTGTGGATTTTCCTCCCACCACCAGCAGCATGTGGGGGACAAAACACTCCTCTTAACAAGGTCGGGCTTATTTTAACAACTTCTCTCCTTCCCTATGTTTTTGGATTTTATTAATAATCCAATAACACATTATTTACCCAAATCTGCTTCCTTGTTGAGTCTCTGTTGCACCAGAGCAGTGCCAGCAGGAATTTCCCAGAGCGCCTGGGGTTTAAGTCATTATTTCCCCCCTGTTCACAAGTTCCACAATTTCTCTGTCTGAATCTCCCCCACATCACATCCAGAGCTCAGCAAGGCTGGTTTGGGTCTCATGGCACCTCCCAGTATAATTAACACACTTAATTGGTTACTGCCCTTGATTTCAGGTGTTTCCTTGGCAACAGCTCCTGAGCTGAGACTGAGACACTTCCAGATTGAAACACTTCCAGACTGAAACCCCTGGGAGCTGCTGGTCCTACAAATCCGGGAAACTCCCGGCACCTGGAAGCTGCATCAGCCTCGTCCCTGCTCTGGGGAAGGTGTCCCTGCCCATGGCAGGAGCTGGGACTGGATGAGCTTTAAGGTCCCTCCCAACCCAAACCATTCTATGTGTCTGACATGAATCAAAAATTAAACAATTACACATGTGGTTCTTAAAAAACCCACGAGTCCTAAAGCAAATAAACCTCTATCTCACGTGAAGCCCACACACAGTATTTTAACCTAAACTACTGTGAGTTTTAATTTCACACTTTAATACTGAATTCACTGCATGTGGATCAAATGTTCACCCACAGAAATAGCCTTTTTTTCGTGCTGAGATGCACGGAAATCTCCCTTTTCCTGGAGTGCTGACTTGGTGTTTGTATGACAGCAGCTCAAACGAAGTTAAAGCCAATTATTTTTCATCTCAGGACCTCAAGCACATATAAAACATTATTTGCACATTGTAACACTTGAAAAAGCACAAGATGTGAGTGGAGAACAGGGTGGGAAAGAGTCACAGACTCTTTGCATCAGAGACACAGTGAGGAGGTTTCTGCAAGCCCTGATTTTCCTGCTGGAACAACCAGAAAGTGCCTTTTCCATGTTACCAAGAAATGGCCAATAAATTCAGAGGGTGCAAGGCAGGTACTGGGAAAATCCAGCCCAGAGCTGAGCAGCAGCAGCAACTACAGGGACCCAGCAGGATTTGGGGGTTCTCTGCTCAAAGAAACCCCTCCACACTCACAGAGCTGCAAATAAAGTGTTCCAACCAAAGTCAGGAGGCTTGGCTGGAGCTGGGAAGCAGCAGCAGTTCCTTGGGCTCCTCACCCACCCCCCATCCAGTTGCCTCCTGAGGAACCCGCAGCACCTGCAAACTGGTCTGGAGGGAAAAGTCCTGAGAGTGCAAAGATCCTCCACCACCCACTGCCCTCAGTCACGAACTAAACCATTAACAAGTGGGGTATCCTACCTCCCATTCCACGTTGTACTTCCAGGAGGACAAACTCTGCTCCAGCGCCTCCTGGGCCAGGCAGCAAACCGAGGCCCAGCTTGGAGCTCTGGTTTACCTAAGCCAGGCACACCTCGTTTCCCCCTTCCCCAGGGCTCTCCCCCAGCCCAGGAGCTGGAGCTGATGACCAGGAGGTAGGAAGGGCTGATCCCTGGAACCTGGTTCCATTTATTCCATTCACAACTCCCAAAGCAGGAGATCACTCCATCCCATTAAAATAACCCTCCTCTCTCATTGCTCATCCATTTAAAAAGTGACTGAGTATCACGGCACAGGAAAAGGATTTGATGGCATTGGCAGGTTAATGGGGTTTTTAATTGTCCTTCAGAAAAAAACACTCTCAGCTGCTACTCTGAGGGGAGAGCAGAGTTTTCCCCATTATCCCATGATCCAAGGCACCTGGGAAGCTTAAAATAATGAGTAAATGTTGACTGTATATTGTCAGATGGCACAGTCTGATGTGTGGGACAGGAGTTTGTTGGGATCAAACTGGTAACAGGGATTTTAAAACAGGTTTTCATTCCCAGGGATTTTTTTGGCATTTTCGCACTGTGCATTTGAGCTTTGCATGGAAATTTTGTGCAGAACATCTGGAGCAGCTGGAAGCTCTTCCACACAGCCTCTGGATTTACCCAGGGGTAACACCCCATGTGCCAGTGGAGTGTGTCCCGTGTGGTTTTGGGAATTACCAGCAGATTGACTTCCCAGCTGTTCACAGATGGCACCTGGGATGTGACTGATGTCAGAGCAATTCTGAAACTGCTTTCCTTAAAATGGTGCTTCCCTCAGTGTTGCTTTCCCCCAAAAAAATGAATGGAAATATAATTTAATTCAACACCAGGTGTTAATTGTACCTTGGTTTGATAGAATCCCAGAATGGTTTGTGTTGGAAGGGACCTTAAAGCTCATCTTGTTCCATGGGCAGGGACACCTTCCACCAGCCCAGGTGGCTCCAATTCCCATCCAACCTGCCCTTGGACACTTCCAGGGATCCAGGGGCAGCCACAGCTTCTCTGCCCAACCTGGGCCAGGGCCTCCCCACCCTCCCAGCCAGGAATCCCTTCCCAATCTCCCATCTCTCCCTGCCCTCTGGCAGTGGGAAGCCATTCCCTGTGTCCTGTCCCTCCATCCCTTGTCCCCAGTCCCTCTCCAGCTCTCCTGGAGCCCCTTTAGGCCCTGCAAGGGGCTCTCAGCTCTCCCTGGAGCCTTCTCTTCTCCAGGGGAACCCCCCAGCACATGGGGGATGTTTTGGGGTGTGAGCACACGTGACCAGGGCACGTCCAGCCTCTCATCCCCCAACACCCCAAGTCCTCGTCCCCAGGGCTGCTCTCCCTGCAAACCGAATCAAACCCCACCAATCCATGGGATTGTTTTCCACGTGTTCATTCTGGACTATTCCACTTTTTCTAACAAAGTGGAGGAGAACCAAGCTGTGAATGTTTATGCCCTAAGCCTGGAGGACCCTGTGGTGGGGTATTAGCTCTGCTGACAGCGGGGGCTCCCAGCTGGAGCCCGGGATGAAAGGGATCCTGGCACAATCCTGTCTCAGAATTAAAGGGAAAAGCTCCTAAAAACACCTGTCTGTTCTCTTCATTAAGCCCTTCCGATGAGGGACTCCGGGGAGCTGATCAACACAGATATTCCTCCAGGCCTAAGTAGAACAAATAAATATGGTTCAAATCAGCCACCAAACGCGGGTGTATTTATAGCTAATTACCCGTGGGACACACCCACAATGGCTCCCAGAGCTTCCTCCATCCCCTGACTGACACGTTTTATAAACACCCCATTCCTCACGTCCTCACATGAAGTGGTTGAGAAGCCCCAGCCTTGTTTTCATTGCCCTGATCCAAACAGAACAATTTCTGATAACGAGCAAAGTGAAATCGTAGAAAAAAAAAAATGTATGATAAAAACCTTCAAGCTGCAAGGTTTCTTAAATTTCCCTGAGGAGTTTCCCAGGCTTTTATCAGCCCCTGTGATTCCCAGGGCATTTCCCATAGGGAAGTGGGGTGGGTGCAGGCAGTACCTGCCCGTCCTCTCACCTTCCCTCCCCACTGCTGCTGCTCTCAGCAAGAGCAAACACAAGATGCTCTTAAATACCAGATTACACCTTGTTTAAACCGATCACAAAACCCTTCCATTTTATTTTCAGTCTGTTTTTAACCCAGATTTTTCCCACTGGTGACAATTGGAGCTGTGAGAGCCAGTGAGGGGCAGGAGGGGAGGGCTCAGTGCTGGGGGGGCTTTGTGGGGACAGGGCAGCCCCCCCTCACCTCCCAGCACTGTGGGTCCTCCCAGAAATCCCATTAACCACGTTAAGTTCCCTCTTTTCCCCTGCCTGAGAGGTTTCCAAGGCATGGGCTGCCTCCAGTGCATCCCGAGCCTGGCACGTGTGCCCCTGGAGAGATGGGCTGTGCTCCAAGGTGGGAATGTAATGGCTCCCACTGCCAGGGGGCAGGGAGAGATGGATATTGGGAAGGAATTGCGGGCTGTGAGGGTGGGGAGGCCCTGGCCCAGGTTGCCCAGAGAAGCTGTGGCTGCCCCTGGATCCCTGGAAGTGTCCAAGGCCAGGTTGGACGGGGCTTGGAGCAACCTGGGCTGGTGGAAGGTGTCCCTGCCCATGGCAGGGGGTGGGATGAGATGGGATTTAAGGTCCCTTCCAGCCCAAACCATTCCAGGGTTCCACGGTTGTGCGGTTCCAGCCTGTTCAATCGGTGCCGGGAGTCTGAAGCTGAGGGAGGGGAGCTGAGCTTGGCAGTGACAGAGCAATTCTAAGGCAGGTGCTCCCGCGATTTTAGAGGTGGGATTTCTGCCCTTGGGAAAGAGGAGCCGCGGGCGCAGGGGCGGCACGGAGCTGTCCCTGTGCCCGTGTCTGTCCCTGTGTCCGTGTCTGTCCGTCCCTGTGCCCGTGTCTGTGCCCGTGTCTGTCCCT